>JAABOM020000007.1:21415776-21445449 GCA_011800125.2 Solanum clarkiae
TGTAGATATTTTTGTAATGTATATTTGGAATGTGTATATCTTGTTTATATTTTTGGAATGTATATTTGGAAGGTAGACATCTTGTAGATAATTAGTTCCTTAGAAATAGGCTAGTCTCACGCCTAAATTGAAGGCTTAGCTTTGTATATATTTTAACTTTGCATATTGTTAATAGTCAAGGAAAACATTCCCCTTCTATCAAATAGCAATTTTACTGTTGTTTCTATTAGAAGATAACAATAGCATAGTATGAGCAAATTTCAATTGTACAAGATGGATCAAACTGGAGCATGGGACAAAGACAATTGTTCTGTCTACTGTTGAAGAGGAGTAGAATTCTAGTGCTAGATGAAGCTACTGCATCCATTGACAATGCCACAGATGCAATTCTCCAGAAAACAATCAGGCTAGAATTTGCAGATTGCACAGTTATAACAGTAGCTCACAGAATTCCAACAGTTATTGATTTAGCAATAAGTGATGGTGAGTTGCTTATTTTTATTCAAATAATAATGTTACACTTTTTTTGTCCCAATTATGTTACACTCCAAAATAATAATTTGGTACGGAGGAAGTATTTCTTTTGTCATTCATAAGTCTCAAATTTCGAGACATCTTATTAAAAAAAACTATTTATCCCATCAGAACCCTCGATTGTACTAAGAAAGTATCTATTTCAGAAGCTTACAATTTGCATCATTGATGATTTTTCAGGGAAGTTGGTTGAGTTTGATGAGCCAAAGAAGTTGATAAACAAAGAGGGTTCATGCTTATTCAAGAGTATTGGGCTCGGACACAAAAGTCAAAACACTAAAGAAAATCCTTGGCTTAGTTCTTATTGAAATTGATTCAGTTTGATTGATTTTTTTAATTTATGGTTAGTTGATGATAAATTGATATAGTAAAACAATACACTCTTTAATTGAATCTAATGATTAATGCATTTCAATTGTTAGATTATCCTTCTTTTCTTCTAAGTTTAATACTTCAACGACACCTTGACTTGTTTCTAGACACTTCAACTGATTTCTATTATGTCACATGAAAATAAAATGCTGACATGACATATCACTTTTAAAGTTATCTAGATATAAGTTTCAACTAACACAATGAAGATGAATAGTAATATCTAGATGTGCATCTTTAAAGTTAAAATGTTTAGTTGTCAGTCAAGACCATATCAAAATATATGAAGAAAGGTTGATCGACTTTGACGGTCAGGTGCCAGAGACAAGCCATGTCTCTCTAAATGCCTTCTAGCCGTTTGTGGTCAATCCAAATGGAGAGGTTGGGTTGAGAGATTAAACAAGTATATTCATTAACTAGTTTGCCCCGAGTACTAGTTTGTTTGCCTCATATTGATCATCTTTAAAATTATTTGAAAAACTCCATATCTTCAAAACTATTAGAGCAAAGATGATTTTGGATTTCCACTGCTGGATAGAGGATTTAAAGACAATCATTTAAAGTTGGAATAAAAAGCACCAAGTTTTCGCCCGTACATTCTAAGTCTATTTGATTTAATAGTTCCGAGAAGTGATCTATATTTTATAACTTTAATTTTCAAAATATGTCTACAAAGTTATCCAACTATGAGTTTGTTGTAGCATTGTCTTTCTAAGTGGAGACATAAGAGAATCACTATGCAATTTTACTCATAAGAGTTCACACATGTCATAAGTTTAGTAAGTCCCTCTAGTAATATTATATTAATTTGAAAGTCAAATAATAAAGATGACCAACAAATGTCATCACAGTAGATGGATTCTACCATAAGTTGACACATTCTATCACATTAATAAGTAACTGAATAATTATAAATAGTCGCTCATTATTTATTTTCACAGAGGCATCAACTTGCAAGCTATGTAACTAACAATATATATTGTATTATTTTTTCTGGGTAACCAAAACAAACAAAATTTAGAACTATAAGTTGCCATGTGGGTGTGAATCTTCAAGATTCAAATCCACCTGAACAAAAGAAATGTGAAACTTGGCATATGGGCATTCACGAAAAAAAATCTAAAGTTGAAATCTTCAACAAATTAAAGCTACCAAATCAAGCTAAAGGCCTTCTTCAATATCCAAATCAGAATCTGAGGAGCAAGAAGATGATGAGGATGACAAAGAGGGAAAAGATAGATAAGGGTTTGGTACAGGACTGCTGAGTCTTTGCTCTCATGTCTGCAATATTGCTATCACAAAAAAAGTGAAGATCAATTCATCGCCCAGATTCAATTGAACCCAATATTTTCATTTCGACACAGAGGATACAAGAAAAGAATTCATGAAAACTTCAATTGAACCACAAACATAAATACCATGTGTTCGACACAATTGGGGAATATGGAAAAACTAAGTGTTCTGCCATCAATGTCTCTAGTTATAAGATGGGATGGGGGCCAAGACACATCTCGGGCTCACCCTCAAAGTACATAATATAAACAAAAGCACCACGGGTAGAGGAATGGTGACTTGTCCTTGGAAGATAGGACTCATCACAATAAGTATCTCAAATCAACTCTAGTCGTCTAGGGTAGATGAAAGTAGTCTCCGGTCCCTACATAGTGAGATCATGTAGGCAAAAATATGCGTTAGTACATTTGAATGTACTAAGTATGCGGGGTGCAATGCATTTAACTTACCAAACCTGCATTCGATGTTAGTTGACAAGGGCACATAACATAGAAAGAGATACATATAGCAAGGAATGTAGTATAACAAGATGCTATGAAATTCGTAACGCAGGAAGTGCAAATGATGCTCATATATATAGTGGAGATGTGACCTCAACCGATATAAGTAAGACCAAGCGAGCTATTACTTGAAATCCCGATGAAATTCCCTTATCGGTAAAGAGGTGGTCTACTTGCCAAAGGTAAACCATACTTCACCTTACGGGCATTCCCATTTCGTATAAAGCAACCTTCCTTACGGGCATCCCCATTTCGGATAGGATTTTCACATATAACATATCATATCAATTCTTCTCCTTATGGGCATCCCCATTTCAGAGGCAACTTTCCTTACGGGCATCCCCATTTTGGAAAGGAGCTATGCTAGGCATATAGTTCAAGGAAAAGGAGAGAGCCCTTGGGGATAGCCCTAATGCCCCCAATCCATTGGTGCTAAGTCGTCATTCCACAAGAATACATATACGTATGTATTCACATACTTTCAAAGAGACAATAATCATTTCCAAAACCATCTCAGTGCATTCTTAGGCTTAAAGTCTAAACATCATCATAATAACTCATACTTAGGCTCAAATGCCAAAATTCATAATTTCATAGTCATAATGCTCATGCATAGGAATAGTTCATTCATATACAAGATGATGTAAGAAACCAAAATGCTCAAAGAGTCATAATCATAGACATGTATGTGATCACATTCTTGTCATAACCAATATCTTACCAAAATCATATTATAATATATAATTGGGCTTAACCCACTTCATAATTTCCAAAATAATCCAATGTCATAAATGCAAATGCCATGAACGATGCGAGAATAGCATGGGTAATTGAGATTCAATTTAAAACAACAATATAATATGAAATGCAAATGAAAACATAATTAAATCCACATTTTCAAATCGTAATACAATCATCCATGCATAAACAAACCTTGAAAAGGGACATGCATATTCATAATCTCATAAATTCAATGTAAATAATCATAATAGGGCCTAAAGTAACTTAAAATCATTAAATATGTACAACTCATACATCAATTTAATTTAATAAATCCAAATGGTAAAAACTCATATTCAAAGAGAGCTTAAATTCATGGAAATTGATTGAAAAGATTTGGGTCTCTTTGGTTGGAATGAACCAAAGATCAAAACCCACATACCTAGACCCAATTGAAGAAATTCCAAGAGAAGTTTGAAGAAACTTGAATTTGTCTTGATCCCCAAGTTGAAAATCTTCAAGAGTTCTTAAGAGGAATTTGAGAGAATTTAAAATGTGAGGAGTGAGTTTTGAATGTTTGGAATAGGGTTTGGGTCTTTAGAAGGTCATTAGATAGCATAGGAAATTCCAAAAGACCAATAGAAATAACCAAATTTACGAAAAAGCCATTAATGAAACAGAATTTAAAAGAAAACCCGCATATACCCCTGCACAGATGAGTTCGACAAAACAGACATAACTTCTTCACTCGAACTCTAAATGAGGTGAAACTAAGTGCGTTGGAAAGCTAATTCAAAGAGCTTTCATTTGATATGTTGTGGTAAGAGATATGATCATTTAAAGTTAATCCTTCTATCGGTACTTGTGAGAAACTTAGCCAATGGAATTCCTTGAACTTGGCTTGATGTAGAAGACCCATGATGGCCTTAAACAATATAAATAAGCTTGAATTGAAGGCTTGAGAGTGAACTTAGCTTGAGCTTGAAGGTCCCATACTTAGAATATTTTTGAGCCAAAAGTGAGTCATACGATTGGGCCACACGGGTTGTGTGGCTTCACACGGTCCGTACCACTGCCCGTGGCACCAACCTTAACCAAAATAAAATATTTCACACCAAGAGTGAAGCAACACTTAGAATATTTTTCACCTCGGAGGCTATACAGGCACTCTCACGACCCGTGGGGCATCACACGAGCCGTGTGAGGGGCTGTTTGACCTTCAGTCTCAAAATGTTGGGACTTCATGCCAAGGCCATCACACGGCCTACCACACGGTCCGTGGAGTGTCACACGGACCGTGAGGGGTCAAGTGTGATGTGTCTTTGTTTTTAATCCCTACCATTTGGAACCAAACAACGTTCAAGGGCCAAGCGCCACTCCACGAGACCTTACATGGTCTGTGTGACCTCACATGGGCCGTGGGGTCCTCCTTGGAGTGCCACTTGATCCAAAAACATCTGGAAAAAATGAATTCCATGCTCCAACGAAATCATACAATACCTGGATCGTTATATCATCTCTCCTTTCAGAACATTTGTCCTCGAATATGATAGAACAAGGCTTGACTTAGAACATGAAACTCCCAAACACAAGGTACAATGCATAATTCATCATTTGAAAATCTTCATCTCGTTAAAAATCATATCAAAACGTATTCAAATCATTTTAAAACATCATAAAATAAATTATTTTCGTGCATATGTATGTATGTCATGCTATGAGACTCAAGAGTGAAGGAATTTAAGATCATTGAGAACAGGAAGAACCTAATACCATAGGCTTAAGTAGATTGGAAAGGTAGGGATATCGCTTCAACATGTCCAACTCTGCCTTCCACGTATCACTCTCCTCATGTTGGTTCCTCCAAAGCACCTTCACCGAAGCCGCACCCTTATTATGAAGCCGCCTTGCTTGCCTATGCAAAATTTCAACCAAAACTTCTTCAAAGGACAAGTTCTTCTCAACCTCAACACCTTCCAAAGGCACAATAGTACTATGATCACCAACCAACTTTCTCAACTTAGACATATGGAGAACTGGGTGAATAGAGCTCAAATCCAGAGGCAATTCCAACCTATGAGTCACATTTCTAATCCGCTCAAAAGACCTTATAAGGACTTGCATACCGAGAACTTAACTTGCCCTTCTTTCCAAAACGTATCACACCCTTCTTAGGTAGGGCCTTCACATACACCCAATCACCAATATAAGACCCATGCCCCTTTTTCCAATATCCAAATAAAACCTTTTGAAGACTTCGAACCACCTTCAACTTTTCCCTAACTAATCCCTCTCTTTCCATAGCCTCCAACACTAAATCCGGGCCTATCAAAGTTATCTCATCTAACTCAAACCATTTCACCAAAGACCTATACCTTCTACCACACAAAACCCTAGACTAGGCCATACCAATTCTAGCATAAAAGTTGTTGTTGTAAGCAAACTCAATAAGTGGTAGGTGATCACCCAAATTAACCTTGAATTCCAACACGCAAGTCCTCGTTATGTCCTCCAAAGTTTGAATTGTCTCAACATTTAAAGTACTCTTAACTAATAAGAAGTGAGTCGATTTGGTCACCTGATTAACAATAACCCAAATTAAATCAAATTACTTTCGGGTCCGGGGAAACCCGACCACAAAATCCATGTTCGCCTCTTCCCACTTCCAAGTAGAAATTTCAATATCTTGAGTCAAACCACTGGGTCTTTGGTGTTCTATCTTCGTTTGTTGAAAAGTTAGGCATTCAAATACAAACATGGCTATATCCTTCTTCAAACCATACGACCAATACACTTCTTTCAAACCTTAATACCTCTTAGTAGATCTCGAGTGAAAATAGGATAGTGAGAGTTATGGGTCACCCATGAGCATATCCTTAAGATTATCAACATCTGAAACATATAATTGATCTTGGTACTGAATTACACCATCTCCCCCTGGAGAAAACCTCTATCTTATTGGCAATCAACCCCTTCAATACAATTAACGACGGATCTAAATCCTGCTTAGCCTTAACATTAACAACCATAAAAGATTCGACCCCATTCTAAACATGAGTGCCTCCATCATTAGAGTCGACCAACCTAACACCCAATTTAGCCAAACAGTAAACATGTTTTGCCAACCCTTCCTTCCTTTCAGCAACATGAGCGAATAGATAGCCCACTATGAGCATCGGCTACAATATTTGCCTTGCCAAGATGATATCTTACACTTATTTCCTAGCCCTTAAGGAGTTCCGACCATCTCCCTTGCCTCAAGTTAAGATCCCTTTGAGTGAACACATATTGCAAACTCTTGTGATCGGTGAAAATGTCCATATGTACCTCATACAAACAGTGTCTCCAAATTTTCAAGACAGTCACCACCGCTGCTAGCTCAAGATCATGAATCGGGTAATTACACTCATGCTCCCTCAATTGCCTTGACACAGAAGCTACCACCTTACCATGTTGCATGAGTACACAACTTAACCCAATCCAAGAAGAATCACAATACACCACTAACCCATCTAAGCCACCCGGTAAAGTCAAACAGGAGCTGATGTAAGCCGACCTTTCAAAGTCTGAAAACTCTCCCCACACTCATCCTACCATACACACTGGCCTTCCTTTGAGTCAACATGGTCAATGAAGATGCAATAGAGGAGAACCCTTCAACAAACCTCTTATAAAAATCAGCCAACCCAAGAAAATTGTGAGTATCCGAAGGAGCAAGCTTCCTAAACAATGCACACCCTTCACCAACTCCCATCTAACCTAAATAATTAGATCATCTACAACATCCTCCTTGCCTTGATTGTATTACGAGCCCAAAGTAACTCTCCCTATCTGGTAGGGAGGGATGGAGACAAGAAATCTTACACACGTTCATGGCACGATAAGAATCATGAAATAGTGAAACATTTTCTAAAACGTCTTGTAGCCTCCTACCCATAGATGTGGCGCGTTTTTCACACCCATGAATAAAACTCTACTTGACGCAGCATGTTGGACTCCGAATACCATTTGTAAACCTAGTACTCTGATACCATCTCTGTCACGACCCAGACCTAGGGTCTAAGATTGACATGGCGAATGAGAACCCGAGAGTTCCCAAACAAGCCTCAAAGTATCCAAAATTCGTATCATCGGTTCGAAAGCACATTCAAATAGTAAACACATAATTCTAAGGGATGGGAAAGTATGACTCACGCTATGGGGATATTATAGGAAAGGGATTAACATGGATTCACATAGCACGTAGCACATAAAGACTAAGGGGCAGGTAAGTATGACTCACTCTATGGGACTTAGGATATTCCACATTTCCACTTCAAGACATACATACTTATCATAATTCTAATAGCCGAACCATAATAGCCTTATCCAATAGATAACCATAATCGTAAACTCCAAACTACAACACATAGCACATATCTGTACAAGAGTCAACAAGATATCCGACAATGTCTCTAGTCATAAGATGGGACGGGGGCCAAGACACATCCCAGGCACACCCTCAAAGTACATAATATAAACAAAAACACCATAGGTAGAGGAATGATGACTTGTCCTTGGAAGATAGGACTTACCATAATAAGTATCTCAAATCAACTCTAATCATCCAACAGTAGATGAAAGTAGTCTCCGGTCCCTACATGGTGAGATCGTGTAGGCAAAAGTATACGTTAGTACATTTAAATGTACTAAGTATGCGTGGTGCAATGCATGTAACTTACCAAACCTGCATTCGGTGTTAGTTGACAAGGGCACATAATATATATATATATATATATATATATATATATATATAGCAAGAAATGTAGTATAACAAGATACTATGAAATTCATGATGCGTAAAGTGAAAATGATGCTTATATATATAGTGGGGATGTGACCTCAACCAACATAAGTAAGACCAAGAGAGCTATTACTTGGAATCCCGATAAAATCCCCTCATCGATAAAGAGGTGGTCTACTTGCCAAAGGTAAACTGTACTTCATCTTATGGGTTCGTATAAAGCAACCTTCTTTACGGGCATCTCTATTTCGGATAAGATTTTCACATATAACATATCATATCAATTCTTCTCCTTAAGGGCATCCCCTTTCGGAGGCAACTTTTCTTATAGGCATCCCATTTCGGAAAAGACCTATGTTAGGCACATAGTTCAAGGAAAAGGAGAGAGCCCTTGGCGATAGCCCTAACGCCCCCAATCCATTGGTGTTAAGTCGTCACCCCAAAAGAATACATATACGTATATATTCACATGCTTTTAAAGAGACAATAATCATTTCCAAAACAATTTCAATGCATTCTTAAGCTTAAAGGCCAAACATCAGTCATAATAATTCATACTTAGGCTCAAATGCCAAAATTCATAATTTCATAGTCATAATACTCATGCATAGGAATGGCCCATTCATATACAAGATGGAGTAAGCACCCAAATGCTCAAAGAGCTATAATCATAGACATCTATGTGATCATATTCTTGTCATAACCAATATCTTATCAAAATCATATCATAATACGTAATTGGGCTTAACCTACTTCATAATTTCCAAAATAATCCAATGTTATGAATGCAAATGCCATGAACAATGTGAGAATAACATGGATAATTGAGATTCAGTTTAAAATCAAAAATATAATATGAAATTCAAATGAAAACATAATTAAATCCACATGTTCAAATTGTAATACAATCACCCATGCATAAACAAGCCTTGAAAAGGAACATGCATATTCATAACATCATAAATTCAATGTAAATGGTAGGGCTTAAAATAACTTAAAATAATCAAATATGTACAACACATACTTCAATATAATTTAATAAATCCAAATGGTAAAAACTCATATTCAAAGAGAGCTTAAATTCATGGAAATTGATTGAAAAGATTTGAGTCTCTTTGGTTGGAAGGAACCAAAGATCAAAATCCACATACCTAGACCCAATTGAAAAAATTCCAAGAGAAGTTTGAAAGAGACTTGAATTTGCCTTGATCCCTAAGTTGAAAATTTTCAAGAGTTCTTGAGAGGAATTTGAGAGAATTTAAAATGTGAGGAGTGAGTTTGAGTGTTTGGAATAGGATTTGGGTCTTTAGAAGGTCATTAGATAGCATAGGAAATTTCAAAAGGCCAATAGAAATAACCGAATTAATGAAAACACCATTAATGAAATGAAATTTGAAAGAAGACCCGCATATACCCCTGCACAGACGAGTTCTACAAAAACGGGCATAACTTCTTCATCTAAACTCTAAATGAGGTGAAACCAAGTGCGCTGGAAAGATAATTCTAAGATCTTTAATTTGATAGGTCATAGTCCACCCAGTTCCTTTTGTGCTAAGAGATATGACCCTTTATAGGTGACCCTTCGATCAGCACTTGTGAGAAACTTAGCCAATGGAATTCCTTGAACTTGGATAGATATAGGATACCCATGATGGTCTTAAACAATATAAATAAGCTTTAATTGAAGGCTTTATAGTGAACTTAGCTTGAGTTTGAAGATCCCATACTTAGAATATTTTTTAGCCAAATGTGAGCCATATAGTTGGGCCACACGGACTGTGTGGCTTCACACGGTCCGTACCACTGCTTGTGGCACCAGCCTTAACCAAAATAAAATATTTCACGCCAAGAATGAAGCAACACTTAGAATATTTTTCACCTCGGAGGCTATGTGGGCACTCTCACGACCCGTGGGCCATCTCACGAGCCGTGTGAGGGGCCGTTTGACCTCACTTAGTCTCAAAATGTTGGGACTTCACGCCAAGGCCATCACACGACCTACCACACATTTCATGGAGTGTCACATGAACCGTGAGAGGTCAAGTGTGATGTGCCTTGGTTTTTAATCCCCACAATTTGGAACCAGACAACGTTCAAGGGCTAAGCGCTACTCCACGAGACCCTACACGATCCGTGTGATCTCACACGGGCCGTGGAGTCCTCCTTGGAGTGCCACTTGGTCCAATAACTTCTGAAAAAAATAAAATTCCAAGCTCCAATGAAATCATACAATACTCGGTTCCTTACATAGAAATATCTCAAATAAAAACTCAACTGCACTTAACATAATCAAATTGCATCATCATAGAGAGAAATATGTCACAGACTTAGAGCTTTGCTAAGACTTCCATGCGGCACTAGTTGATTTTCTTAGATTCTTTCACGATTTTGCAAATACTAGTAAGCCTTTTTCTGTTGACTGTTAAGGAAACGCTAGATTAAGAAGATAAGAGAGCTTTTAAAAGAAAGAATACTTGTATTGTTTGGTTGATTTCTTGGTGCCTTACAAATGAAATGGCCCTTCTATTTATATTACTCCTAAAGGGCTTATGTGCAAATAATATTTATCTTACAAGTCCCTAGATATTTACACTTTAGTCTCTCTCTAGGATGCTCCACACAATTCTACATATGTCTAGAGAAGACTACATACTACAAGATATTTATAAATTATTTATTCTACATGATTCTAGAGTCTTCCATAAACCTCCAAAGGACTCTAGATTCTTCCTTTATTTTTAAGAACAAGTGGCAGGCCGTCACACTCTCCCCCACATGATTTTGCAATATCCTCAGTGCAATGTTGTTGTTGGAACTCCATGTTTCCTTCTTTAAACTTTCATAAGTCTTTATGTTGTCCCCTTGTGGTCTTCTCTGGAGTTTGCTCCTTTCCCGTGCCCGAGGAGTCATTGGTGTATTGACTATCCTAAGTTGTGCATTACATTGGTTATATTTCAGCTCCAACTTGGTTGCCACAGACTTAGTCACGCTGTTAACCTCTGTGCCTGTGTCGACTATGGGATGAGCGGGTTACCATTGATCGTGATATCCACGTATTGGGCACGACACTCTTTTGTCTTCTCTGGTTATTGCGTGATAGCTCCATATAACCCAATCACCCTACTCGGGCCGTGTCCGCATATTCCCCCGATTTGGATGCCTCTTCCTGTGCCTTTTGCTCTTTCCGTTCCTGCAGTATGGCACCAAGCTCTTTAGTTCGGGGAACTTTTTGTAACTATGCGGCCCCCCACATATGTAGCACTTAAGCTCTTTCTCGTGCTGTGCCTTTCCCTCTCTACTACTTTGTCGCCCGGACCCCTGTTATCAGGCCTACCGGTGTCATGATACTTGGGATGTGGCTGCCAACCCTTGACTTTGCCACCCCCCCTTCTTGGTCATGACTACCATTTGAGTCTTCTCTCCGATCTTTATCTTGCCTATCATGTCGAGAGTTTGTCAAAACCTCTGCCTGTCTGATGGCCTCGTCAATGGTCCTAACTTGTTGGCATTCTAGCTCCATCCTGGCCCAATTCTGTAGGCTGTCCAAGAAGTGGAACATCATATCATCATCTGTGAGGTTGGGGATCTGTAAGGGTAGTAAACTTCTTTACATAGGCCCTTGTGCTACCCCTCTGCCTCAGCTCCCTGAACTTTTGCTTTGCCTCATAGATGACGTTGTTTGGGAAAAAGGCCTTCTTGAACTCACCCTTGAACTGCTCCCTTGTATCGATGATGCATAACCCGTTCCTATCTATGACTCCTTTCATTTCCATCATAACATGGCCATCTCCGTCAGATACAACATGGTTGTGTTGATGTTCGTATCGCCACTCCTCACCTTGTTACACTTGAAGTAATACTTCAAGTGCCACAAGAAGTTCTCCACCTCTTGCGTGTCAAGGACGCCTTTGAAAACAAGTGGCTTAGGAGCCTCGATCTAGGCCTCCCTTTCTCCAACAATCCATATTCATCTCCCATCAACCACGCCTTCCTCAAGTACCCTCATCCTTGCACTCATAGCCTCAATGGTGGCGCCCATGGTCTTCATGGTGGCATTCATGGCCTCCATCTTGCTTAGTGCCTCCATGAGTCGGCACTCTAAGGAGGTGATGGTCTCCCTCAACTGGTACTCTGCCGCCTGACGTCTGCCCAACTCTTTCTCGATACTATCATTCTCCTCAAGGGTGAACTCCTCCAAGGTCTGAAACTTGCCATCAAACTGATTCAGGCGCTTGCCCAAAAACTCCACTGTTGTGTCTGGCAGCATCCACCCTCGCGACCCATCCTTTGTCGAGCGTGACGTCGGCAGGATCTTCACTTTGTTTATCATCACTCAACTCAGTAGCCGAGAGTGAGTGGGTTGTCATGGTCTCACTCTGTGTTGGTCTGATCGACACCTCCTCAACCTTCTTGGAGTTTTTCTTTCCCCTGTATTTCTTGCCAACATCCAGCATAACATTGGTGGTGCTGGTGGTGTTGATGTCTCCTTCACTTGCCATGCTTCCCTCAGAACAAACCTGCTCTGATACCACTTTTTCATGGACTTAGGGCTTCACTAAGACTTCCGTGCGGCACTAGTCGATTTGCTCACGATTCTTTCACGATCTTGCAAATATTAGTAAGCCTTTAACTTGTGATCGCTAAGGAAATGTTAAATTAAGAAGACAAGAGAACTTTTATATGAAAGAAGAGTTGTATTGCTTGGTTGATTTCTTGGTGCCTTACAAATGAAATAGCCCTTCTATTTATACTACTCCTAAAGGGCTTATGTGTAAATAATATTTATCTTACAAGTCCCTAGATATTTACACTTTAGCCCCTCTCTAGACGCTCCACACAATTCTACATATGTCTAGAGAAGACTACATACTACAATATATTGGTATATTATTTTACATGATTCTAGAGTCTTCTATAAACCTCCAAAAGACTCTAGATTCTTCCTTTATTTTCAAGAACAAGCGGTGGGCCGTCACAAATGGAACTACAGTATCCTAGAATATCACATTAAGCTATCCATGAAGCAATACATATAAAAAAAAATTAAAAAAAAAACTCAGGCTCCTCTATAATAATTAAATTTGAAAATCACAGACAACATTCGCTGCTAAACGGTATCCCTTAGCATCCTAGATGATCAAGTTAACCTATATACAAAGACAATAAGAATCCTCAGATTTCTCTTAAATAATCAAATATCAAAATCACATAGGTCGATGGCAATACAATATCTTAAAAGATCACATCAAAATATCTTACCATAAAATAATCAAATTTCAAAATCACCAAGAGTAATGAAACTACAGCATCCTACACATAGAATACATAAAATAAAAAAATAAGCCCAACAATCGTAAGGATACGTCAAAAGAATTGCTGCTAAGTTCATGGGGAAAGATCTCCTTGTTGTTGTAGAATAAGATTGAGAAGTTGATTGATCTCAGCTTGAAAAGCAAACGTCTCAATGTCCGCCATTTTTGTAGATCTCAGAGCTGTTGCTGCTACGAAGAAAAATCTCAGGTGAAGTAAGGGTTTGGACTCTTCCAATAACACACTTGTTGCAAATAGGCTTCTTCGAACTCCAACCAAGAGAAGCATTTGACTTTTAGGGGGAAAAGTTCCTTTCAAAATGGTCTTTGAAGTGTATGAAATGACTAGGGTGGTAGAGTGTGTAGAGAAGAGCATGATTTTACGAAAAAAAAAAGCCTTTTAAAGTACCGTTCCAAATGAGACAATCCGAGCTAAAAGAGGTTGGAAGCTGCTAAGCAATCCAAAAAATAGAGATACTTACCAATAACCAATCACTTAGATTCTTTCTAAAAGTGATAAGCCAACCATGTCACATCAATACTGAGAAATCACAGCAGCCTTGGAAGTAGTTAAGTTTTATGAGTCCAAAGGGCACATATATTTTAAGAGGAAAATTACCATGGCACATCGTGCCAAAATCAAATCTTTCTGTTATCTCCCACATTCACAAAAGAATGAAAATCCCACTTTTCTCTAATGTGCTTCCAGATAGCAAGTTTGAAGAGAGGAGGGGTAGGTTTGGTGATTAAAGAATCGAGGTAATATATTTTATGCTACCTACATTTCTCTGATTAGAGTTCTCATCATGATTGGACCTCCAATTCCCTTGCACGTAAGACTGTATGTGCTTTTATGTCTGTAAACCCCAGGCCTCGTACTCTTTTGCATCTTGTGATATTAGAACAATTTTGAAGACCTCGCACGATTACCTTGCCATTGGAAGTATCTACAAATTCTATCCAATCTAGTACAGACCCTTTACAACATGAGAAATAAAGTCATGGCATATGAGGGTTATGAATCCAATAGTTCCTACATTAACAATAGAAAGGGCTTCCATCTAAACTTTGAAGAGAAGGAATTTTACAATTTTATCAAAGAATTTATTCCTGCTGTGATAAGCTAGCTAGTATTATTTTAACATTAGTTGTTACTTTACTCCTCCGTAGGTCATTAAATTGTTTAGTACCTAACTAAAAAGTAGAAAAAGAAACTGTTGTTTTATTAAAAAAAATTCACCTAAGGAAAATGACTAATAAAATTGATCAAACTAGTTAAATTTTTAATTGTAAGACACATTGCAAGATTTTTCAACAGAAGCATAACTTTTGGCTACACTATAGGCATTTGCATTGGCCATCACTAATAGCATTATCCTACTCCTCGATATTAGCAGCTCTACAACTACTCATTTTGCCTTCTAATTCCGCCTCAATTTTCTTACCCACAACAAGAACTACAAAGTTCTCCATCTGAATAATTCAATAGATGCAAAATAGAACTACTTATTAGTTATGTTGTTCAAACTCTTTAATAATATTGCCTTGGTGCTTGTGGGATCCTCCAAAAGTTATGCGTAGTTGGAGAATCTGTTAAGGGTGTGGCACCCGCCAATATATCTTTGGAGAGTCCGAGCAACATACATTAATAGTATTTGGAACTTATCTTACAATTTTTTTCTTGCGATTAACTGATATCTTTGCAACAAGGAACCTGTTTGCATTCATTTTAAATACTAATCATTCTCAAAGAAGGGCTCAGATGTAATACACTATTCAGGCATTCTTTCTAAGGTACTATGAAGAGGAGGATACACTAGGGATGAAAACACTGAAAGGTGCAACCTCAAGTCTAGTTGTTGGTACTCTTTGGGGTGCCATTATTGCCATTTGCCATGATGTACTCCATGTTGAGAGAAATGTTGCTCTTCCTGGTTTGATCCGAACATTGAAAATGATGGGAAACTACGGGCTTACCTTTGCTGCTATTGATGGAGTCTATATAAGGGAGAACAGCCGGTACATAATTTTTGAAGTGTCATTTTTGGTGCCATTGCGTACTCTCTTTACCTGCTCCATTATGCCATCTTTCATATCCTTCGTTCTTGCGTATTCTCCTGCTTGATTTGATAATTCTCAAGACTGCCAATTTCAAAAATTAAAGATAGTACTTCAATGCTAGCAACACTAACATATTCATCATCTTCCCCTGGTTGTTTCAGAAGATAAGGGATCAACCCTTCCATTTTTTTGGGCTAATGCTGCATCGATCATGAGAAAAAAATGAAGAGATGAAGGATAATAAAAATATGTAACAGTTCAATTCTCTTTGATTAATTAGGCGCGACTCTCTTTATTCAGATATATCCAATTGGAGGAAAAATTCATAGGCGGAGGCAAGAGAAGGAAGAAAAGTAGAGGGGGTGAATAATTGGCATACCTGGTAAGTGGGCAACGATGATGTAAAATTCACGGCTAGCAATGGAGAGTTTTGGGACATAAGTTGCCGATATGGAGAACCCTAAGACGGGGACAGGAGGAAGTGGAGTAGAGGAGGCACTCGATGAAAAAAGGATTACAACTTATGCGAGGCACAGGAGCGAAGTTCTGCCTCAGAAGGGTAGAGGAAGGGTAAATCTATGAGGAAAAAAGGGATTGATGGACTATGGTAGCGTCACCAAGGTGGACTGCCAACCATTTATATATATGTAATGATTTGGAGTTTTGGAGATGTAAAAGAGGAATTCTAAAAAGATAAGAAAATTTTCAAAAATAAAAAAAAGTTTAAAATATTGAAAGATAATGCAAGTTCAATATTCATTGACTTTTGAAGAAGAATGTCATTATTACCTTGATTGGTGTGTCACTTCCACTAGGAGTTTAGGCAATCGGTGGCAATAACATTAAGTGTGATAGAAAATGCATTCTTTCGACTAATAAAAAAATATATAAGAAATATTGAAAAATTTGATTCCTGATTACAATTTGGAAAAGTACACTACTAAAGAATGGATCAAAATCAAGGGTTAAAATTATTTTTTAAAAGAAAAATATTATTTGGAAGAGTGGTCACGTGATGCCTAAGAAATTCAGCAAGAGATGCAATCAGAAAATCAACACAAACCTAATAAATGGAGAAAGCTCGACCATGAACATAAAAAATCACATGCTATCGTGACCTTGTACGTGGATCCAGTATTTATAAGTACTTGTACTATAATCTTATTGTTCAACAAACACAGGCAAGAAGCAGCATGAATGCAATAAATTGAACTAAATTGAAGATGTTTCATCTTGTTGGTAGAAAACCTATTCGAGAGATTATTTATCAAAAGGTATAATTAAATTCTTTATAAATGGTATAGTTATGAGGTGTATGTTATTTGACCTGTTTAACTTTGATATAAAGGGTAAAAAAGATAGCAATCCACCAGATTTGGTGACTATTTTCTTTGAGGCTCGTAAGAAAGATAACAAACTTTTAAAACCTGAAGTAATTGAAAAATATTACGTTTGATAGATTGAATTGTTAATTACTTTACATTGTCATATGTTATGATTAAAAATATTTTTTGATATATTTTACAGGTTCAACTCAAAGAAATGATTCAAGCAGATCTGTCTCTACCTACTATAGGGATTGTTGAAAAATGTTGTGGACCTCAATCTCAAAGTCATGTATTTGGATTTGGAGGTGGAGTAAAGACAAGATTTGAAACGCAAAATATTTTCAAAGGCTAAAATGTTATCCGCACTACATTCAACTCAAGAGGAGATTAAATCCTTAAATGAAGAAAAAAATCCTTGAATGAGCAAAATAAATTCTTGAACGATCGTTTGTCTATATTAGAAGGTGAGATAAAAGAAATAACGAAGATGAAAGAATTCTTTGCTGCTCAACAATCACATGTCCCAACAACAACATTGTCTGTTTAAACTGAATGACTATTGATTTTTCAACTGACTAAGTTAGTAAAAATATACTTGACTTTTTAATTTATTTGGTTGAAATGTAATGCCTTGATGAATATGTGATTAGATTTCAATCTACGAGTCTTTTGATGTGAAAAGAAATTACTCTCACTCACATAAGATAGCTACATGTAAGATAGAATAGCAGCAATACTAATTAAAGATTGTTCATCCTATAATGGTTGGATGTGTATTATGGCAGCAAAACTAATTAAAGATAAGTTGATTACAATTTATTAAGAGTGTTTTAAGATAGACTAGCAGCAGGACTAATTAAAGCTATACTCAACTTATTGTTGATATCCTATAACTGTAGGAAAAAGTCTTAATAAGTTGATTAAATTTTAGGATGTGTATTCGATAGAATAGCAGCAAAACTAATTAAAGATAATTTAAGATATGAGCTGGATGAACCTGTAAAACACCTTTTCGCAATACTTTTTCAGTATATGTCATACTTTGACTTGCGCTGTTCGCCATCCCTTTTGGCTTGATCGAAAAAGAAGATCGTCAAGATTACATTTGGATCTTTATTGTTGCCAATTCATTGCTAGTGCTTTCTATCTTGCTAGCTTTTTCTTCAGCTAATAACATGCGTTTTTGAGCTTTTTGAGACCCTTTTTATCATTCATCCATGATTTCTTTCTGTCTGGTCCTTATTGCCTGAAGTATTGCTTCTAACTCTTGAGCTTGTTCCTCCTTTTTCTGATACTCCGCCTTTAATCTTTCTTCTGATTTAATCCACTAATCTAGTTTTTTTATCCTCTTAGAAGTTAGTCAAGAATTTCTGGAACTTTGATTTGGCTTCTACTAAGTCTCTTCATTTCCTAGCCATGACAGAGAATTTATATTTGAGTATTACCAATTGTTTGACTTGTCAATTAGTAAAAACTCAAATATGAATTCCTTATCATGAATAAGAAATGAAGAGACTTAGTAGGAGCTGAATCAAAGTACCAGGAATTCTTGGCTAACTTCGAAGAGGACAAAAAAATTAGATGAGTGGATTAAATCAGAAGAAAGATTGAAGGCAGAGTATCAGGAAAAGGAGGAATAAGCTCGAGAGTTGGAAGTAATATTTCAAGCTATAAGGAACAGGCAAAAAGAAGTCATGGATGAACAACAAGGGTCTCAAGAAAATCAAAAACTCATGTTGTTAGCTGAAGAAAAATCTAGCAAGATAGAAAGTACCAACAATGAATTGGCAACAAGAAAGCTTCTGATGTAATTTATCGGACGACCCTCCTTTTTGATCAAGCTAAAAGGGATGGCGAACAATGCAAGTCAAAGTATGGCATATACTAAAAAAAGTATTGTGAAAAGCTATTTTATTGGGTCATCCAGCTCATATCTTAAACTATTTTTAATTAGTTTTGTTGCTATTCTACCAAATACACATCCTAAAATTTAATCAACTTATTAAGACTTTTTCCTACCGTTATAGGATATCAACAGTAAGTTGAGTATAACTTTAATTAGTCCTACTGCTAGTATATCTTAAAACACTCTTAATAAATTGTAATCAACTTATCTTTAATTAGTTTTGTTGTCATAATACACGTGCTGCTATTATAGGATAAACAATCTTTCATTAGTGCTGCTGCTATTCTATCTTACCTATAGCATTCTTATATGAGTGAGAGTAATTCCTTTTCACATCAAAAGACTCTTAGATTGAAATTACATCACATATTAATCAAGGCATTACATCTCAATCAAATAAATTAAAAAGTCGAGTATATTGTTACTAACTTAGTTAGTTGAAAACTCAAAAGTCATTCAGTTGAAACAGACGATGTTGCTCGTAGGACATGTGATTGTTGAGTAGTAATGAGCCAATAATGCCTATAAATAGAGTGAATTCGGAGGACAAGTTAATAGTAGGTGTCTAAGTGTCATTTTCGCTTAGTTTGCTAATGAAGGGTCGAGTGCGCCCGTTGATTGTGTTGTTGCAGGATTTTTCTTTGATTGGAAAGTTTGGGGTTAAACCCAAACCTGATGAAAGAGCACAGCCCCGAACTTGGAAGATAAAAGTCAGTAGAAGAAGCCAAAAGACGAAATATTCATGTGGCAGACCTGGGAGCAAGGTTGCAGAAGATGAAAAGTTTAGAAAAGGCGCAAAACTCAAAAAGGTGCAAGGTCCGCGTCGCGAACCTTTGCATAAGTGTGCAGAATTGTCCAGTCAGCAATTTAAGTGAAAATACACAAAAGCAGTGGGTCAACGTCGCAGACCTAAGCACCTGATGCAGAAAAGTCGAATCACAGAATTTTCATTAGTTCTCTATCTTGGACTTTAGGTTTTTATATTGGTTTTCACACAAGAACTACTATAGAGGCGACAGAGAACTCTTTTCCACGAAGAATCTAGATAGTTTAATCTTTAAATTTTGGTTTTTGATGTTTCCCACTTCATTCATGATGTATTACACATGTATGGATAAGTCTCCATATTCTGGGGTTGTAGCCATAGACTAAGTGTAGTTCTTAACTTTTGACATCTATGAATGGTTTCTTTCGATTATTCCTATGTTATTTATATCTATACTTCAGAGTCTGGCCAACTAAGGAGTACATTTGTTGTTAATTCTGGATTCGAGAGATGTTGGAATGAATAGAACACAATAGCATAGGGACCTTGTCCAGTACTAGGAAAGTAGGTTGATTCATGTAAGGGAGACCTTTGACAACTACCCTTACACCTTGCTTGGTTCATGTACGAGAAGATAGCTTTAATGTATTTTTATTGGCATATCTATCCCCATTCAACGATGTAGTTAGGCAGTCGATAACGGTAGGTCGGCAGAGGCATGCAACCCTGTTCAGGTAAATTAAACCCTGTGAATCAATAATCGGAAAACCAGACATAGATAGATATTGTTAGGACTAGACAGAGTCAAAAAGGTTACAACCCTTGAATTACATCTCTAATTGATATCCTATGTGAAAGTCATCTTATTTACTATAAGGTTATTTCTTTTATAAATTATTGTCCCTACAACTAAAACTCTTTTTACCAAAACACCACGACCATGATAACCAAGAGAAGCGACTAGATACATTTATTCCTTTGGGTTCTACAACCCAGCTCTTTAATTAGGGTCATTATATTACTTATGAGACTGTGTGTACTTGTGTGTGCTAGGGAAGCAACAAGTTTTCGGTGCCGTTTCTGGGGATTTGAAACGAATTGGTTGATTATCGAAGTTATCTTGTTGTGTGGTGATCGCTACATTTGATCTTAGCAATGTTTTAATGTAGGAAAGCAAGCTCTAAGCTGGAAGATTAAGATTCTTGTTTTCATCAATCAAATAGGAGGGCAGGAGTTTTGTTTGAAACACTGCCAATTGAATTGGTTGAGCTGAAAGATCAAGAGGATAATAAGGTGGAGGTTGATCCCATTGCAGAGAACATGGCAAACAACAACCCACCCACACCAGTGGCACTGGCTGCTGATGTACCACCAGCACCGAGGCCAGTATGGGACGTAGCAATCCCGAGAACTATAAATATTACTAGCTGTTTTGTTAAGGCTGATCCTGGTGGCCAATGGGAGCTCAAATAAAACATGGACCAATTGCTACTCTCTGTTGGGCAGTTCACCGGGCTTCCTCATGAAGATCCACAGGTCCATATTCAGAATTTTCTTGAGATTACTGACACTTTCATTTCCACGGGAGTAAATTGTAACTACGTGAGGATGACATTTTTCCCCTTTTCACTGTTGGGGAAAGCACCGATGTGGTTACAAATTGAGCCACCGAACTTCATAACATCCTGGCATGATTTGGCCCGAAAGTTTCTCACCAGATTCTTCTCATCGGGCAAGATAGCTAAGTTAAGAAGTGAGATCCTAAGCTTCAAGCAGAGGGTTGGGGAGAATCTATACCAGGCGTGGAATAGGTTCAAAACTTTATTAATAAATTGCCCACACCATTGCCAAGCTAAGGAGGTATTGGTTCATACCTTCATTGAAGGTCTGGAACCTAATACCAAGATTCTCCTTGATTCAACTGCAGAGGGTCAAGCATTGGAGAAGACGTATGATGAATTATATCCTCTTCTAAATAGAATTGCTTAGGGCAACCCATAATGGAATGGAGGATCCAGCAAACCAACAGTGCTGAAACAGGCTGGGGTCTTGGAAATTGACGCAATAACCAGCTTGCAGGACAAATGGTAGCAATGCAGAACATGATGACCACGAACTTCAATAACTTGGCATTGGGTCTAAAACAGCAAGTTCCATTGGCAGCAAGTCAGCAACAAGCCCTTGTTAATATGGTACAACAATAACAACCAGATTGGTGTGACATATGTGGGGGAAGAGATCACACGGTGGAATCTTGTGGATCTAATTTTGAGGCAGTGAACTTTGTGGGCAATGCTAACAGAGGAGGCTATCAAGGATTTGGGAACACTTATAACCCGAATTGGAGAAACCACCAAATTTCTCATGGGGTGGCAGTTAGAAGAATCTTGGGCAACAACAGAAAAGACCACAAGGTGGAAATGTATATCAGAATCAGCCAGCCCGGTAGTCTACAAGTCAGGCTAATCCAAACACCATGACTGATAGTGAGGGGTTGAGGCCAATCTTGGCCAATCAGAACAGTCAAGAAGAGGAAATTCGGAGGAACAAGCAGGAGCTGCAGAACTTAGAAAAGTAGTTAGGACAGTTATCGACGTCAATAAATTCTAGACCTTAAGGGGTCTTGCCAGGCAACACTTATCCCAACCCAAAACAAGTGAATGTAGTCAGCACAAGGAGTGAAAGGCTTTTAATAGAACTGATCCCCAAGAAGAAGAATGGGAGGGGAAAATGCTACACAGGATAATGAGGCTGGAAATCCCAGCCCAACTACTGACAAAGCCACCCTATTACAAAAACCTCCTCCTCTGTACCCACAGAATCTCAAGAAGAAGAAGGAGGATGATTGTTTTCAGAAATTCATCGGGCTGCTGAAACAGGTACAAATTAACTTACCTTTGATTGATGTTTTGCAATGGATCCCGAAATATGCTAAATATGTCAAGGACATCGTTGCTAACAAGACAAAGTGGACGGAGTATGAGACTTTGGTATTGACAAAGGCCTGCAGCTCTAAGATTCTCAATAGATCACACTTGCCAGCCAAACTGAAAGACCCAGGAAGTTTCACTGTGCAAGTAACTATTGGAAGCCATTTAAATATTAGGGGCTTGTATGATCTTGGGGCTAGCATAAACCTCATGCCCTCTTCTCTGCTCTTAAAGTTGGGGCTTGGAAAGCCGAAGACCACGATTATCGTGCTACAACTGGTAGATCGGTCATTGGTAAGATCGGATGGAGTGATGGAAGACGTCTTAGACCAATTGGGGTCTCTCCTCTTCCCCATGGACTTCGGTATCCTAGATTTTGAGCCGGACCCTGAGGTTCCATTTATACTCGGGCATCCATTCCTGGCCACTGGAGGAGCATTGATTGATGTCGCAGCAGGGAGGCTCACCATTCGAGCCCACAATAGGGTAGAAGTTTTTGATGTCTACAATGCAATGAAGCTACCAGTGGCGTATAAGGATCTGGCCACTATCATAGTAATAGACACTGCAGTCGCTACTAGCCAGGTTGAGATTAAAGATCCATTAGCTAGGGTGTTGCTGAATCAAGGGCTATTGGACGATGCTGAGGCCCGAGAAATTGAAAGAATGTTGAATACTCACAATGTGAGTATGTTAAAGAAGATGAATGAACTGTTGAACAAGGTGCTAGGACCACCACACAAACCCTCAGTGGAAGCAGCTCCTCAGTTGGAGTTGAAGTAGCTACCCTCCCATCTTAGGTATGAGTTTCTTGGCTAAAATAATACTTTACATGTAATCTTGTCAGCTTCCTTGACTACAGCCCAGGTAGACGCGGTTGTTGCGGTGCTGAAGAAACGAAAGAGAGTAATAGGGTGGTAGATATTTGACATTCATGGCATCATCCCGGCCCTATGCACGCACAGAATATTCATGGAAGAGGGTCACAAGCCAGTGGCCCAACCGTAGAGGAGGTTGAATCCAATCATGAAGGAGGTAGTAAAGAAGACGGTTATTAAGTGGCTAGATGGAGGATCATCTTCCCTATATTAGACAGCAAATGGGTAAGCCCTGTACAATGTTTCCCCGAGAAGGGCGCGATAACGGTGGTCACCAATGAGAAGAATGAGCTGATCCCAACTAGAATGGTGACGGGGTGGCGAATCTGCATGGACTACAGAAAATTGAATGAGGCCACCAGGAAAGACCATTACCCCATGTCCTTCATTGATTAGATGCTGGACATACTAGCTGAGTAGGAGTACTATTGCTTCCTAGATAGGTACTCGGGATACAACCAAATCACTATTGCACCCGAAGACCAGGAAAAGACAACCTTTATATGTTATATGGGACGTATGCCTTCAAACGCATGCCTTTTGGGTTATGCAATGCACCAACCACACTCCAAAGGTTCATGATGGATATCTTTCATGACATGGTAGAGAATTTTGTAGAGGTATTCATGGATGACTTCTCTGTCTTCGGTGAATCATTTGAGAGCTGCTTATAGAATTTGGACCAAGTTTTGGTGAGATGCAAGGAGACTAACCTCGTTCTTAACTGGGAGAAATGTCATAGTTAAGGAGGAGATAGTCTTGGGCCACAAAGTATCCAAGAGGGGATTGGAAGTAGACATAGCGAAGATAGAGGTGATCGACAAGATACCACCATCAGTTTTAGTCAAAGGAGTCCGAAGCTTTCTGGGATATGCTGGATTCTACTGCAGGTTTATTAAAAACTTCTTAAAGATTGTGAAGTCGTTATGTGCCCTATTGGAGAAAGAGGTATCGTTTCACTTTGATGACTCTTGTTTGCAGGCATTTGAGATACTCAAAAAGAAGTTGGTGGAGGCTCCGATCTTGGTAGCACTTGACTGGGGTCTCCCATTCGAGCTAATGTGTAATGCCAGTGACACAACACTGGGATTAATTCTAGGACAGCATAGATACAAGGTTTTCTGCTCCATATGTTATGCCAGTAAGACCTTAGATACAGCACAAGACAACTATATTATCACTGAGAAGGAAATGGTGGCATTGGTGTATGAATTTGATAAGTTCAGAGCCTATTTGGTGGGGATCCAAGTGGTGGTATTCATAGACCATGCGGTAGTGAAGTATTTTTTCAATAAAAAAGATGCCAAGTCGCGCCTGATCATATGGATCCTTTTGCTCCAAGAGTTCGATATCGAGATCAGGAATCATAAGGGGAGTGAGAACCAGGTTGCAGATCATCTATCCCGCGTGGAGACTGATGCTCACATAGGTGAGCAACTATAAATCAGAGAAGAGTTTCCCGATGAGCAGTTGTTAGCCATTGAGGTGGAGCAATTACTATGGTATGCGAATATAGTAAATTACTTCGTAAGTGGTGTGTTCCCACCTGATGCAACATACCAGTAGAAGAAGAGGTTAGCCCATGATGCGAAGGCATATATTTCGGATGAGACATACCTATTCAAACAAGGAGCTGACCGCATGGTAAGGAGGTATGTTCCATAGGCAGAGATGAAGCAGATTCTGGAGAGATGTCATGCCTCTTCGTATGGGGGTTATCATGGGGGTGACCAGACAACGCATAAGGTACTACAATCTGGTTTCTTCTGGGCCACCTTGTTTAAAGATGCTATCTAATTCTCCAGGGACTATGATGCTTGCCAGAAGACACGTGATATATCTCAGATGCATGAAATACCCTCAAATAATATTTTGGAAATGGAGATTTTTGATGTTTGGGGCATTAATTTCATGGGGCCATTCCCGCCATCATTCGGTTGCATTTTATTCTGGTAGCTATGGATTATGTCTCTAAATGGGTAGAAGCAGTAGCCCTTCCAACCAATTATGCTAAGGTGGTAAGCAAGTTCCTCCGGAAGAACATCTTAACACGGTTTGGTACTCCAAAGGCCATTATTAGTGATGGCGGTACCCACTTACTCAATTAGACCATGAAGAACTTGCTGGCGAAATACGGGATAAGGCACAAGGTGGCCACGGTATACCACCTGCAAACAAGTGGACAGGTTGAGGTATCCAACCGGGAGGTGAAGCAGATATTGCAAAAGACCGTGAATGCCACTCGGAAAGATTGGGCAGAAAAGCTAGATGAAGTATTGTGGGCGTATTAGACTGCATACAAGACCCCAATCAGATCCTCTCCCTACAAACTGGTGTATGGTAAAGCCTGTCATTTGCCCTGGAGCTTGAGCATCACTTGTATTGGGCAATAAAAAAGCTAAATCTTGACCCTGAGCTCGCCGGAAGGAAGTGACTTGAGCAATTAGAGGAGTTGAATGAATTCCGGCTACGATAACGCTAAGCTCTACAAGGAGCGGACAAATAAGGGGCATGACCGGCACATAATCAAGGAGCTTTGAGCTGGGCCAACAGGTGTTGCTGTTTAACTCACATTAAGAATTGTTTCCAGGTAAACTAAGGTCCAAACGGAGTGGACCATACGTGGTGGTAGCAACCACACCCCATGGTGTAGTGGAGCTGAAGCACTTGACCACGAACTAAACAATTTTGGTGAATGGTAAACGTGTCAAGCACTACTGTGGTGTGGACGCAAAACAAGCAGTGGAGGCCATTGAGTTGGCCAAAGATGATTGAGCGCAGAATGTGTCGTGTCGTGACATTAAATTAGACGTTGCATGAGAGGAAACCCCTTGTGAGGTAACGTAGTTGTATTTACTTTGTTTTACAAAACAAAAAACAAGTCCCGTACAAAAGTGTGAAAAATTTGCTCAAGTACAGGTCCGCAATGCCTCCACATCACGGATCCTGCGCCAATCTTTTGTGCAAATTTTTTCCCCTCAATTCCCTATGATCCATTAGAAATCCTTTTGTTTACTTGGTCTAATACATTGTTTTGAGTGTTTTGAAGCATGTCCAGGTGTTCGGGGACTTTTTCGGGGCCCGGAGTTAAAAATTGGAAGTTGATTGCAGCTCAAAACAGTGAGCATTCATCATAGGTCCGCATCGTGGATGCCCACTGTTCCTTCGTCCAGGTAAAAATGTGTCTAAGTGTGTGTTCGTATTTACTTCACGTCGCGGAGGGATCGCGAACGCTTACTATTTCTACACGCAGGCAAAATTCTCTGCAAGTGTCTGTCCGCGTTGCCTCCGCGTCGCGTAGCAAATGTAGAGGCTTAGTTTTTCTGCATTCATGAAGTGATTATTATAAGTGTTGCTCCGCGTTTGCTCCGCGACGCGGAGCCAACGCAGATATATGTTAAAACCTCCGAATGCATACGTGGCCCCCACCTGTTTATTTCCCCTAAACCATTTGATTTTTCTTATTTCTTCCCCTTTTTAACGATTAAACCCAACCCCAAACCCTTATTTTTCCCTCTCCTTCATATCTCCCGTCTTCTCCTTCCATCTTCCCCCATATTTTCAAACTTTATCGTGTCGTGCATCACGTGGTCATCCTCCACTACACAAATGCCACTCTCCCCTCCAGGTATAATCTTTTGCTTCATTTTTAAGTCGTTTCAAGATGTCAAGTTCGAAATCCTTCATGCCGCATGGATAAATGCAAAGTGGGTTTCTTGATTTATGTCTAATTTTGCTTATGGGGGTGACTTAGTGGTGGATGATTGGTATCTATGCGTGGTTGTTGTGTATGATTGGTGTAGGTGAAAACCCTAGGTCGAATTTGCACCCAAAATTGGGAAAAAGTTAGGGGGTTGTGAGTTCTTCCCCATGCTCTGTGTTTCAATGGTTGTTTGCACGTTGGCTTGTTCCAAGTATTCAAGTGTGGGGTTGAATTCGTGGTTGTTGATGAGGGATTTCTCTTTTGGTTATCAACACGACATTTTTTTATTGATTGTTGTCGAGGGGTTGTTGGGGGTTCTTCACCACACTGCTTGATTACTCTCTGATGGAATTGTGGACTTATGATAAAGTTGAAGTGTGGGGTTGAACCCTTATGTTGCACTATGGGGATAATGTTCTGTGGTTGGGGGGTTAAGTTGTTTGACATTGAGATGAATGTGAAGTCATACATGTACCTATCGAAGGGGATATAGGGGCATGGAATCGTGACATGATGTAGCCCGTAGGACGTGGGAAAGTTTGAGTACCCTCGCCATACGGGCATGAGTTTAAGTGTGGGGTCATGGGTTTTGAGTTAAGTACAGACTTTGCACTTTGTTTTGCATGTAATATGTCTTCAATTGCACGACGAGGCGGGCAGTCTAGCAGGTAAAGGGCCACTAACACAAGGAAACAACCACGAGATGTCCCAGAAGTGCCCAGGGATACTAGGAGGGGTCAGAAACCTCAATACGGGGCCAAGGCTATGAACAGAGATGGAAAGCAGTGGTATCAGTCTCATGATGAGACAAAGTACTACCCCAATGTCCCTATTGACGTAGATTCCCTTCGAGATGAGTACCCCCAAATCCTGAACCGCTGCAATCAATTAAGTTTAGGGTTCTTCTTTCGACCACCTATGCCATGCAATCTGAGCGTGGTCATGGAATTCTACGCTAATATGAGTGAAGAGCCAAGGTCTCAATCGGTGATTGTTTGATGATTGGAGGTCAACTTCTCACCGCTGGTGATCTTGGTCACCCCCAAAGATGTCCCTGCTTTAGTTTTCCAAGAGCTATACAATCTCCCTCCCTATCAAGACATCAGGAACACTATTGCAGGGTGGAGGTCCAAGGCTAAGTGGGTCAGACATGTAGAGCGGGGCTATCACCTTTTATTCCCATTCGCTCACATGTCTAAGGAAGCTCAGGTCATGGTCAAGATAGTGATGCACTCTTTCTTTCCAAGGAAACACTTCACGAAGTAACGAGAGATATAGTGTGCTTTACTTATGAAATCATGAGGGTCGTGCAACTAAATTATGGAGCGATATTCCGGCCAGCGATAAGGAAGGCCAAGACCTATAAGGGTCGCAGGTATGTTTTTGGGGGCCTCATAACTGCTATGTGTTGTGACGCAGGGGTCCCTGAGGAGGAAGCTGACTACTGCCTGGTCATCCAGGCTCCCCCTATGTTGCCACTCATATT
The DNA here is from genome assembly GCA_011800125.2 of Solanum clarkiae. Taxonomy (NCBI): domain Eukaryota; kingdom Viridiplantae; phylum Streptophyta; class Magnoliopsida; order Solanales; family Solanaceae; genus Solanum; species Solanum clarkiae. The sequence continues at coordinate 21,444,346 of JAABOM020000007.1, forward strand.
AAGGGGCCTGACGTGACCTTGGGCCCAGTCTTCACTTCGGCATAGAGGGCTTATCAAGACGAGTTGATTGCGGGCCACATGTACGGCCTAGAGATGCTGCGACATCGAATTGGTAGTCGGCTATCCACGAGGGAAGAGTATAGGAGGTTGAGGTTGAATACTCTCTCAACGACCACGCCAAAGTCATGCTTCATATTGGACACTGGTTCATTGAGCCAGTGGAGGATGATATTCCCACGAACCTAAGGGAGATGCATGAGGATGCGGATGATGATGAGGCCGACGAGGATGACATAGTTGATGAGCCGCCAGTGTATGCAGGGGTTGAGCCCATCTTACCAGGCCCTGGTGATGCTTGAGCACCACAATACCCACCTTGCAGGTTATGTATGGTTAGCATTGAGGCCAGTGCTAAGTTTAAGTGTGGGGTAGGAATTTCTTTGTTTTGTGATATTACTTATGTTATTCTACTAGTGGCATGTATTAAGACAGTTTTTATTTTTGTTTTATGTTTATGTCTAGACATCTTAATATAGGGTTGAACATCTCTTATTTTTGTTGGGTCGGTAAATAATGGCTATCTATTACTTTGATGCATGGATGCTCTTGTGTTAATATGTTGTGAATGCACTTAGTTGTTGGTAGTTGTGTGTCTATTGATATTAGTTGTGTTAGTCATAGTTGAGTGATGGGGGCCCTATGATTAATGGATGATGACCGTTCTAAGGGCATTTATCAAATCGAGTTCATATAGAGTGTGGTAGTGTGCGAACGAGCATCGAGCGCGAACCTTTGAACATAATAAAGGGTGGTTGTTTGAGCCTTGTGAATCACTATTGTATGCATGCTTAATTAAATGAATTCATGTGAATACCACAATAGGAACTCTAGTGCTAGCCTTGTGATGAAAATGTGCTGAAAGTGAGCGAGTTAATTGTGAGTCTCAGTTGTGATAGGTTTGAGAACTTTCCCGGTATGTAGAGTAGACTTGGGAGGAATCAGAACTAGAGGAAAGGATCTAGGTGTTTCACCTATGCATTTTCGAAGCATTGAGACATGGAAAACTGGATGAACCATTGAAAGCTCTTGGGGTAGCTTTAGTTC
>JAABOM020000007.1:21455403-21504824 GCA_011800125.2 Solanum clarkiae
GGAGTAGAATTAAGATATTTTTCAAAAACAAAAAATTTAAAAATGAAGGGTGGGGAGGGTATGGGGGAGGAAATAGTGAAGTGGGGTAACAAAAATATTTTAAATTTCATTTTTAAAAAAATTAATTTCTTATTTTTGGGGGGATTGTGATACTTTGATTTTTAATTTTAACTAATACTAATGGTTTATTTAATTTTTATATTTTATCCATGTGGAATGTCATGTGACAAATTTTTTTTAAATAAAAGAAAGATCGTAATTGATAGTTTATGTATGAAACTTAAATCCTCAATAGTTTAGGTATAAAACTGAAACAAAAAAGGATAATTTAAATATATTTTTCAAATTAATCAATAATAATTTAGGTATAAATTCATACTCTGAATAATTTAAATAAAAAATAATATAAGTATGTTTTTGATACTTTAGCATTCAAATTAAAAAGGTAGATTGTAAAAAGTAAATTGAGGTGAATATATATATATATATTTTTCTTGTTTTCTGAATTTGACAATATCTCATGCATCCTCGCTCGAAGAACTTAATGAATGCCTCAGTTCTCTATTTATTTGAAGAGATAAACATAGTAGGAATTACAAGGGTCAAAAACACGTTAAATTTTTATTTTATTTTATAGAGTGTTATATTTCAATTATTAAGAGCATAAATTTTTTATCTGAATTATCATATAATAATTAGCAAAACATATACAGATGTTGACTAAATTAAATGTATACCCAAAAATGTTTCCAGGCACATTTATCTATAAAATCTCGCTCATATTACATATATAATGACTTTATTTGTCGATACAATAATTTTTTAAAATATATTTTTGATTGACTTGTTTAAAATTCTAAACTTTCACTTTGTAAGTCAAAGATATCGATGCCACGACAGACACGAAACCATAACTTAAAAGGTGGAGAAAACATAGTAGATGTCATGGTTGAAATAAATTAATTTATATGGTAATATTAATTTATTTAAATTTGCCACGGTAAAATTATTTTTTTTCACTTGGAGTGCCACATGCCAACATTTTTAAACAAATAAAGAGAGTGTACACATAATTAGAAATTAGTCAAAGTGATAGTTTAGGTAAAAATCTCATGCTCTAAATAGTTTTAGTCAGTCCCAAAAATAATGATACATTTCTATATTTAGTAACTTAACTTTAATATGTTCATTTTATCCACACAAATATCGAAGACTTATTTCAGATCATAAGTTTTAAAAAAAAAAATTTTTTAAAATTAAGTGACATATCAAAGTAACTCATTTAAATTAAGATGGATGGAATAGATTGCTTTCATGGAAACTAAAAGTAATTAATGAAATTCTTAGATGGTACATGATAGGCTTCAATTTGTTCTAGTAAAAATGCTAATCAAGAATAATATCTGATAATTTTCATTATCTTTTTTTCATGAAAGACATATCAACTTAAACTAATGTTCAAATTAAATGAATTGATTAAAAGTTAATTCCCAAACACATAATCTTGCTATAATGACATATAATTCAAAGCACCTGAATTGAGTATAGTCTTGTGTAGTGGTAGAACAACAAAAATAATTATTTGGTCTTAATGTATGCACTCCATTTTTCTATCATCAAAATTGACAAATGATTACATGCATAACAAAATAACAAGGAAATTATAAATTTCCAGCAAGTTGTAGTCATGATCATTTTATGTATCACACCCTTGTAGTGCTCCTATATATATATACATTATCTTTTTGTTGAATAAAACCCTAAAATATCATAATAGCACTCAAGGTCATGGATTAAAGGTAGACAAACTAAATATAATTATGAAAAATAAAGTTTTAATTAAACTCAATAAAAGACCAAAATAATATATATCTTCTTATCTGATTAATTCTTAATGTATGGAATTACTTGATATCTATAATTGTAAAAAGTATCTTTTCTTTCTCTCTGCTTCAATTTTATGTAATATTCTTACTATTCTTTTTAATCGATCTAAAAATAATGATATTTTTATATATTTAATGAAAGTTCAATTTAAACTTTTACTTTTTTTTTCTTTAATGAGATCATTAATTTACAGCCATAAAAATTTATATGCAATATTTACATCACAATTTTCAATATTATAAACAAAAAAATTTTCGTGCGAGAGAAAATTTCTTCATTAAAAACTTAATTTGATCGTTATTAACTAATAATAATCTACGAAAATTTAATCATCACCTGTCACTAAAAGCTCTGACATTAAAAATTAATGATTAATTAGAAATTTGATCACTGAAAATCCTTTAATGACTAGATAAATTTCGATCGTTGAACATTTAAAAATTAACGGTCAAAAAAATATCTAGTCATTATACTTATAACAATCGATTTTTCCCCCTCACTAGCCAATGGTCTCTAAAACTCTAATTTCTTAAGTGCAAAAAAAACTGCTTTAAAAGAATATAAAATTTTATGTAAGCTAATACCTTCACATGAATAAAATAGTAGAGTTAAAGCACAAATTAATCGATATCAAATTTATATTTACAAGTATAAAGAGAATAAAAACTAAAATATGGGAAGCATAGAATAAATATGATTCTCTTAGGGAATAACAATGATCACAAGCCGCACGAGCAATTTTCATTGGATTCCCTTAATAATGTTGGCTAAGGTCAGACACACAGATACCCACAAATCTGACACAATCATATCCCCTTTTAATTTTTTTATTTTTTTTTCGCCTCAATAATTTATGTGATATATATATATTTAATTCAGACACATAAATTTTTAAGTGTGAAGCCCCTTGCCTTTAGGATTGGGTCGTACCATCAAACTTGCCTAGTGTGAGTTACCTCTCTAGTATGGTTTTCAAACTATTGCATAGAAGCGCAAGTTTTATCCTGTGCACACTCAAAGAATAGCAGCTGCGAGTAATGTTTTCTTTTTCTCTTAAAAAATATCTAAGAATTAGTTTCCTTAATGCTATTGATCAAAATCTTTAGTATGAAACAGTTTGATTCCTAGTTACTCTCTTGATTTGATTAAAAGTACTTTAAAGAAGATAAAGAACCAATTAGTTCATTTTTACTTTCAGAGTTCCTTTTATACATGTTGTCTCTAAATTATGTCTCCTATAAAGAATTAAATTTCAAGAATATATATATATATATATTGCATCTAAAAAGAAATATTTATGAGATACCTTACCTAAGAAGCATTTTTTTCATCACTGATTGTTCTAAAAGTGAATATGGTAAGAAACCCTTTTGTGAAAATATTTATAGGGGTGCCTTTAAGCATTTGGTTATATATATTATTCTGATTTTTAACTCATAAAATTCAAAATTATTAACTGTTCTAATCAATATATTGAGGTGGCATGCTACATGGCGTCCACCTCACCTTAATGTTACGCCACGTGGATAACTGCTTAAAAAGAAGAGTATAATAAAGACGTATTTGACCCTATGGTATAATTAAGGACAAACATAACTAATAAACGACAATAGAAGGATATTTTTAATTCTTTTTTCGATTTTATTCCTTTACATGGGGGTACTACAATGAGTACATACTTCAAAAAGAAAGATGATGAAATTCACAGAAGAAATAGTGTAGCAATATTCTTTCTTTGGTCATTCCATGACCTCAATCTACTCTTGGAGATTTGATTTTATAGTTCTTAATGAATTGATTTTAATTTTATATTTTTTATTGTTGATTTTTATTTTTATTCATAAGAGGTTTTTGTTTTTACATAAACTAGATTTAAGAAAGGTTATCTTTTTTTATTCAATTTGTGAATAGTTATAAAAGGTCACTAGAAAACATGAAATTAATTAGTTATGAAATTTGTTGAAACAATCCATCTATCAGTGATATTGTCTGTTTTGGGCCTAAGCTATTATGGTTTTAAAATGCGAGTACGTAAGGCTTGTTTAATTATATACCCAATATTTTTTTTTTTTGTATTAATACTTCTCATCTCAAGATAAATTGTTACATTGATAATCTCTAGTTAACTTTTACTGAAAAACTTTTAGCTAATTCAATTTTCTTGAAATTTGTCTGTCACTAATTTCTTTTTCTTTGTTCTTTTATAGTAGAGATTTCCACTAATTTATCCCCTTCTGGGAGGCCCTATAGGCAGAGGCCAAGAGATAAAATTTTTACATATAAATGTAGGAACAATATTACACTATTATGGATTTATTAACTTACTGTATAATAAAAAAAAAATGAAATCATTCCATCTGACTTTCAACAATTTAAAAACTATAATTATTTTCAATAGAGCATAAGAAATTGGCAAGGTAAACCCCTTTGTGTTATTGGCTGACTTTATAACAAAAAGTGAAGAATCCTAGGCTTCTAGTAAGAACTATATACATCAGAGACAGTGAATTATAATTCCACTTTTTTAAACCCCCAAAAAAGGTCAGCAATACATGATTCAAAACAAATTAAATAAAGATCGTACAATCATAGCTTTATATATTTGACTAATTATTAATTAGTATGACTTACATATAAATATATATATAATTATAAAAGGAACAAAAACAATATCAAACTGATAATTAATTAGCACCCAAGAAAAAGTCAGCAATTCATTCAAGAACAAAGAAATTATAAATGTAGTACAACCATAACTATATTTGACTATTAATTAGCATGCCTTGCATAATTGCATTACAAAAAAAGGGGGGGAAAACAATACTAGCACAAAGGGTTTATATAAAATAAAAACATAGGGGCTAGCTAGCTAAAGTCACTCAAATAATTAAAAAGGAAAAGCCCGATGCACTAAAAGCCCCGCTATGCGCAGGATTAAGGAAGGGTCCAACCACAAGGGTGTATTGTACACAGTCTTACCTTGCGTTTCTGCCAAAGACTGTTTCTAAGGCTTGAATCTGTGACCTCCTATTAAAACTCAAAATTCTCACTATATTTGATCTACCAAAGTTACATACTTCTAAGATCATGAAAACAAAAACAAAAAAACAGTCCAAAAAGAAAAACTAAAAAGAAATCAACATAAAGTTGATATCATATTATATGTATTATGATTACACAAACTTTATTTCAAACTGGAATATCACCAAGTGCTATGAAGAAGAAGAGGTCTAAATCTGGTGGAGCAAAAAAAGTAACTGGATTTCTTCTCAATGAATGACATGATGATGATGATGATGAATCAAATATTCTTCTCTTTTTTGGTGCTGGAGGACATGTCTTGATTTCTGGGATTCTAAATCTCTCCGCTTTTGGCGTTGAACAAATATTGTTGTTATTGTTATTCTCCATTTCATCATTTGATCTCTTCAATGAATTTGTTGATTCTTTACTTGGAGATAGACAAGGAGAATCAATAATGGATGATGAACATTTGATCTCTTCTTTCTTTTTCTTCATCAAGGGTTGCTTCTTCTTCACTTGTTGCTTCTTTTGTAGAGTAGTAGTAGTTGTTGTTGAATTTCTTCCACTTCTTGTTCTTGTTCTTCTTGTACTAGAAGGACCCATTATTAGAGGGTGATGATTGCTCAAAATAACCTAAGTTTGTATGAAAATAATATTCTTGGAATTTTGGATGTAGGTGCAACGAGAGGGAAACTCAGTAAAATGTCGGAGAAGCAAAATAGATTACAATGGTGGAAGAATAGACTTTTAACTCATGAATTTGCACTAGACTACACGCAAAAAGATAGGGGGGAAATTCAGTAAGATTTCAGAGAATCAAAATATATCATATCACAAACGTAGGTGATGAAGTAGACTTCTACTCATGAATTTGCATGATATAGACTTCGAACAAAGATGAGGGAAAAATTCAGTAAGATGTCGGAGAAGAGAAATATATAGTGATTTAGCTAGAACACAACTATCACCACTAATATAAGGTATCAATATATATTTATATATATTTCTAGAAAGATTGGGAAGACTACTTTATAAAGAGAGGCCTTAAAAAAAAATTGACTGAAAAAGTAAGGAAAAGACTAGTGGGATACCTCTTTGGAAGGAAATTATCTTTTTTAGGAACACCAAGTACTCAAGAAAAAGAAAGAACAAGCAAAAAGGAAACTTGCACTATACTTGTGTTGATGAGATCAAATTTAATTTATCTCTACCTACTGCTACCTATATATATATACACATATTAATTTATTGAAAATACTTTTTATTTTAATTACTAAGAAAGAAGAAGAATGATATTGAAATGAGCTTTGAAGAAAGGAAAAAAGAAAACCCTAACGAGGAAATGTAGAAGAAGGAGAAAAAAGGAATTGAAATTTATTTACATGTGATTTTGATTAGGGTTATATATATATATATATTGATTAATGGAAAGATTCGGGCAGCCTGCCCGTTGCCCAAGGTGTTGATTGATTATTAAAGGTGTGTTTGGTACTATGAAAGAAAAAACAATTCTACAGAAAATGTTTTCTCAAAAAAAAAAAAGGTTTTTTCATTTATGTCTTGGTGTACATGATAAAATGATACGAAGATATTATTTTAAAAATATTTATATATAATTTAAAAATATTATTAATCGGATGGAAACACGATATGGGGTGTTGGACAGTAGTAGAGCCATATACTAATTAGGGAACCCTCTTCGATGAAAAATTATAATATTTATATATGAAAAAATAATTTTTATATAAATATATGATAGTTGTCGAATCCCCTTTCCTTAGTTCGTGTGTCTAGATGTTAAACCCCCTTCGATTAGGCTGTGTGTCTACTTTTTAAAATTTTGAATCCCTTTAAAGAAAATCCTGATTCAGCCACCCATGGTGGAGATGATTTTAAAAATCACTTATACCAAACACAACCTAAGGAACTGTCCCTATTGTGCCCTGATGTTTAAAATATTTTTATTTGAGAAATATTTCAAAATTAAATTAATATTTTCACTCAAATAATTTTTTTTTTTTTTTTAAAAAAAAAAGTAAAACTTCTACGTACACAAATGTGAACTTTCAAATTAAGGTGACGTTTGGGCAGGCGGCCCGTTGCCCGTGGTGGTAGTTGATACTACTTGATTAGTTTATGAAACCTTAAATTAAGCAAAATTCAAATTGGAGACACTTTTTCTTTCCCTTTATCTAAAAGAATCCCAAGCTTAAATAAATAGAAAAATTAATAAAATATTCGAATTTAGTCTAATCTTATCTAAGTGAATAATCAATTACTGTACTAAAACTCTCTATGTCGTCAATCAAGTTTGTTTTTATTGAAATTGTTTATATATATCAATTTTTAAATATTTTAAATTATTAATTATTGTAAATTATAATATTTTTTATGTAATTTTAGATATATAGATTTTATTTCAAAAATCTTAAAGTTTTTATTTCTGAATCCAAGTCAAGGTTTAAAAGTTTAAATCTGAAAATCTTAACGGTGTGCATCATATGAATTGAGACAGAATCAAACATTTAAAATTTTTAATTTCTGAATTTAGATCAAAATTTAAAAGTTTGAATCTCAAGCTTTCAACTATGTATATGAAATGAAATGAGACGCAAAGAGTAGTAGCTTATCGTGTCATGTTCAATGTATTTGACTCGAGATTCAAAACAAATAGAAAAGTATTATTTTCTATTCCATATTAACTTAATTTTTTAGATTTTTTGTATTGTTCAAAATAATTGCATTGTCCAAAGTTTAAGATGGAGTTTGAAGTTTTTTTGGGGTCATATTTGTCATTTCACTTATTGAAGTTTTATATTTTCTAAGAGATAACGTGCACTGCCTACAAAATAATATTTATGATTAGAAATGAGACCATTTGGGAGAAGTTAGAGGTGGCCCATATGGGTGAAAAGATAAGGGAAGCGAGACTGCGATGGTTTAAACGTGTGCAAAGAAGAAGTACCGGTGCTCCTATTAGGAAGGGCCAGAGGTTGGATTTGGGGGTTACTCGGAGGGATAGAGGTACATCGAAGAAGTATTTGGGGGGAGGTGATCATAGACAAGATATGGCGAAACTTCATCTCACCGAGGACATGACCTAAGATAAAAAGGAGTGGAGGTCACGTATTAGGGTAGAAGGGTAATAGGCTAGTAGGGGTAATTTGATGTCTAGACTTGTGACTATAGTAGGTTGGGATTAGTCGCGTCTTTATGTCTTGTATTGTCATTATCCGTCTTATATTTATTACTTTTATCCTATTTACATACTATCATTTGTTTTTTATTATTAGTCATTTTCCTTTTTTTTTTCTTTCCTTTCTTTTTTTTTTCATATCTAATATCTTTTCCTTGTTGGACTTGATTTTTGAGACGGGGGTTTTCTGGAAACAACTTCTCCACTCTATGAGACAGTGGTAAGGTCTGCGTACATTTTACCCTCCCAATACCCTACTTGTGGGATTCCACTTGGTATGTTATTGTTGTAACAAAGGACAATATTTAAAATTATGATTCAAATTATGCTCTTGAATATTTTTTTTAATATATGTATATTGCCCGTATAAATTTAATTAATATAGAATAGAGGAAGTAATTAATCGGAGAAACGTTAACTAGACACACATTTGGTTAATATATGATTAATGTTGCTAATGATGAGTCAAACGGTTATAAGATGACATACTTTAGTGAAAAGGTCATTAATTGATTTAACTCAAATTATGATTAATGTGTGTGAATTTAGTTAATTCCTCGTTAGTCTCAATTGCTTCTCTAAAACAGTGCATATTGAAGCAATTAAGCCCATGATCCCATGACCAACTTCTTTTACATTATCATTCTCATGGACTTTGGTTCGGGAGGGGGGAGGGGGGGCTATTTATATTATATAATAAGATTTGCTAAAATGATAAATGTTATATATGTTGTTATGGATTGTAACATTACATAATATTAATTATAGATTTTAATAATTTAATTACAAGTTATAACAAATATATTCATCATACCCAATCCATATCAATTACATTCTCAAACATATATCCTAACTTTGAGTATGTAATTGGTATGGAATGGGTATAATGTGTATATATATATATTTGTTATAACTTGTAATTAAATTGTTAAAACCCGTAATTGCTAGAACTTGCAATTCATTATCTAATGTTACAACCCGTAATAACATATATAATATTTTATCATTTGAGCAAATCATTCTTTATATTGTTAAAAAAAATTAGGAAAAACTAAGTTTATACCCCTTTAAATTTAACTATTTACATTCATATACCCTTTTATATTTTGTACCCTCATACTATTAAAATTTTGACTCCCTAATATTAAAATTCATGTGATGTCGTCAACACCTACTTGTATGATATACCAATAGGGTATACATATGCCAACAGGGTATCACAGATAATTAAACTCAATCCTATATGATACCAATATGGTATAAACATATCGACAAAGTATATAATGAATATATTTTCTACTGATTTAGAGTTTAATCATTTTTTTATTTATTTCTTTAAAAAAAATCTTATATACCAATTGGATATTCAATATATTGCTTGGTATACAAAAAACTGACCCCCATTCTACATGATACCGCTATAGTATACATATACCGCTAGAGTATATTTCATAGTATTTATGCTGAAGTTAGCATAACGTCCGCACGCGAAATAAAAAGGGGTAAGTGGGTAGAAAGGTAAATAGATTGGGTAATGAGTTCATTAAGAGTAAATAGTTTAGATTGGATCTATTAAAGATAAATAATTTCAAATTAGGTATATTTTGTGTACTTTTTTCAAAATTTTACCCTTTATTTTTTTTACTAATTCATGAATTAGTAAGAAGAAAATGATGCAAAAAATATGCGTGTATAAAAGCTTGGATGTTTGCCTCTCTTTTTTCACTCGATCTAATATTTGAACTTCAATTGATTTAAATCAACGTCAAAATTTTTTAAAAGAGAAATCTTTTCTATTTTTCAGTATTCGAATATGAGAAGCACATCTAAAGGTTTACCTCCTAACACTATACAACCTTAATTTTATGGAACCTTCATTACTAGGTATAAAGGTTTTTAATTTCTCATCACGAATCAATGAGAATTTTATGTATAAAATAATGTTTTTATCTATTCATTTTATACTGAGCCAGCTCATTAAAAAATTATGTGAAAAATAGATTCTCACTGAAATACTAAAATAATAATAATTTTTTTATTTGAAAACACTACTCCCTTTGTTCCATTGTACGTGACACTCTTTCTTTTTTATTATATTCCAAAAAGAATATCATCTTATTATAATTAGAAACAATTTAACTTTAAAATTTTCTTTTTGCCGAATGAAATGATTTACAATCATATAAATATCTAAAGATTATTTTAGACCATAAATTTTTTAAGTCTTCTTTTTTACTTAAACATCCTGTCAAGTCGAGATTCCGCATAAAATATAAAAGAAAAAAATGCTATTTTTTAAATTTTTTTCCACTAATTTAGTATATCAAAATATTTATAAAAATAAATACCAAATATAAAGTGAAAATATTTAATTAGAAAAATAGTAATTTTTTAGTCATGGCTATTAGCCAAAGTATAAGCTTTCAACCAGCACCAGTTTGATGTCAACCTTTAGAAATAATTCATCAAATTAATTAAAATAATAATAAAATAATCAATTTTAATACACTACAAAACCAAACAATTAGAAGAGTGTTGAAGTGGCTATAAAGAGTCTTGATTAATTGCCCCACCCACCATATAATTTGAAATATCTTTTAATATTTTAAGTCTAATATTAAACATTATTATTTGAAAATGAATCATTCTATTTTGATATATTAAAAAGTTTTTTGAAAAGTAATTTGTTCATATCCATAGAACAAAGTCCCTATGATATTGATAAGGTCACTGACAAGTGTGTCCAATTTTCTGTAGGACAGTTGCTGCCAATTTGGTCATATCCATAGAGAATATAATAATATAATAGAAATTTAATTAAACACTAAATGACAAAAATATTTTTCAAATAACAAATTAAAAAAAGGAAAATATCATACTTGTCTAAGTAACCAAAATGGCAGTAATTATCTTTGTCGGTGAAATTAGGAGAAATTTTTTACATTTTAATTAAAATCTACTTAGTCAGACACTATGTAAAATAATTTATCCTGAGAAGACGTGACATATTTTTTATTTATTGAAAACATATTTTAAATGAAAATGGAAATTAAATCCAGTGTATTTAATGAGGATATGATTGTTATTTTTTATTATAATTATTTTTTATATACATTCTATTGGCAGTAATTTTTTTCTTAATATTTTCATCATAATTTTTATCTATTGTATTTGTTTTAAATTTGTGTAGAAAATAGTCTTTAAATTTGTCTCGCAAAGAAAACAGTAGTATTTATTTGCATTCTACACTTTTTAGATTCTCACTGAACTAATCTGTCTTTTTTCTCTGATCGAACGGGAACTGTTCTTTCTATTTTCACCAGTGCCAGTTTCTTCTCTTCTTTAAAGCCTCGCTCGATCAATTCTTGCCATCACGCTCTGGCTTTGGCATCTGCCGAGCACATCTAAGCGAAAAATAGAAAAAATGCCTGGATTTCAATTGGATACCCTTTTTCTCTGTTCCAGGTACAATCAAGTAAGAAAGGGAACCCTTTTAGCTACGGCAATGGGTATAGATCTCTTCCCTCCGCTGCTAAGGCGAGGAAGCAACTTGTCTGGTCTTGTGGTGCACTCATTCCCGTTATGAGAATGAAATGACGCCCCAGCTCTCCGAGGCATCTTTTTAATTTATAATTTAATATTTTTTCCATTTTATTTTATTTGATCTCTCAAAATCAGTAATCACGATTTATATCTAGACCTGCACCATAAGAAGATGCAGAAATGTAGAGGTGAGCACCGCAACTCTGGCTTCGTCGCAGTCTCCTTTCTTTTGATGGCCGTCTTTTGCTTTCTGACATTAACCTTATACAGTAGAAGTATGTATTTGTAGGAGCACTTTTGATTTGTATATTATTAGAGTTATTGATATATGTATATGTTTATGTCCTTATGTCTATTGTAGCTCTGCACAATTGACTTTCAGATTCTGAGTAGGTTATGATATTTTATATCGCTGTATCAATATATTTATGAATAAAGAGCTACGATAGGTATTCTGAGGTTGAATAATTGATTTGTCTATAATTAAATAAAAAATCCAATTAAGTCAGCCATTATTTGAGTTAACTTATATTGTTTTATTTATATTTTATATATTTTATGTTTGAGAAAGGAGAGATTGAACTTAGGATACCCCTTAATGTCAGGGTAATCTTAGGTTTACTTTGTAATGTTATTAAAATTGTAGGCACACGTGCATTTCACTGAATTCTTTGAAATTTGGAATACTAAGTTTAATTAAATTGATACTATTCTATGTCTCATCTTTTTGGTTTTTTCACTGGACACAAACACAACCTCTGCATGAACATGTTTAGATTTCATTGTCTTTTTGCTAACAGAGAATTCTAAGTATATTTTACCTTAAAATAAAAAAAAGGAATTGTCAAATAGCATCCAAGGTTGTGACTTTTGAGCAAACAGCTTGGGTAAAACTTGTAGATAAATATCTTGAGATTAAAATATTTAAATATTAAAATGTTATATGAAGTCTCGAATAATGAGTAATTAAAATTAGTATATATATGATGGTTAATGGTGGTTACATTGATTGATGACAGTAGTTGTAGATAGTAATTAGTGGTGATGATTTGACTAGTAGTAGTGATTAATGGTGATGGTCAGTTGTGGTAACTGATGATCGCCAGCTAATAATTATATTGAATGATAGCGATAATTAATGATAGTAATTTTAATTGGTAATGATATTTGAATATTAAGATGTCATATTAAGTTTCGAATAATGAATAATTAAGACTGTTTTTCCTTAATATCTAAATATTTAAAACTAATATATATGATGGTTAGTAGTGGTTATATTGATTGATGATAGTGGTTGTTAATAGTAGTCAGTGGTGATGGTTTGACTAGTAGTAGTAATTAATAGTGATGGCAGTGATGATGGTTTGACTAAAAGTAGTGATTAATAGTGATGGTCGATTGTGGTAACTGGTGGCTGCCAGCTAATAATTATGTTGGATGATAGCGACAGCTAATAATAGTAATTTTAATTGATAATAATATTTGATAATATATAGTAATATTTGCTGATAGTGACAGAGTGGTTATTAATAATTATGTTGGATGATAGTTATAACTGCTAATGGTGATGTTGATTGATAGTATATAGTGACGCTTGTCAATAGTAACGATTAACGAGTAATTGATGTAGTAATGTTAATTGATAATAATACTTGTAAATAACAATGCAGGTAGCGATTGGTTGCAGTGTTGATTCTGAATTGAAGTATTAATGTTTCTACCTGTTGGATCTTAATAGACGTAATTATCAGAGACAAAAATCTTAATCCATACATACATAAATTGGTGACACATCACACCTATAAGCGAGAATTCTTCTATCTCTTGCTTACTTTAATAAAAAAATAAATTCTAAATAATCTTCTAAAGGGATAATTTTATATCAATCACTGATGTTGGATATAAATTTTTTTAGAAGAAAGAAGGAATATGTACTGTTTCTACTTGTTAAAAAGACTATAATCACTTTATTCTATTTATTTAGCTTGATGTTTATTAGTCCTTGTTTACGATTACTTATTACATCAGTTTTCCTAAATAGACTAGTACCTTTTGTCCTAATTTATAGCTAGTTTTCATAATTACTTTTTCCGTCTCATTTTAATTTAATTTGTGAAATAATGCACATATATTAAAAAAGATAAAATTTACACCATATTTTTTATTATTACTCTTTGTGAATTCATAAATATGTAATGTAATTTATCTCCTAAAAAATACAAAACTTAAATAAATGAAAAGGTAAATATGAAAGAAGTTTTAAACATTCATCTTGAACTTTAAACAATTCAACTATTTTAAACATTAAAAAAATCTCAAAAATTTAAATAATATAAGACGGAGAGAGTATTAAAATAAGATACTATACTAGTCTTCTTACTTAAAAATATCTGTTGAAAAGCTAAATTGTTAAGAGGAAAAAGCTTGTAACTTCCATTATTTTTCATTTGGACAAGAGAAAGTGCTATATTAATCTTTGACTCAACCCTTGCATCAATCTATCAAACATAGCGGCAAGAGTTTCTGAAATTCATTTTTTACTAATGATACGACAAAAAATACAAATTCAATGCACTAAAACTCCCGCTATGCACAGGATCCAAAGAAGAACTTGACCACAAAGGTCTATTATACATAGTCTTACCTTGCATTTCTGTAACAGACTGTTTTCAAGGTTTAAACTCATTCCCTGCTGCTCACATGGCAACATCTTTATCGACGACACAACAATTCGTTCAAATACATCAATTCATTCTGTATCCTTTTGATGTATCAACATAGAGAATAATAATAATTTTAAAAAAATAAAAAATAAATCACGAGTTTATGGTGGAACTGAAATAATGAGTATCAAGCAGCAGCATATTCTTGTAAAAGGTTTAATGAGTACTTTTCACAGAAATAGAGACACCATAAAACTCATGAAACTAACAGCAAAATAGATGAACTGCAGAAGTTCCTTAAAGTCCTTTCTATCTCCTGAAATGAAAAATAAATATCGTTGTCCTCGCAGAAAAGTACTACCAAATCCCCTAGTTACAACATGACGATTATTAGCTAAGGAAAAATAAAGTTCATCACCGCCCCCTTGATACGGCGTGATTCATATCCTCGATTGAAGATGGGAAAAGCTCAACGTAACGACTTCCAAGAGTCATCCTATCCTTCGCCAGGGCCGCTTTTGCATCGTCAGTGCTTGCAAACTCTACAAAAGCTTCTCCAGTTGGCCTTCCATCAGAAAGAAATGTGACATGAATGGAATCCTCTGTCAACACAAAATCTTTGAAGAAATCCATGATATCATCCTTGCCAGCAGAAAATGGCAAACCCCTCATCCGCAAAACAGACGTGACTTCATTCGGGTCTCTCCCATCCACTGGTTTCTCCAGTACTCTGATAAACACGTAGTCATATCAATTCATTTTCATGTTAAACATGTAGTCATACCAACACATTTTCATGTTACAAGAGGTATAGGATCTCTCATTTACTTCAAACAGCACAATATCAGTAAGAAATATGCTTGGCAGTACAATAAAGGCAAGGACTAAGAAAGCTGATAGGTTGGGCTGAGTCATCTCTGATCCCAATAATTAAAACTTGCAAACTTTCTGCCTGTAGAATGAATTACCATTTCTCAAGCTTTTCGTTTGAATATTTAGCTATCGATTCTGATACTCAGCGCAAACAGATATGCCTAGAGTTGTTTGTAGAGATTACATGGGCAAACATTTTACAAATCACACACTAGATAGTGCAAGGAGGTGTATATGTTAGGGAACAGTAAGCAGAAGAGACTTAAAATACAGTCAAAAGTGAGTGAGTAGTTCATTGCTACCTTTTCTCAAAAAGAAAAAAAAAATATAGTGGAGTAAATCATTCAGAAAACAAATGCGCATTGAAGCCCTAAACCAGAAATAATGATTGGATAAATGTAAACTTATCCACTTCCAGGAATTCTAAGAGTCGAGAACCACAAAATGCAAGACAAATAAATGCAAAAAAAAAAAAAAAAAAAAAAGAGGTTCAAGCACGTTGACCATTCTCTCAATTTCTCCTACATGACAGCTCATTAATAAGCTCCAAAGGAGGTTAGTCTCTTCCCACATGCACAACCATCACGCCGTACAGAAAGGGGAAAACATAAGCAAAATATAGGTGGAGCATCATCCACCAACTGCCCTCAGTAATCCATTTCCTTCCTCACTGTTGAAAGTCTCACATGGTTTCCCTTTAACAACATACCTAGTGAAATCCCACAAAGTAGGATCTGAAGAGGATCGAGTGTGGCAGATCTTACCACTGCCTTACAGAAATAGAGAGGTAGTTTCCGAAAGACCCTCGACTCAAATATATCCGCCCAAGTAAAAGAAGAAAACAATTTATATAGAATAAAGACTAAATCGGAGAGCAAAAGAAAAAATAATAAAAGTAGCAAAATTATTGAAGAGCAATAACAACATAATCATAATCGAACAACTAATACTATGACAAACCTAAAACTGTCACAAAGCAAGATAACATTCTACCCTTACTAACTTTCTACCTTAATACACGACCTCCACTCCTTTCTAAGGTCATGTCCTCGATGATATGAAATTGTGTCATATCCGTCTAATTATTTTTTGAGAAATATATCCGTCTAATTATGTCTCCCTAATACGTTTGGATCTACCCCCACCCCTCCAAGTAACCCCTAAATGCAACCTCTCACACCTCCTAACTGGAGCATCAAAACCCCTCCTCTGCCCATGCTCAAACCATCTTAATTTCACTTCTCTCATCTTGTCTACCACATAGGCCACTCCCACCTTCTCCCAAATAACCTTATTCCTAATCTTCTCACTCCTAGTATGTGCACACATCCATCTCAACATCCCTATCTCTGCAACATGTATCTTTTGAACATGTCAGTTTTTGACTGCCCAGCGCTCCACCCCATGTAACAAAGATGGTCTAACCACCCCACTGTAGAACTTGCCTTTAAGTTCAGATGGTTCTTTCTTATCACACAATACTCTAGATGCAAGTCTCCATTTCATCCATGCTGCCCTTATGCAATCCGTGACATCATCATCGATGTTCGCACTATATTGTGTAACAAATAGATTTGATGGAGTTGTCATCAATTTCTTGACACTATGGAAAATTCAGATAAATGCTACTAAAATTTCCTGAGTTCAGACATACACAAGTTTCATAAAGCCACCCACCATATCTCTACAAAAGTGACCTCTTCAGTCGTAGGACACATTACAAATAGACATATCTTCACTGTTGCAATGCAGCAGGTCCACACTTGGAAGATTATACAACCCAACTAGCATAATAGGCAATAGCTACAGTCTACCAAATTTACAGAAACCCATGTCTACATCAACCAGAGCTAAGAGGCATTTTCCTCTTTGGCAGGCATGGTATTCAATTCTGGGGTTTTCTCCCTAGTGAGTTCCATTGCAAGGGGTGCTTTCACAAGGGTTAGCAAACAGCTAAAAAGATCATCGAAGTCAAATATATATTTGCAGGTGTGATAAAAACAACAAAATCTATCAATAAAATTATCAACTATTTCGGAGGAATTGTTCATAGTTCATACAGACCATAGGTTTTGACCATGAACAAGATGGAGTATCACTACTGATATATCTACATATACACTAAAACAAAGCTTCAGAATCATCCGCACAAAGCATATGCTATCAGGAAATACAGAAATGGAAGGCTTCATGACAAACCCTATCAAAAACATAAACTAGAAGAGTTCATCACATTTAACTTTGAAAAACTCTCTCGTCCACCCAAATTTAGTTAAAAATAAATTAAAAAAGGAACCAAGAGAGGAGAGAGCTAACCTAGGAGAAAGGACCTTTCTACCTCCATCATCAGGTAAGGAATTCGAATGACTGAGATGGTACCTGGGGAATAGCCACTATTGGCACTTGTCATGGGTGGACGCGGAGGCATTATTACCAACAACAGCAGCAATAATGATCGATCCTAAACTAATTGAAATAAGTTATATGAGTACTCTATAACCAGTCTGCTCCTTTCCAACTTGCTTAACCACATTAATAACTAGGAAATTCAAACCCCTAATCTTTCACCAAACTTCGGAGATTCACCTCAAACAACCAACATAATGTTACTGTGAAAATAATCAAAACTATTTGTCAAGATGAACTCTCACAGTACTGAATTTTGTGTTTGCTTTCCATTCCATCTAACGTGGGGAAACATATGGCAAATAAAGAGAAATTTCTTTAGGAAGATGGAGGAAATGGAAAAACCAAAATATTACTTGGTAAGGTCAGTAGATGGGAAACAGTACATCAGTTACAAAAGGAAAGAAAATAGAGGGAAGTACGTCAATAATAAAAGGAGGGGACTTTGGATGCAAAGATCTCTGATTAAATAAAAAGTGATTACTACTTTCACTATACAAAAGGCTTTGAAATTTAGCAAAAAATGAAAAGGCTCCAAGAGATTAGGGGAATCAAATGAGCGGGTTGAGCTAAATTGTTAATAGGGAGGGGGATTTGTGGAAAGTTACTTGAGCTGAAAAAGTTGGACTAGCTTAGGCAAAAAATGAGTCATCACTCAACCAACTCAATTCTTGCCGGTTCTAATTTCTTCGTTTGTTCATTTATAATCTTTTAGTACCTAACAAACTTTTTTTTTCTTTATTATGGAATTAGTTTTTTATGAAAAGGAAAGCATGCAGTCGCTACCCTTTGAATGCACACAAAGTAAAACCTCCACTCCTATGCAATAGCTTACAAACCACACAGGAGAAGTAACCCGCACTAGGCAAGCCCAGTGTAGCGAGCTCGACCCAGAAGGCAAACCTTTGCTTTCACTGGCAAAGGGTTTCAAACTTAAGACCTCCAACATGGAGGTCTTAAGCCCAAACCACCAGGCCACCCCGAAGGGTTTATTATGGATTTATATAGCATCTCAAATTTTTTTAAAAAATCATTTTGAAAATATTATGACAAAATTTCTCATAAGTCAATTTGGACTATGTATCAACCCATGGACTGAGCTAATAAATAGGTATCCATTGAAATAAAATCCTTGACATAGCTCTAACAAAACGAGGTTAGTTGGCAGACTTGATGTCATCTAAGTCAACTAGGAAAATCGGCTCCAATCCTCATATTCATACCAAGCCAGATAAACCAATACGTTTTGATGATCCTTGTACCTCCTTCTTGAGGCCTGCTCCTACTACTATCCCATACCTAAGCACCGGATAAATCCCTATCCTTCCAATTGAAGGAATAGAATCAACAATCCAACGTTACCAATTTCAAAAAAAAGAAAAGGATCGATTGTTTCATCAGCTTACCTAGATGGTTAGAATCACACAACTACTAATTGAGGGGAAAGAGTTTATCTACCTGCCTTGCTTCAGTTGGGCCAAAGAAGGTGATAGCCCTGTAGATTCGTTCCCATAGTTCAATCCTTCCCGGTAAAATGCAACATTTTTGAATTTTGGTAACTTCTATGCGAAAACGGGGAACCACCCTATAAGCCTAAGTATTCCTCAATAATCGATAGCGTACAATTACCATGAGGTAAAGGTGAAAAGAACCCTATTTAGGGAGTACAATAGAGAACCTAAGATTCGACGTGAACAATTAGTCGAAGGAGTGGAGCTTAAAGCTTTAGTTGTGTAAAGCGCACTCACTCTAATGGCGTACCTTTTGCATGATAGGTCAGCAAGGAAATGGAAACAACTTCTTAAGCTATTGGGTGTACGTTTTTGTCTTTCTATGACATTTCTGATTAGTTGTCTTGTATTTCTACTAAGTTGTTTAATAGTTGGCATTTTGAATCTTAACCAAATGATTATGAATTACTGCTAATTAATAGAACATTCAATTCGAAGATAAAATCCCGATCGATCATAAAAGGAGAAGAACTGAGAAGTCGTGCTCACGATTACCAATAATAAGTCGTCCGCATATCTTGCGTAACAAATCCTTATTAAGGTTTTCAAGGTGGCCAGCTTACAAGCCAAGCCTCTGTCTAACCTGATAACAAGTTCCAGCTCCATCAGCGGGCCCTTTCTTTTGCAATACATAAAATAGTCTCTCATAGCCCAATTATTATTACAACACCTCTCTACCATAGAATTCAGACTTCCAAGTAAACTTAACGACTTATATGAAGAAAGCGATAGTACCCATTATAAAAAAAATCCTTCCAATAGTATCGATCATTTACCCCACTTGTCACAGATTTTATCAAGTGGTTACATGCTAAAGACATAAACAGTCATGGATAATTAAATTATGAGATCCTTCTACATGAGCTAATAGAATCTTATTTATTCTATTTTGTTTTCTTAATTGAAGAAATAATTGAAAAACAAAGAGAAAATAACCAAATGCCCCCCCAATCTATTAGTTAATTCCTAACTACACACTTATACTTCACAGGGGTTCTATTACCCCCCCCCCCCGAACTACTTTAATATGAAATAATCAGTTCCCTAAAAAGTCAGAACCAGTTATATATTGAAGTTGTGCAACACACGCGTGAAATTACTGTATATTCACTTTTTTAATTTTTTTTTTCTTTTTTTTCTTGTAAATTTTAAACCTAATCTAAATTAATAATAAAATACTCCACTATAAAATTATGTAAAGTTCTCATTTTCATCAAATCTAAAAATTTTAATTTACAAAAATTATTTGTTTCTCTAAGATCCTAATGATTTCTTTAAATAATAAGAGAAAATGAGGAAAAAATCTCTACACCAAATTAAAGAAGAACAACTCCATAGCTATACTACATAAAGTTTTAATTTGTATCAAATTCAAAAATTAAAATTCACAAACAAATGCATGTGTGGAAAACAAATTTGATAAGAGTGCAATTGGAAGGTGAAATTTTGGATTCACCATTATTGGTTCAAATCCAAAAATTAAAATTCACAAAAAAATACAGGAGTAAAAAGCAAATTTGATGGAAAAGAAATCGAAAGGTAAAATTGCGAATTCACCATTGTTAGTTAATTGTGGTTTGAATTTATTTTTTCTGAAAAATGTGAGGAGTTCAAGAAGAAACTTGAACTCCATTTTTGAGCTTTATAGATGAAAATTTCTTGTGGTGAGGTGACTATCGTTGCTAAAAATGATTGATGTATGATTAACTAAAGTAGCTACAAATGATTCGGAGCTCCTAGAGACGAAATTTAGAAGACCACCATTGAAGGACTTTGAGAAAAGCTTGAAGAAATTATGAGATGAATATGAAATTTTTTTTATAAAAGAAAAGTGGAAAGAATTTAAAAAATTGAATTAATTATATAATCTCCAATTGGAGAGCAACACATGGACTATTTAATTCAATTTCAGCCATTTTACAGTTTTTTGTCCAACCCTTACGCGCCTACAAGATGTGTATTCACCTTCTTGGAAAAGTAGCATTTAGGGGTTATAAAATGTCGAAAATAAAAAATTTAGGAGGGTAATAGGACCCCCGTGAAGTATAAGTGTGTAGTTGAGAATTGACTAATAGGTTAGAGGAGCATTTGGCTATTTTCTCAAAAATAAAATAGCAAGTACAAAAATGAGTAATAACGCTCAGTAGAGACATGCACGATTCAATTCAACATGTTGCTTGTTCGGGTTTGATTGTGTCATAGCTCTATAATTCAAATTAAGTAGGATTAATTAGGCTAGACTTAGACAAATATTCTTTAAACTCATTCAATATCTTTCATGCCATATCCTACTAACAACCTACGAATGTGCGCATGTCGAATATCATCTTCAATCGTCGATTCCTAATGCACTGATCCGAGAACAAGCTCACTTTCGTCCACTTCCTATTACTCCTGCTAATGTTGTTGCTATTGCTATCTCCTCCATTGCTCCATCAATACATGCCTGGTCGAAATCTTGCTTTCTTTATATTCTTCCCAAAAAGGTAATACTTATGCTATCTTTCTTTCATCAGCTATTTTGACTATGATAAAGCTTTTCATCAAATAATCTTTAGTTCTTTTTGTCAGCCAAACATCTTTTTCCTAAAAAGTCCTCACATAGCTAGTGAAGGCCCAAAGTATATCTAGGGCCAATCAATAACCATCCTAAACTTTCACAAAATGGGCAAGTCATCTTTTCATGGGCTAATTTTGCCACCCCTAGTAGAGATAATCATCACCAAAAATGGCTCATGAAAAGTTCATAGCATTTCCTCTCTTTCGTTACTACTGCATAACCTCACGCTTGCACACTATTTAAGTGTGACTCCTTACTATGAAAAAGGGATGCACAAGGGAGCTAATAGCTTAAACCATGTTATCAACACTTGAGGACTCCTACGGACAATCTCAGTCTCTCTAAGTGGGTCATTCATGGGAATGCACTTTTAAAGGCGGATTGATTTATATGGCTGGTGGTACATGGTGCTTTTCTAACTCATGGGAATCTTCAAAAAAGAGGGATTTCTATCTGTAATAGGTGTCCTTTGTGTGAGAGAAAATGCAAGGATGTAAATGACCTTCCTGTCCATTGAGATTTTACCTCACAAATTCAAAATTTCATTGTCTAATATAATAGTGGTCAGCGGGACGATATCTAATATTACTAAAGAGATTCCACAAATCTGGTAAATGAATGGTCGGGGAAAAGGATAAGTTGACAACTTGTATCTCATTGCCTTCGGTTAAGCAGTGGATTGGACTATCGGGAAAGAAAGGAACACTACAGTTTTTAAAGCAAAAAGAAATCAGTAATTAGCATTACGTATAAAAGATGTATCTCTTTGCTGGTTTTTTTGGAGGGTTGTAAAATGGCAAAGCAATTGCAAATGACACACCATCCATGATAGATCTTTTAGGTTTGTTGCATAAAATAGAATAGCTTTTGCCAATCAAAATAAATGGCTCAAGAAATATTGTTGCTGTTCAAATCAATTATCCTCTGGAGTGGGATATAAAAACAAATAACAAGCTAGTGTGTGCATTTCTTTAAACACACTTGCTTCAAAGTTGCTGACGGAAGGAATGTTAAATTTTGGCTGATAATTCGCTCGATCATTCACCACTCAACAATCAATTTTTTGAACTTACAAGGTTTGTACAGCAACCTAAATCATCTTTAACAAAGAAATGTTGTTGTGGCATAACAGGACTACCAATAAATAATCAAGTTTAGGTATTCAAGTTGTTAATGATTGAATAGACCACTAAGAAGAGAGAGATGTTCTAGGGGCGAGAGCTCTACTAGTGCATCCATAAGATTGGGCGTTGAAGGCACCAACAAGGCAAAAAGGGAACAACACACATATTAGAACCTATGGGTTTGGGGGCAGTTTACCCCCTCCCCCAAAGGGGAGCCAGAGAAGTACAAATTTTTATTTTTATATTGAGCAAAATGGGTCATTTAATCAGTAGAGTTTCTCCTGTTTGGGATATGATTTCCATCATCAAGAAACTAAAATAGGTTTTATGCAGCTACCCTGCAGAGTGTAGTGTATAATTTAGACGCGCTGGAAAGAACGAAATAGGAAATGTTTTAAAGGACAAACAACCACACTTGACTATACAAATTCCTCTTGTTTAACATTCTGATATTTTGGATGAAGAGAATATCAAAGGGAAAGATAAGTATGAGTATTCTTTTTGTTAAGCTCCTTGGAGTGATAAAATGATGCAACTAGTGTTGCACTACCTTAGTGCTCGTTCATGAATAAAACATGTGAAGTGTGAAAAAGTAAACCCAATACAGCAGGGCCAATGAAGCAAAGACCCTTTCACTGCTAACGTCAAGACTCTTGCTTCCTCAATCATCCCAGCAGATGGAAGAAATAGTAGAAGATGACTAGTGGGCTTGCCACTCAATTTATTGCTTGATGCTAGTGACACCACAATAGAATACTCATAAGGCATTATACTTGGATGAATAAAAATAACACCATGGCTTTGGAGTCCTCAAACTGATTTTACAAAAAATTATGCCCTTTAGAACACTGTTATTAAAAGCTATCATTTCATGCTATAAGCGATGAACCCATGAAAATAAGGATTTACCATTCCATGAGTTGAGAGTGTTGTGCTTTAAAGAGTGCCTTCTAAATTTTAATGCAAAAAATGATCCAAACAAAAAGCAACATGTTCTTTGAATCTCAACTTGGGGAGCTGAATTAATATAGGAATTTTGGATATGAAAAGTTTAAATAAGTTATTTTATTTGCAATTTGTTTATGATAGTAATAAAATAGTTCGTATTGGTATAAATTCACTATTATATTGGTAGTCTATGTAAAATATTACATTAGATGCAAGGAGCCATTAATTTACAGAGATGTACAAAAGTTGCACGACTATAAAAAATTTAAGTTCCACATAGTCTGCTGATAACTGCAATCGGTTACTTGACTATCCTAGTGTTGATTGTGGACTGGTTGAGGATGCCCCTTTTTTTCTCTCGATGACAAAGCTCCTCCTTTTCGAAATTGTATAGTGTTTGATAAAAGTTGATGCAATAGAGCTCTTGATTAAATTTATTTCTCAGTCATCCATCAAGACACAAACCACAGAGATGTCTTCTTCACATATACCCCAGTCTAACTATCAACAACATTTTTTAAATTTTAGATACTTGCACTAGAAATGCAGTAAAAGGCAGTCCCCAAGGATTTGATCTAGTAGTAGGAAGGCAACGCGTGATCAGCTGCATGTCACATGTTTGCGCCCGGAACAAACAAAATACTGGTATTTAAGTGGATAAGGATAGGACGGGCCCATTATCCACTGAATTTTATATCATGTGACAGCTGCTACTCTATTATCTAAGAAGAATAAATGGAAAAGTTCGACTTACAGGAAAATTAATAATTATGAGAGAACTAATGGACAATTCACTCACTTTGGGGAGTATTTATCTTTCCTTGTTGTAAAACAGTGCAACTGACCAGGTGAAGTGACAAGCAAAGGAAAAGGGTACTCAAGTTTTAAGAGCATAAAATGTATTCCCCATGGTTCATCTTATATGACGGTGTTTTCCTGGATCTAAGAAATAAAGAAAGCATTTCAACATATAAGCTAAAAAATATATCAAACATACCTAATGTACCATGAGAATCTTGTGTTCAACATAACAAGTCATTCATATGAGAGAAACATTAAGCAAACAATGGGAATGTGAAACCGAGCAGAGTTTCTAAAAGTAGGTTAATAGAAAGGATCCAATCAGTCTTTCTTGTCCTTCATTTTTGATTGTTCTTTCCTTTTCTCCTTTTTACTATAATGGGAAAGTTGCCAAACTTTCATTTTTATGACAAGGGAAACCCACGGCCACTACCTTTTGGGTGCACAGGGTAAAAAACCCCTCCTATGCAACAGCTCGCAAACCACACAAGAGACGTAACTCGCACTGGGCTTGACCTAGAAGGCAAACTCCTTGCTTTTGCTAGCAAGGGGTTTCAAATTTGAGACCTCCCACATGGAAATACAGTCATGCAGGTGTACTGTCATGCATTTCTCAATCCATTATTCCTATATAAATATGTTCTAACCAAAACAATTAAAGAAACCGAATTTGCAATAGCTCGCAAACCACACAAGAGAGGTAACCCACATTGGGCTCGACCTAGAAGGCCTCCCACATTGAAGTACAGTCATGCAGATGTACTGACATGTATTTCTCAATCCATTATTCCTATATAAATAATGTTCTAACTAAAACAATTAATTTGGCACCATTTGATAGGGAAATACCAAACATCTGATTTCCGTGTAATTGTTTTTCCTTTATAGAAAGAGAAATCCGGAAGAAGACATGATCCTTTTCCCACCAACAAAAACTTTCTCTATAAACAGGTCCTACAAAACTTGCAGAAATTCTGAAGGACGATAATGTGTTTGTTTAACCGTCATTTCCATTCAAACAAAGATGTACAATATACTTTTCCTTTAGCTTACTTTACTGTGAGTATTTTGAAAAATATGCAACAGATAATGTTAATCAGAGAGGAGAAAGCATATTAAATACTGATCTGAATGAACAATTGAGTAATAGAGACGATAGAACCAAATCAGAGAGGAGAAAGCATATCATAACTGATCTAAATGAACGATTAAGTTCTCACCTGCCCCTTGAAACTGCTTCCTCCAACTCCTCAGGCGACGAAGCGAAAAGCTCTATGTAGCGATTGCCTATTGTCATCCTATCCTTGGCCATTGCAGCTCTTGAATCATCTGCACTGGCAAATTCAACAAATGCTTCCCCTGTGGGTCTACCCTCAAAAGTAGCTGTTATATGGATTGATTTTTCTGAAAGTTCAAAATCTTTAAAGAAATCAATAATATCTTCCTTGCTAGCAGAGAATGGCAATCCCCGCAGCCATAATACGCCAGTGTGTTCTGCTAGGTCTTTGCTTTCATCAGAAGATCTAGCCCTCGGAACTGAACCAGCACGAGAATCAAAAACTTCATTGGCTATAGCCTTATAGTATTCCTCCTTCTTGCTTCTGAAAACCTCAACATATCTTCTTCCAATATTCTGCCTGTTTCTCTGAAGAGCAAAATCAACTTGAAGAGGGTACCCCAAAACACAGTATGCTTCCCCAGTAAATCTTCCACCTTTGTGGACAAGAAGCACATCAATCACATCCAAACCATGCAAGAAGTCAGCAATCTCAGTCTCTGAGCAATCAAAGGGGAGGCCACGGAGTCTAACAACAGGGAATGGTGGAGGCTGGCCATGGTAAGAGTATGAGGGGGGAGGTGGTGGAGGAGGAGGATTGTACAGATAACTTGATCCTGGAGGAGTAGCATAATAGGAGGAACCTTGATCCATTATGCGTTGCCTTTTGAAGCCCATTTCACGGGCATCGCCACTGTCGATGTAGTTTCTTCATTAAATCAAACCTTTTTATCAGTACCCAACTCAAAATCAAGAAAATAGGCATTATCCTACCCAGTTCAATGAACAGAGCAGACAAACCAAAAAACAAGTCAAACAAACATTACATGTATTAGTTACCACTCTATAAACAAAAAGCTCATATCTGCTTCTCTTTTACATCCAAACACATCAAAAAAAAAGATTTTTTTTTGGGGTGGGCATAGGTAAAACCCTGCTCCTATGCATACCTCACAAACCTCGCAAACCATATAGAGAGGTAAGCCGCACTAGGCAAGCCCGATGCGACAAGCACGACCCAAATTTATGTTTCTTTTTTTAGTGGGTAAGCGTTCATTTTGGCCAACTATGCTAGTGTAAATTCACAAGAAAAAAAAACAGATTTCTAAGTGGGTACTTCAATATATCAAGAGGGAATCATACACTTTCACTTAAGAGAAAACAATCACAAATCAAAACAAATACAAATGATAAAAGAAATTCCAAGAAAATCTTGATGGATTACAAGAAGAATTGGATGCTTACCCTCTGTAATACATCTTGATGGATCTGTGTAGCTCTCTTTCTGGGTCTACGAGGGTTTTGGGGGAAGTGTAGGGTTCTTCAATTGGGACTTTCCTTAGATGGGGTAACCCGGTTCTGCCTTATGTGATAAGCTACACGCTCTAAACGATGTCGTTCTTTTCTTTCCCTGTGGAATTTGTTGGTTGAGAGGGAAAAAAACCAAAACTATTTTAGGTATGTGCTTTTAACTAGACAGATTCAATTTAATTTTAAAAAAAAAAAGGTAAACAGCGCGTAAATATCTTTAATCTATAGAAAGACTCCTAAATATTTTTTTTTATTTTTAGGTCTAAAAATATCCCTAAAATTTATTTTTAGACTCATAAATGTTCCTAACCTGTGGAGAAAGGTTCATAAATGTTCATCTTTCACCTTTGAGTCCAAAAAATACTCCTAAAGTTTATTTTTAGGTTCAAACATACCCCTCCACTTAACATAAATAGTCAAGTCAATTTTAATTCTTTAAAAAGTCATGTGGCATTTTCTAATTTGTCATACGTATTCATAATAATCCAAACCACCCAAACATTTAAAAATTTCTTATTTTATTTTCTTATTATATTTTTTTTATTATACTTTTGTTGTAAATTATCTTCTTGGTAAATTCGAAGTATGTAATTGTATTTTATTTTATTTTAAAGTCTTAAAATAATCCACTTCTTTGGAAGCTAAGGCCTTAAAGAGGCATGAAAAAGTGATTTTTGAGAGTTCTTGGCCAAGGCACCCTTTCAAGAAGTCTTTCACGAGCCGTGAAAAGGTTCATTGGACGTGAAAGTGGCCTTAGCCATTTTCCCCTGGAAATTGGAGGCTGCCTTGCCCAAGGGTGCCACCATGAGCACCACCACAGCTCGTGGACCTCACCATGGACCGTGGTGTGGTTCATGAAAGGACCCTTCGCCTTTTTGGGACTGCCTTGGCTAAGGAAGAGGTTGCCAAGTGAAGTGTGCCCACCAAGGAGCACACCACAGCCCGTGGTGAGCACCATGAATCGTGGTGTGGCTCGTGGATGGCCATCCTACCTTGGAAATCACTGTCTCGACTTGGAAATCCCTTTACAAAGGGACCTTCGTCGTTCATGAAAGGGTTCGCGGCTCGTGGACCCTTCCATGAAGGTGCCCAGTTCATTTTTGGACTCCATTTCATTAAGGTCTTTTTGGATATTTTGGCTTAACTCTATGGTCTTTAAGACTTTTTCTTTACACTCTTAATCATCCCTTGTACTAATTCTAACACCTCATTCAAGCTTTATACTTAGTTTATTCCATCAACTCTCAAAATCACTCTCCAAGTCACTTTTTCAAGGGATTCAAGCTAGGGTTCTAGTGGGCTTCGAAAATTAAGCTTCAGTCATCTCAAACTTCTTAATTCAATCAAGGTATATATGGTTTCATTCATGATTTCATTTCAATTTTGAAGCCCAAATTCGTTTCATGAATTTTCATTAACTTAAGGTATAATCCAACTATGAATTTCATCACTTGGTTTTATTGTAACATCTCATAACTCTATTCTTAGGATTCAAATTCTTTTCGGTCACAAATACTTAAGCTTGAACCTAATGATGCCTTACGTGTACTTATATTTTAAGCCATATTTTTATACATGAAAAGTGTACTAGAAGTGGATTAGGATCATAAGAGACCTCTAGTACTTAGTCGAGTTCAAAACTTTTCGATCGATTGAGTCTTTCGCATTAGATTATACAAGAGTCAATTTTAATTAACTATAACTTTTATCACACAAAAAATTAGATGGCCCATAACCTGTTAAATTAAATATCTTTAAATTAGCTTTCCATTCATCCAATTTCGTCTCATTTGGAGTTCGGATTAAAAAAGTTATGACCAATTTACTACGAACTACCAGTGCAGAGTTAAAACAATGATCTAACTTACGGGTCGTGGTTTGAATGATGACCCATCCTGTTAACACGTGAAAAAACCTTTAGAAAGTCCATTCTTGGGCCCCCAACTTGACGGACCCAACTACGGGTCGTAGATGCTTCTACGAGCCATGATTTGGGCTCATGGATCCGAAAGATCCCAAAATTCCCACAAACTTTCACAAATGGGTTTCTACAAACCTTAGAAGTTTATATGGGCCGTAGATTGACCCGAGGATGACTTTGTAGCATTTTAAAAAAGATTATTTTGGTCTTTTCTCACCTTTTTTAAGCCCAAACTTGATGGTTTATATCTATTTAAGTTCCTAAACTTCATCATTCAACCTATTTATGCTCAAAACATATTCCAAGACTTTGAATAAGGTTCCAAGAGGAGAAAAGCTAGGGTTTTAAGAGAATCCAGGTTCTTCAAAGTTCTTCAAAAAATTTAAATCTCTCAGGTATGTAAGGCTACCCATAACATTGGATTGAGTTCATCCACGCACCCCATGTCTAAGTTTCTATTTTTAATGAGTATTGTTATTTGAAAAAATGACTTTGGATTTCGAAAATTCGATTTATTACTTAATGATTTAAGTACAAGCCAAACTCTCGAAATTAAACAGAGTCGCCACTTAATTTTTAAGAAAAATCAAGAAAATTCTTAAAATATTTTTTCAAAGACTTAAACAGAAAAAAATCTTTTAAAAATCCAAAGAAAAAGTTCGGGTTCTCATTTCCACTTTAAGAAGGTTTTACGCACTTGAAATGGCCGCTAAAGTGCGGTTATCCGACAATTAAAAAAATTTTGACTAACTTTTGGAAACATAGTTTGTAACTAATAAAATTTATTTAAGTAAATGACTTAAAATTTTAAAATTCCACTGACTTTGAAAGCAAATTAACAGTTCACTATCTCAAAATAAAATGGAGTTCTAAAAAATAAGTAAATAAGATAAACAAAAAGTCAACTAAATAGTTTGTCGCTTTGGGGAATTTAATTAGATTAAAATAAATAAATAAAGTTAGAGTTAGACAACTATCACAAAAATATTTCAAAGTAAGGAAATAACAAAAGAAAGCTGAACTATTGGGCTTGGCAGATCCAATATCAACCACCTGTCCTAATTCTAAAATTTGGCCTACCTGGCCCATAAATTAAATCTGCTACTTCTCTTTGGGCTTTCGGCCCATTTCAGCTTGTATATCAATAAAGTATATATATATATATAGTATGTCAGTGTATATATCCATTCTTCCATCTGTATTTCACCAATATTTACTGTAAGATCGGTATCCCAGCCTCTTGGACAGCTTCTGCAATGATTTGTTGATTTTTTTGGGGTCATGTTACTCTATATACAGTTGTTGTATATCAGTGTATACATATGCTTACATGCCTCCTTTCGCCTTGGAAACATAATCAGTGAATCCTGCAAAGCTATACCAGCCTCCTAAGACCTATTTGGGCTTCACGACTTCAAAAAATGCAAGGTGGGAGTCTCGGAAGACTCGAACAAATGTGCAAAAGCAAAAGGAAGTATATTAGGGACCAGACAAGTTATTAAAAATCTACAATTGAAAGTACCTTAGCATGACAAGTCAAAAATATGACATGTTATGTTAAGATCACACATGAACTTGTTAACTTTGAAACCGAGAATCAACAAATGAAACTTATCAACTCAAGAATCAACCTAAAAATCCATTAACTAGAAACCAAGGATTAACACATAAGCCTAAATCTTTGGAACTATATTCGACATATGAACAACTTTGACCTTGTTTCTAAACGATGTCGCTATTTTGCAATAAATAAGGAGAACGCCCTGATTTCGAGACAAAGTAATCACTCCACTAATGCATCAAAAGAAGAAAAAAATAAAAAAAATTAAGAAAACTACTAGGGATTCAAAATCACTTGAACAGTAATGGACGCAATATGTGGTAAAAAAATTTCAACAAGTTCCAATTAACAAGAATAAAAAGATTGTACAGTTAAACATGGAATGTTATGCAAAGCATTCTATAGATTTTGTCAAGTGATGATTCTAGTGAACTAGACAAGGGTCCTATTACCATGATACTACCAACCATAAGTTAACAAAAAAGAATTTCAACTTAATAGTCTAAATATAATCATCTTACATAAAGTAAGACTTAAGCATGCTTACTAAATTAAAATTAAAGAGATGCTAATAAGCATGAAAGCAAGGTAAAGCAACACATTATAGACCCAATACCAGTCAATTCTTGATACCCAAAAAATACAAATATAGAATAAAGACATGCCTTTTGCAATTCTCAACAACTCTTAATGTAATGAGGACATATACATCATTATTTGTGACCAAAGTAAAGCAAAAGTATTTCAACATGAAAGGTAAAGCAAAAAAAGTAAAGTAAAAGCTTTTCAACATGAATATTACAACAAAAGTAAAGTAAAAGTTTAGCAACATGAACATTATAGCACGTGTTTAAAAAAAGATTACTTCACGATTAGTCTTGAATCTTAGCAACTTAACAATGAATGAGAATGACAAATAATGGCTCAAGATATAAATCTACTTGAAAGCAATAGAGTTGAAGCAGGGAAAAATAAGATCATTTGAAACCGAAAATCATGTTCATAAATTCAGACTTCAGGAAAAATATACACAACGGATTAACATGAATCAACACAACAGAATTCAAACATAACAGGAAACACAGGAAACTTAACCATGTACAAAAACAACTCAACACAATCAATAAAGAACGAGTTAATTAATTTAAAAGAAATTACCTTCTTCGGAGCAACGAACTGAAAACATGATAATGAGCTTGAGGAAGAGTTTTCCACCACGATGAACTTGTCCACCACGACTACCTTTTTCACCATTCTTCGTTATTCCCAGGAAGAAAAAGAGTCTCATGTATGTGTGTGCGCGCGAGAGAAACCAAAGGAAAAAATGGAATTCTCTGTGTGTATGTGCTGTTCTTTTTTTCATGTGCAAGAGAAATCATACAAAAATGATCGGATCTTGGGACGAAGATGAAGACCCCCCCTCCTCTACAAAAGAGGAGAAACTTATAGGCAAGGATTAGGTGGAATTCAAAAAAAATAATTTGAAATTCAAAAATCCTCATGAATCCCAAAGAGGCTGAAAAGTCATAGAAAGATCTTTCAACACATCGATGATCTATGGGTCAGCATAGTTTCTGTAAATTTGTCTTGGTTTGTTAGATTTGGTGAGGGAAACATGGTGTGTGTGAAAGGAAGAAGAAAAGAAGAAAAAAGGGAGTGGGTGTGGGGAGCATGTGAGGGGCCTATTCTCTATAACAATATGTTGTAATGTATGTATATGTGTGTAATGTATGCTGAAAATGTGGGGTTTGGGCCGGGTCTAGGGAATTTTGGATTGGGTTCTTGAATTGATTTGGGCCAAATTTGTTCCAAAATGGTTCAAGATGCGTCTGAAAATTAGTTCAAGCGGAGGGTGAATTTTGGTTTTCAAAATTGGTCATTCAATTGCAACTTTAGCCAATTAAGTATAATCAAATCGAAATCAATTGACTAATTTGATTACAAGACGAATTAATACAAATTAATTAAAATGCTTTTAATATTATCAATCTGAAATAAATAAATTAATTACAAAATAATAACTTCTAAAAAATAAAATTTATTTTGAGATTTTTTTTTTGTATTTTTGAAAGCTAATTATTTCAAATTGTCAAAATTAAAAGCTCAATAATTAATTCATATTGTGGAGGGTAAAAATTGGGTGTCAACAACTGTCCCTTTCTTTGAGTATGATCGATGAAAGAGATCATAGACAAATAAACTTGACAAATCCGATTTTTAGCTGATAATATTTTCATCTTCTGAAAGACTCTTGGTACATCGTCACTCAAACTAGAAAGATTTCTTCCGGTGATAGTCAAAATCACCTAGATGTGAAACTGAAAACTAACGAACGTAAAGAAATACTCGTATGTCTTCTGATAGGGGTGTGGTTAGATGATAGTTCGAGTCGCTTGTCAGCTCGTGTCCGAAGAGTTTGACTCCCTCTTCAGATTATGTCCCAGTTTACTACTAAGAAAAAAGTTTCACATTGTGATGCATCCTATTTGATGATGTCCACACCTATGGTTTGTTTTGAGAATTCACCCTTTCGGATGTTCTCGATATAACTAAGAAAAAATTGTTAGTAAAATCATAATTCAAATACGGGGATGATATCTCTAACCACGTTTGACATATAGTCAACGTGAAAACAATAACATAGGCCCTCTAGGGAAACTGGAAATAAAAGGGCCCTCTGGGTGCAACGAAAAAATAAAATGACCCTCTGGGGCCAACTGGAAAATAAACGACCCTCTGGGGCCAACTGAAAAGTAAAATGGCCCTCTAGGGGCAATAGAAAAATAAAATAACCCTCTGGGGGCAACGGAAAAATAAAATGGCCCTCTAGGGGCAAGTGGGAAGTGAAATGGCCCTCCGAGGGCAACTGAAAAATAAATTGGCTCTTTGGGAGTAACTGGAAAATAAAATGGCTCTAAGGAGCAATTAGAAAATAAACTGACTCTCTGGGAGCAACTGAAAAATAAAATAGCTCTCTGAAAGCAACTGGAAAATAAACTAGCTCTCTGGGAGCAACTGAAAAATAAACTAGCTCTCTGGGAGCAACTGATAAATAAAATGGCGCTTTGGGGGCAACTTGGAAAATAAAATGGCCCTCTAGGGGCAAATAAAAAAAATAAAAAATAAAATGGTGTCTTGGCGATGCTTGCGGTGCCTCACGCCCGAAGATTTTGACATCATCATTTTTGCGATTTATTATTCCTGCATCCAAAGAAAAATTCTTAGTTTCAAAGCAAAATGATCTGTGTTGATTCCTTGATTGTTTTCTCCTTATCTCATCTTTTGTCAGACCGTTTCGGCCTCCCAACTCTTGGTAGATAGAAGACAAAATACACATTTTGATAAAATATTTAAAATGTAAAATTTAGGCACGATAAATTTGAAAAGAATTTGAGAAAAAGTCACTGCCAACTGTCATGTCATGCAAAGCCTAGATGAACACATTCAGCTGCTGACCTAACTTTCTGGTGCACCACAATCACTTTTGAATTTCAGATTAGACTGAGGATATTCAATGTTACCGTCAGACTTTTAACAATACTTGATGAAGTTTTTTAGGATGACCTCAAAAATTTCTGTCCCAGTTAAATATCATAATAAATTGCCAACCCATTAGAAAGATCTAGAGAATTTTTTAGATCTCCTAAAAAATTCTGTCCCGGTTAAAATTTATGACGTGTCTCAAATTCTGACTTATTGGAAATGGATCTTCTTATTCAGGATATTTGAGTTCCTCTCAAAAAATTTATCCCCGTTTCCTTTATAGGAGTATGATCGAGCCGTTGTGGTGCCTACGTATCCCGTTGAGGCAGGAATCAGGTTAAACATAGTTCCCCTCTCGGGAAGTTGATAACAATAAAAAATGAGTAAGAAAATGATCGAGGCCGACATAGGTCGCTACGTATCTCATTCTTGAGAATTCAAGTTAAGCGTAGTTCAAATCAAAAGAGTCAATAAAATGGATAAAGGGATGACTGAGGCTGACATAAGCCGTCTACGTATCTCATTCTTAAGAATTCAGGTCAAACGTAGTTCATTACACAGAGAATTAATTTTAAAATGCTGAGACTCATTACAAGCAAAATAACGCGATACGAGGAAAAGAGTAACAGAAAATTTTAGATCTTCAAACATAATATCTCTTGATAACGTTTGAATTGATTGGTTTTGGCCACTCTTGACCATCCATCTCTGACCAAATCAATGCTCCTCCTGATAGAACTTTGCGAACCATATATGGTCCTTGCCAATTTGGTGCAAATTTTCCTTTATATTCGTCTTGATTGGGAAAGATATGTTTGAGAACCAATTGCCAACTTTGAACCTTTGGGGTCTCACTCTCTTATTGAAAGCATCAATCATTCTTTGTTGATATAAATGACCATGACAAATGGTTGTCATCCTTTTTGTCATCGATTAAGGCCAAATGTTCAATTCAATTACGAACCCATTCTGTATCACTTAGCTCAGCTTCTTGAATAACTCTCAATGATGGCATTTCAACTTCAGTAGGTATCACTGCCTCAGTTCCATACACCATCAAGTATAGAGTTGCTCCAATTGATGTTCTGATGGTCGTGCGATAATCCAATAGAGCATAGGGTAGCATTTCATACCATCCTCGGTGCCTGGCGATCATTTTCCTTAGGATCTTCTTGATATTCTTGTTAGCGGCTTCTCTTGCTCCATTCATTTGAGGACAATACGTTGTTGAGTTTCGGTGAGTAATCTTGAATTGCTCATGTATTTCTTTCATCAGATTACTATTGAGATTCGCCCCATTATTGATGATGATGGAATCTGGTATCCCAAATCGGCACATCAAGTTGTCATTCATAAAATTAGCTACCACCTTTTTTGTCACAGACTTATAGGAGATTGTTTCCACCTACTTGGTAAAGTAATCAACGGCAACTAAAATAAACCTATGACCATTGGAGGCGGCTGGCTTTATCGGACCAATAACACCTATGCCCCAAGCTACAAACGGCCAAGGAGAACTCATAGCCTTAAGTTCGTGAGGAGGGACACAAATCAAATCACCATGTGTTTGACACTGATGACATTTTTACACAAACTTGTAGAAATCGTCTTCTACAGTCATCCAAAAATAACCAGCTTGAATGATTTTCCTTGCTAAAGTGAGTCCATTCATATGAATACTGCAACTCCAGCATGTGTTTGTTCAAAAAGTTTCGCAGCTTCTGTGGTATCAACACATCTAAGGAGACCTAATTCTGGAGTTCTTCTATAAAGGATTTTCCTACTCGGAAAGAAATTATTATCCTTTCGGCATATGGCCTTCTTTTGATTGGAAGTAGCATTTTCAGGATAAGTTTCCATCTCTAAATACTTCTTTATATCAAAATACCAAGGCTTTCCTTCTGGTTCTGGTTTAACATGTAAGCAATGGGTAGGTTGATCTTTTTAAATCTATCTCCAAAGGATTAATATATACCATGTCTAGATGTTAGATCATCGAAGAAATGGGGGCAAGAGCATTGGTGAATTCATTCTGTGACCTTGGCATGTGCTTGAATTCGATCTTTCGAAATCTTTTACACAACCTCTGTACTAATTGCACATATGGTATAATCTTTGAATTTTTCATAGCCCACTCTCCCTGAACCTGATGAATCAAAAGATCTAAATCCCCAATGACCAACAATTCTTGAACATCTATGTCTATAGCCATTCTCATACCTAAAATGCAAGCTTCATATTCAGTCATGTTATTAGTACAACAAAATCAAAGTTTTGCAACCATCGAATAATGTTGACCAGATTTTGATACCAAGACCGCTCCAACACCACTGCCTCGAAAATTCACGGCTTCGTCAAAGAACATTCGCCAATCAGGATATGCCTCAAAGATGTCTTCCCCTGCATATGATATCTCTTTATCTGGAAAGTAGGTTTTGAGTAGTTCATAATCTTCATCAACTAGATTTTCTGCAAGATGATCAACTAAAGCTTGTCATTTGATCGCTTTTTGAGTCACATATACAATGTCAAACTCACTCAATAACATTTACCACTTAGCTGACCTTTCTGTCGGCATTGCCTTCTGAAAGATATACCTTAATGGGTCCATCTTCAAATGAGGTAAGTAGTGTACGAAGACAGGTAATGCCTTAATTTTTGAGCAACCCAAGTCAAAGCGCAACAAGTTTTCTCCAAATAAGTATATTGGGCCTCGTATGGAGTAAACATCTTGCTTAGATAGTAGATTGCTCTCTCCTTCTTCCCTATTTTTTCATGCTGACCTAGAACACATCCGAATGCATTTTCTGAGAGAGATAGGTACAACAATAACATGCTTCCTTCTCGAGGAGGGACTAGCACTGGTGGGTTAGACAAATAGCCTTTGATGTTATTGAAAACATTTTGACATTCTTTGGTCCATTCTGTAAATGCACTCTTTCTTAATAACTTAAAAATGGGCTCGCAAATCATCGTGGATTGATGTATGAATCGGCTGATATAGTTCAATCTTCCCAAAAAAACTCATAACTTCTTTCTTCGTCCTGGGAGGAGGCAATTCCTGGATTGCTTTTATTTTGGAAGGATCGAGCTCAATACTTCTTCTACTGACTATGAATTCCAACAACTTGCAGGCATATACTCCAAAAGCACATTTGGCAGGATTCAATTTCAGATTATACTAGCATAGACAATCAAAGAACTTCCTCAAATGAGCCAGATGGTTTGAACTCTCGCGGGACTTGATGATAACATCATCCACATACACCTCAATCTCTTTGTGAATCATGTCATGAAAAAGAGTGGTCATAGTCCTCATATAAGTAGCTCCAGGATTTTTAAGTCCGAACGACATCACCTGATAATGGTACACACGCCAGGGCACGATAAAAGTTGTCCTTTCTGCATCTTCTTCGTCCATTAACACCGGTGATATCCTACGAAGCAATCCACGAATGACTGCATCTCATGCTTGGCACAATTATCAATGAGAATGTGGATGTTTGGCAATGAAAAGTTATCTTAGGGCTGGCTTTGTTGAGATCTCTATAATCGATACATATTCTAATCCTTCCATCTTTTTTAGGCACTAGAACAACATTAGCCAACCAAGTAGGATATTGCGTTACTTCTACCACCTTGAATTGTATCTGTTTAGCAACTTCTTCCTTGATTTTCAGACTCAAATTTGGGTTGAACTTTCGAGTCTTGTGCTTCATCGGGCTGAATTTTGGATTGATTGGCAATTTATGAGAGATGATATTTGTACTTAAACTAGGCATATCCTCATAAGACCAGGCGAAAACATCCATATATTCTTCGAGCAAATTGGTAAGTTCTCCCTTCTGAGCATCCGTTAAATGAACGTTGATTCTGGTTTCGTTGACACATTCCTCGTCTCCCAGATTCACTTTTTCAGTCTTGTCCAGACTAGGCTTATATCGATTCTCAAATTGTCTTAACTCTTCGGCAAAGATGTCTAGGTACCACGATTTTTTCATTGCAGTTCTCAAGCTCATTGTCGTCTGGTTCATTATATTTATTCAACTTTTGACATGACATGACATTGGCAGGTTTTACATTATTTAAACTGAAATCATAAGCACACATAGTCAGATAAAATAATAGGAATGATAAAATGGATAGTAAGTGCAATTTTGAAATAAACGGAGGCTTTCATTTGAAATAAATACAAACTTTGTCCATGACCATGGGTGAATCTGCCCTTTTGAAATCATTATAGATGAAATTAAAGAAAAAATAAACAAGGGTAAAATAGAAGCAAATGGTGGGTATCGGGCCTCCGCCGGACTATCACCAGTCTTTTAAAACAAGCATTTAAACAAATCTTCATCTACCAAGATAGGTGGGAGATCAACAACGTGATAGATATCTCTTTCAACACTTGTTTATCTGGTTCTGAATCATCATCATCATCAACCGCATCAACTTCTTCAAATAGGTCCCGGATCCCTTCCACAAGATCATTGCCATCGACGTATTCCTATACCGAAAATGACCGATACAAATATGGTATTGGTTGCGCCAGTGCTTTATCTCCTTACTGGTTTTTTGCTTCCCACTCGTCTTCTTCTAGGCTGACATATCCCAAGCCGAATCTTGACTGCTTCATTGGTAATGGGATGGGCTCGGTGATACCCTATAGGCGCTTCCCTAATCCAAAACAGGGTTCAAACCCATTCCTTTGCATGACCGTGGCAATAATCTTATAAAC
Organism: Solanum clarkiae; assembly: GCA_011800125.2. Classification (NCBI taxonomy): domain Eukaryota; kingdom Viridiplantae; phylum Streptophyta; class Magnoliopsida; order Solanales; family Solanaceae; genus Solanum; species Solanum clarkiae. The sequence continues at coordinate 21,494,227 of JAABOM020000007.1, forward strand.
AGTTAGCATAGGAGGTCCGGGCATCCAATCATCCTCAGTAGCATTTAGGATTTCAACTGTGTAGAAAATCAGACCCTTTGGATACACTATCCATAATGGGTGTGTACAAGTTTGACTAGCTCCTCTCACCACAAATGACTACTCCACGCTCATTCCAAACAAACTTCACCATTTGGTGAAGGGTAGAAGGCACATCTCCTGCCATGTAGATCCAAGGTCTCCCTAACAATATGTTGTTGCTGGTATTGATGTCCATCACCTGAAATTCAGCCACAAATTTAGCGAGCCCTAAGTGAATTTCCAGATTCACTGATCCTAATGTGTCTCTCCAGCTACCATCAAATGCCCTCACATTAACCTGGCTTTGTTGGATTTTTCCAACATCACAACCCAATTATTTAAGAGTAAACAAAGGGCATATATTCAAACCAGACCCGTCATTGATCAAAACATGATTTAAGATCATGCTCCAACACTTGATTGTAATATGAAGCGCCTTATTTTGCATCATCCCTTCAAATGGCAGTTCATCATCCCCAAAACTGATACGATGTCCTTGGGTGACCTGGCTTATCATAGCAACCAAATTATCGCTATAAGTTCCTATGGGCACGTAGGTATCCTCCAACGCTCTTATCAACGCTTATCGATGACACTACGAGCTCATCAGTAACGTCCATACAGAAATTTGGCGGGTGCCATTCCCAAGTGCTTCAAATAGGGTATTCTGTGGGTCGCATTTTTCTCCAAAACTCCTCCGCTTTGGCTTTACTTATCAGCCTCCTATTTTGACCCTTCTTGGTTGATTCTTCTAGCATATAACATCTACTCGACCTGGCCAGACCTTGGGTATCGATAGTTTCAATCACAAACCTGTTTTGAGTAGAACCCCCTTTGGTACCAAAGCAACAACCTTTGCAGGTGTCATGATTACAAACTTCGATTTTTTGGAGATGCACAAAGATGCTACCTTCTTCTCCAAATTGATGACATTATCTAGGACTATTGTCTTAGTCCCACACGAGTCCTCCTCTTTCTGGATCATACCAACAGTGTCTCCTCCGTGATTAGGCAAAGGGTTATTATTGACATTAGGAGTAGCGGTCTGAAGAACAACTATGTCATGTTCAATCAGATCTTGAATTTTGTGCTTCAAACTTAGACAATCTTCAGTATCGTGACCAATACTATTAGATTGATATGCACAAGTCTGGTCACTCCTGAAGAATCAGGAGTTTGTGTCCACTGGTTTTGGAGGTATAGGATGGACCAAATTCGTAGCTGATAATCTTTCAAACAACTTTGTTCGACTTTCAACAAGTGGAGTAAACACCCTAAGTGGTTTCCTATTTGTATTTGGACGGGAAAGGTTGTAGTTATTTTGTAGAGGTGGGGATACTCTATGGTAATTTGGAGGGTTTCAGCAAAGGGTATACGAGTTTGGAATCTTGGTTGTGGCGTGGTGATGTAATTTGGGGATGGGGCTTGGTGATAAATTGGCTGGACATTGGAACAATTTGGTGATTGAGGGTGGTAGCTTAAGTGATGGTGAGGGGGAGGGGTTTGGTAGTGTATGGGTGGCGTTTGATATCCTGGTTGGGTATAGTAAATAGGGGATAAACTTGAGGGGGGTCGAAAACGGTTTTGAGGAGGCATAAATTTTTTAGGGTTACCGCTAGGGGTTCTTCCTTTATCCTGTGTACTAGAAATTGCTAATACATTCTCTTTCCTTTTTCTCGATAATCTTAAAAATCCAACCGAATTTGATATACGGGTGATCTTTCCTATCTCGAGTTCATCTTCAATGGTTTCGCCTATCTTAACTATGTCAGCAAATTTTGCTCCGACAAGAAACACCATGCTTTCATAAAATTCTATCTCTTGTGAGCGCACAAACACTTCGACAACTTCTTTTTTTGACATAGGGGGTCAAACTCTAGAAGCCTCTTTTCTCCATCTGTAGGCGTACTCATGATAGCTTTTTGTGGTCTTCTGCTTTATCCTTTCCAAAGAATAGCGATCTGGGACAACCTCAACATTATAAGCAAACCTTTCTATAAAGCCCTTGGCCAGTACACTCTATCCTGCCCATTGGTTTACTTCTTAGGAAGTAAACCACTCTAGAGCCTCACCGCTTAAACTCCGACTGAAGAGCCTCATTAAAAATGCTTCATTCTTCCCAACACCCACAAGTTGGTCACAATAAGCTCTCAAATGAGCCAAAGGGTTTTTGGTTCCTGAAAAAGTGTCAAACTTCGAGATCTTGAATCCCTCTGGAAGGTCCAAGTCAGGATGAATGCATAAGTTCTCGTAGCTCAATTTTGCAACACTTGGTGCAATGTGAAATTACCTCATATCCTTTGCAATTTCTTCCGTGATGTTCAACTTGGTCATTTCTTTCTTAGTATTCCACTCTTTCTCTTTCTCCTCATAATAATTAATCTCGGGGTATGTGGTATATGAAATAGGTGGCTCAGGAAGGGTGGAAATATGGAAAAGAGCTTCAAGAGGCGAGTGTTGACTGGAAGGTTGGTTTTGGTTGTGTTGTTCTTGATCTTTTGGAGGGGCTATTTGTGGGTTAGTAGTATTGGAGTTTTGAGGAGGAGTAAAGGTTGGTATGTTGTTGGGATTTTGAAGTGGAGAGAAGGCTTGTATGTTGGTATTGGGATTTTGTAGCGGAGAAGGTGTATGACGTGAAGAGTTGGCATGATATATGTCAATAGCTGGGGTGTTTTGAATAGAGATAAAAGGTGGGTTATCTAAGGTAGGTTTATAGGTTGGGTTTGAATGAGGAGAGGAGAGTGGAGGCCTCTTATCGTTGGGACCGAAAAGGTTAGCAGAAATGACAAAGTTCGTCAAGTCTTGTGTCTTTTGCATCTCAATGCTCATCTCTTCTACTTGCTGCATCAGTTGTACAATTAAGTTGTTTTGCTCAACAATGACAGGATCTACTACGGTAATCTTTGTCGAGCCCATGTCCTCATTGTTTCTGGCCATTGTTGTCTTTGATGAGTTTTGATCGGGGGAAGGAACCTTTGTGGACCTTTGATCGGGTAAAGTGTGGATGGTCGGCCAGCTTATCAACACATATCAATTTTAAGTCACCTGTAAGAAGAAATACTCAAAGGCAAGTATGTTAATTTCCTTGAATTGGCATGTGATACAATTTAGCATACATAATATAATGAACACCCAACAGTCATAGCATAGAACATATATTACGCGTCCTAAACAGGTATGTGACCCTTTTTGTTCTAGGAGTTGGCCTATCAATTTGAAAGATGCATCATTGTAGTTTTAAATTCTATAAATAGATTAAAAAAAAGGTATTACAAAGCATCATAATAGGGGATACATTTTAGGGAAAGGGAAAAAATGCAAATACAAAGAAAAACATTCCTACGCAGAGGATAAACTAACTAGAGGAAGATCTCACTTTATTCCTGGATTTCTCCACCTCTCCTCGGATGTGGTGTCGATGCAGCATCAAGAAAGGCTCAGCTAGTAAGGCGTGCCCCAATGTCGGTGTTAGCTGGAGAGTGGTGATTTGTCTTTCCAAATTTTGATCCAACTGAACCAAGCATGCCCTTGCTTCAACTAGCTCTTGTGTCCTGAAGGTTAAAGCTCTGTGAAGCTCTTGGCGCAAGTACTCCTGTTCTCTTCGCTGAAATTCTCGTTCTATATCATCCCATTATTGTTGATAAAGTCTGTTCTGGACCTGGATTTTTGCTTCTACATCTTCCAATCGTGGATCGAGGTGAGGCACTGGGATGAGTTTATTTTTTAAGTCCGCCTTTAGCCATTCTTTGTACCCTTGCTCATAGCCCACACAATACCTATTTTCAGCAATACTTTTTTTTGCCGAGTAGACACACATGGCCCATTCCGTAAGGATGTCATTTGCATAAGGCACCTTTTCAAGATCCTCGTAATCTATAACAAATTGGCTAGTGTCCCTGTCTTAGGATCAACTTGCTTTCTCCCAAACTCTTTAATTACTCAGTTTGGGGAGTAGGGCCTTATGCCTCGGATACCTATAAGGACCAGGAAAGGGAATCGTCTCCCTTGCATTGCCACCATTTTAGTCATGAAGTCATTGAACATCCATGAAATATTATCCTCTTTCAAATCATAGAGGGCTTTAGCTCACCCTTCTTTCGACCTTTTCATGTTGAATTTTCAGATAATCAATATGAGTTCATGGTGAGCCAAGGCATTTCTCCCATCTCGCTGTCTCAAATCTTGCTTCCATCTGCAACCTTTGTAGCCAAATGCAAATATATCCACCATTGAAGCAGCATGTTGCACACCTGAAAGAATCTGTAGCCGTTTTTACACAACCCAAGAGATCGATAATTGTCGGCCACAATAACCGGTGCTACATTGCAATACTTCTTTTGGCCATCTTCACCTAGGCCATAGAAGATGGCATGCGTGATCATGACTACTCTGGAATCTATTATGTTCGTCTGATCTTAAGGAAATACCATGGTCCCTAAGAGGCATATGGAAAAGGCTAAGGTTTGAGTATTGATCTAAGTGGCATAATCATGAAATTCGTTAGGAAATCTCTCGAAATAGCTCTTGTGCCCCTAATGCTCAAAGAACCTCAAGAAAGGGATTTTTGGAATGTCTAACCAATCAGCTTGTATAAGAGCATGTCCTTCATTTTCTTGCTGGTTGGTCTACTTGGTATCAGAATGTTATGGTCTGGGTGTTTTTTCCTTTTCTTGTATAACCCATTAGACTCTAAACAATCTCTAATCTCCTCAATTGTAGGTGTCAGCTTAACATCCCCGAATCGAAACACCATTCTCTCATTGTCCCAAAATCTATTAATTACTTTGACAAATGTGGGATATGCCTAAAAATCCATTAATGAATGTAGATGCCTTAGATGCGTAGTGACCTGGCTTTATGCATCTTTGTTAAGATTGTTCCACCAGATGCGAAGAAGATTCGGAGTCTTGGTAACCATATCGAACTCTGAGAATTAATTAGCCATCTACAAGAAACCAAAAGTATTAGAAAACCCACCAAGCCCGCGAATGATAAATTATTAAGATGACATATACATCCTTCAAATTAAACAAACAAAATGATCGTCCACTTGGGCCGAAGGTTACTTTGGACTTAAGGTGGACTACTAATGGGCCCAATACACCTTAGGTATTGGGTCAACCCAGGTCAATGCACTTATAGGGTTTCGGCTCAGCTCTAACCTTGGTAACTACGAGTGGGCTTATTTTGACTGTGGAAAAGTGACCCAGACGGACAACTAAGGCTGGGGAAAGATAACGATCGTTGACCTACAAGATCAACTCATTTCGTTAGGGTACCCAAATGAAAAGTTTGGATTAAACGGCTGCGACTTGCATAACCATCATTTAGTGAAAAATAAAAAAAATACCAAGTGGCTGAAGATGCTATGCATGATATGACAATTATAATAACTTGAAATTAAACAAGTAAGATACAAATAGAGAAAATAAAGGAAATTAGTAATTATTACAACCCGAATAGTTAGTCAAACAACTTAATCTAATGGTTAGAACCTAATTAAAATCCCCAGTAAAGTCGTCATTTTTGTTATTTGAGAAAATGACTTTGGATTTCGAAAATTCAATTTATTACTTAATCAATTTAAGTACAAACCAAACTCTCGCAATTAAACAGAGTCGTCATTTAATTTTTAGGAAAAATCAAGAAAACCCTTAAAATATTTTTTAAAAGACTTAAACAGAAAAAAAATCTTTTAAAAATCCAAAGAAAAGGTTCGGGTTCCCATTTCCACTTCAAGAATATTTTACGCACTTGAAATAGCCGCTAACACACGGTTATCTGACGATTAAGAAAATTTTGACTAACTTTTGGTAACATAGTTTGAAACTAATAAAATTTATTTAAGCAAGTGATTTAAAATTTTAAACTTCCACCGACTTTGAAAGCAAATTAACAGTTGACTATCTCAAAATAAAATGGAGTTCTAGAAAATAAATAAATAAGATAAAGTAGGGACTTCAAAGCTTGACTAAGAAGGGAGAAAGTTGACTTTGAGAAAGAAAAGGAGAGTGCTATAGGGCGTCCTCAAGATATGTTTTCAGATACCGCAATACAATTATAACCCACAAAAAGTTAACATAAATGGTTTGTTGCTTTGGGAAATTTAATTAGATTAAAATAAATAAATAAATAAATAATTAAATAAAGTTGGAGTTAGACAATTATCACAAAAATATTTCAAAGTAAGGAAATAACAAAAGAAAGCTGAACTATTGGGCTTAGCAGGCCAATATCAACCACCTGTCCTAATTCTAAAATTTGGGCCTGCTTGACCCATAAATTAAATCTGCTACTCCTCCTTGGGCTTTCGGCCCATTTCAGCTTGTATATCAACAAAATATATATATAGTATATCAATGTATATATCCATTCTTCCATCTGTATTTCACTAACATTTACTGTAAGATCGGTATCTTAGCCTCTTGGGTAGCTTCTGCAAGGATTTTTTGATTTTTTTGGGGCCATGTTACTTTGTATATTGTAATTGTATATCAGTGTATACAAGTGCTTACATGCCTCCTTTCATTGTGGAAGCATGATCAGTGAATTCCGCAAACCTGTCCCAGCCTCCTAAGACCTATTTGGGCCTTCACGGCTTCAAAAAATGCAAGGTGGGAGTCTCGGAAGACTCAGACAAATGTGCAAAAGCAAAAGGAAGTATATTAGGGACCAGACAAGTTATTAAAAATCTGCAATTGAAAGTACCTTAGCGTGACAAGTCAAAAATATGACATGTTATGTTAAGATTACACATAAACTTGTTAACTTTGAAATCGAAAATCAACAAGTGAAACTTATCAACTCAAGAATCAACCTAAAAACTCATTAACTAGAAACTAAGGATTAACACATAGGCCTAAATTTTTGGAACTAAATTCGATATATGAACAACTTTGACCTTGTTTCTAAAAGATGTCGCTATTTTTGCAACAAATAAGGAGAACACCTTGATTTCGAGACAAAGTACTCGCACCACTTATGAATTAAAAAAAAAAAGAAAAAAAAGTTAAGAAAACTACTAGGGATTCAAAATCAGTAGAACAGTAATGGACCTAATATGTGGTAAAAAAAATTTCAACAGTTCCAATTGACAAGAATAAAATGGTTGTAATGTTAAACATGGAATGTTATGTAAAGCATTCTATAGATTTTTTCAAGTGATGATTCTAGTAAACTAGACAGGGGTCCTACTACCATGATACTACCAACCATGAGTTAACAGAAAAGAATTTCAACTTAATATTCTAAATACAATCATCTTAAATAAAGTAAAACTTAAGCATGCTTGCTAAATTAAAATTAAAGAGATGCTAATAAGCATGAAAGCACGGTAAAGTAACACATTATAGACCCAATAGCAGTCAATTCTTGATACCCAAAAAATACAAATAGAGAATAAGGACATGCCTTTTGCAATTCTCAACAACTCTCAATGTAATGAGGACATATAATCATTATTTGTGACCAAAGTAAAGCAAAAGTATTTCAACATGAAAGGTAAAGCAAAAAAGTAAAGTAAAAGCTTTTCAGAATATTAAGGTAAAAGTAAAGCTAAAGCAAAGCAAAAGTTTAGTAACATGAATACTATAGCATGTCTTTAAAAAAAATATTTCACTATTAGTTTTGAATCTTAGCAACTTAACAGTGAATTAGAATGAGAAATAATGGCTCAAGATATAAATCTACTTAAAAGCAATAGAGCTAAAGCAGGGAAAAACAAGATCATTTGGAACCGAAAATCATGTTCATAAGTTCAGACTTCAAAAAAAATATACATAACGGATTAACACGAATCAAACTCAAACCAGCGTGGTAGTCATAAGAATTCAAACAGGAAACACAGGAAACTTAACCATGTACAAAACAACTCAACATAATCAATTAGGCACGGGTTAATTTAAAAGAAATTACCTTCTTCGGAGTAGCGAATTGGGAACGTGATGACGAGCTTGAGGAAGAGCTTTTCACCACAATGAACTCGTTTACTATTTTTTCAACACTAGAACTTAGAGATCCTACTCTCAAGCTCTACGAACTGACTACCCTTTTCGCTATTCTTCGTTGTTCCCAGGAAGAAGAGGAGTCTCCTGTGTGTGTGCGTGTGCGAGGAGCAACCAGAGTAAAAAATGGAATTCTCTGTGTGTATGTCCTGTTCTTTTTTCCAGAAGACAAAGACTCCCCTCCTCTACAAAAGAGGAGAAACTTATAGGCAGGGATTAGGTGGAATTCAAAAAAATTTAGAAATTTGAAATTAAAAAATCCTCATGAATCCCAGAGAGGCTGAAAAGTCATAGAAAGATCTTTCAATACATGGATGATCTTGGGTCAGCATGATTTCTGTAAATTTGTCTTGGTTTATTGGATTTGGTGAGGGAAACATAGTGTGTGTGAAAGGAAGAAGAAAAGAAGAAAAAGGGGAGTGGGTGTGGGGAGCACGTGAGGGGCCTATTTTCTATAACAATATGTTGTAATGTATGTATATGTGTGTAATGTATGCTGAAAAATGTAGGATTTGGGCCGGGTCCAGGGAATTTTAGATTGGGTTTTTGCATTGATTTGGGCTAAATTTGGTCCAAAATGGTTCAAGATGGGCCTGAAAATTAGTTCAACAGGAGGGTGGATTTTGGTTTTCAAAATTGGTCATTCAATTGCAATTTTAGCCAATTAAATGTAATCAAATCGAAATCGATTGACTAATTTGATTACAAGATGAATTAATACAAATTAATTGAAGAGCTTTTAATATTATCAACCTAAAATAATTAAATTAATTACAAAATAATAACTCCTAAAAAATGAAATTTATTTGAGAATTTATTATTATTATTATTATTATTATTATTATTATTATTTTGTATTTTTGAAAGTTAATTATTTCAAATTGTCAAAATTAAAAGCTCAATAGTTATTTCATATTGTGGAGGATAAAAATTAGGTGACAACAAGTACTGAATTAGACAAAAACCTAGTTTTCGAATTCCCATTGAGTCAATTCTTCTTCTGTTGAGTTCTACATAATTATTTATTGAAGTTGTTATTATTTTATTGTTGGAACTATTGTTCATGGTTATTTTTCTACGAATCCTAGTTGAGCTAATGATCATAATTTTTTTATGCATTATTTGATGTTGAGATTCATGATTTTTATGCATTAAATAAAGCATTGTTCTAAATAAAGTTTATATATATTTTCCCATTGATGATTTTTATGCATTACGATTATATTTTTTTTTAAAGAGTGTATATTTTAAAAGGTTTTCAAAGAGCATGAGCATTGATTTTAAAGGAGTATGGACATTGAGTTAAATATTATTTTGAGAAGAGAGTTTTCATGAGGCATGTATGACTTTTGAAGCATATTTATTTTTATGAAAAACATATGATTTGTAACTGAACGTGTTGATGAATTAAGATGAAATTGAATTGATGAAAAGGTCCATTGAGACTTGATGAGATAATTTGAATTGTTGATAGATATGAGTACATGTTTTGGGAGAGTATTAGCACTGCTGGGTAAGAGTTGAAAGAACTCAAACCTATAAACTACGTTGAAAGCGTAGGATGGAGGCCTAACCTCTCTTGTCCCAAAAGAGAACTAAATTTATGGATCCAATGAGATGAATCGTCCTTACTCTGGCAAGGTATTGGATGACTACGGCAATGGCAGTGCGAAGCGTTGTATCATTACTTGCTCATATCGTGATGATTGTCGGTTAAAGAGACTGCCCAATGATAAAAAATAAATTTGATTAAATGAAATTGCATATGATTGAGTTGATTTGAAAAATATTATTTTATATTATTTTCTTTTAAAACTTGCATATCATATTGAGTTGAGTTATGCTTTTGCTCTTTTCATTGAGTTTTCTATTGAGTGTTATTCTATTCAGCAATATTACATACCGTACATTTAACGTACTGACGCTGCTCAAACTGCATTGTTTTATGATGCAGATACATATTTTAGAGTTCCTCAGCAGACATTTGTTGAAGATCTGTTGAGTTTCAGGCAGTAAAGAGACCTCCTTACTTTTGGAGAAATCTATTATTTTGAGTTGTCTCCTTTTAGTAAGTCTGTTGAGGTAGCTGTTATGCCGAAAAAATGGCTTTTTTTAAAAGAAAATCAAAAAATCAGTTTAAACTCAATTTATTTAAGCGAAAACCATTTTTTGAAACTTTAAAGGAAGAACAGAGTCGCCACCTAATTTTAAGGATAATTAGGAAACCAGTAAAACATTTAAAAAGACCTAACAAAAATTATTTTTTAAAATACAGAGAAAGAGTTCGGGTTCTCATTTCCACTTCGAGAAGGTTTTACGCACTCGAAATGGCCACTAAATGCGGTTATCCGACGATTATAAAATTTAACTAACCCTTTTTTTTTTACTTGAAAAGGTTGACTTATTATAAAGTTGATTAATTTTGAAAAGATTTAACTGGACTTGACAATTTTAAAATCAATTGATTAAACTTGAAGAAAATTGACTGTGTTTGAAAATTGAATTAAATATAAAATTATTTTCTTTAATTTATAT
>JAABOM020000007.1:21504924-21517689 GCA_011800125.2 Solanum clarkiae
GATGCAAAGACTTCATATAATATATTGCTTGGTAGGCCTTGGGTACATGAGAACAAAATTGTCTCATCCTCTTACTAGCAATGTTTGAAGTATCTTCAAGATGGAATTAAAAGGAAAATAGTTGTTAATGATAGTCCTTTCACTGAAGCTGAGTCACATTTTGCTGTTGCAAAATTCTATCTGAAGAATTATATTGTGAAGGAAGAAAAACTTGACGATGTCAAATCGACCAAGTCTAATATGCTTGCTAGCAAAAGAACTAATATGGTTGTTGGAAAGTTCAAGGCCAGTATTGGGGAGTTGGAGTCCTATCTAGATAAAGGGAAGATCATGTCCTCGAAAAAGAAGCCAACGTTTGTGCCTCGCTATGTTCCGAAGGTAAAGAAAGAGGCAGGTCATCATTTGATGTTCAGGGAAATATACTGGGAGGGATAACTCTTCCTATCAAATGCATTGATGCAATCAACTTGTCTTCAAAGCTGCCGAGAGAGTTTGTGGCTCAAAATCCACCTCAAGATATGCCACTCCCTATAAAACGTACAAAGGGCTTTGATACAAATGCTTACAAGTTACTTGCAAAGACTGGATACAATTCTAATGAGCCATCTAAATTAGGGAAACTCCCATCAGATTATGTCATCAGGAAAGCGCGTGAAGGTTTGGGATATAACCAACCACCTGTAGTCTGTATTTCCATAAAAAGAGCAAGTAATAATTACATCACCGTCGAAAATGAGTCTTCTTCTTCTAACAAAAGGCCTTCTGTCTTCGATCAACTTGGAAAACCTACTACGAGAACTTCAGTGTTCAAGAGGTTGGGACAATTGAAGAATGAAAATAAGAAGCACTGGAGAAGTTACCTAAGGGTGACAACACTTGCTCCGCTTATCCAAAAGGATATCCATAGCACAATTCCCTCTAGGATGAAGCAAAAAGTGGAATTCATGGTATCATGTGAAGAAGTACTAAAGGAAAGATTCACATCGTAGTTTACACCAAAGAACGTGAGGAAGATGAAGAAAGTGTAGGCTCCTTGTATTATGTTACATCTTTGAGGGAGCTCGATGCCTCATCTCAAGTAAAGGTTGATGGAGGATTGGAATACATTCCTTGGTGTTACCATGTATCTCTTAGTGTAAATGATCCACAAGAGGAAGAAGATGTTGGAGATGCTCCACCAGAATTGGAACAAGGAGTGAAAGCTACAGTAGATCCTTTAAAGGAAGTTAACCTTGGCACTGATAAAGACCCAAGGCCAACTTACTGAACACCTTTCTAGAAGCTGATGAAGAAAGCACTTACATGAATCTACTCAAGGAGTATAAGGATGTCTTCGCTTGGAGTTACAAGGAAATGCCTGGCTTAAATCCTAAAATAGTGGTCCACTAATTGGCAGTCAAGAACGGTGCTCGTCCTGTGAAGCAGGCCCAAAGATGTTTTAGGCCAGAGTTGGTCCCATTGATCGAGAATGAGGTCAACAAACTCATTGAGGCAAGCTTCATTGGTGAAGTTAAATACCCCACATAGATATTTCAGGCATTGTTCCTGTGAGGAAGAAGAATGGCTAAATTCGAGGTTGTGTTGACTTCAGAGATCTCAACAATGCATGCCCTAAAGATGAATTCCCACTCCTTATTCAAGAGCTAATGATCGATGCTACAACTAGTTATGAGGCAATGTCATTCATGGATGGTTCTTCTGGTTATAACCAAATCCGCATGTTCCCAGAGGATGAAAAACTCACTTTATTTCGCACCCCTAAAGGCATCTATTGCTACAAAGTGATACCTTTTGGTCTAAAAAATGCTGGTGTCATATATCAAAGGGCTATACAAAATATAATTGATGACTTACTACACAAAAATGTCGAATGTTATATTGATAACTTGGTGGTAAAGTCGAAAAGGAGTAGCGACCATTTGAAAGACTTAAGAATGGTGTTTGAATTGCTCCGAAGATATCAGCTAAGGATGAACCCACTGAAATGTACCTTTGGGGTTACTTCTGGCAAGTTTCTTGGCTTTATTGTGCCACATCAAAGGATCGATATTGATCAAGCTAAAGTCGATGCCATCTTGAAGATGCCTAGCCTCGAGATATTTTTGAGTTAAAAAGCCTTTAGGGAAAGTTGGCTTACCTGAGGAGGTTCATCTCGAATCTAGCTAGAAGATGTGTCAACCATTTAGTCATCTTATGAAGAAGGGTGTTCCTTTTAGGTGGGACCAAACATGTAGCGAAGCTTTTGAAATTATCAAAGCATATCTGGCAAATCCTCCAATTCTAGCAGCCCCTATACTTGGAAAGCCATTAATACTCTACATTGCAACACAAGAAACGTCTGTTAGAGCCCTATTCGCTGAAGAGAATAGTGAAGGCAAAGAGAACTCCCTCTACTACTTGAGCAGAACGATGACACCAAATGAGCTAAATTATCGCCAATCAAAAAGTTGTGTTTGGCTCTAGTCTTCTCAATTCAAAAGATAAAGCACTATTTTCAAGCTCACATTGTTCGTCTCATGTCTGAAGCAAATCCCATTAAATTTATCATGTGGAAACCAGTCCTCAGCGATCGACTGGAAAGGTGGTATCTCCATTCAACAGTTTGAGATCATGTACGTCCCTCAAAAAGCTGTAAAGGGACAAGCACTAGCAGATTTCTTGGCAGACCATCCGATACTAGATGATTGGGAGCTAACTGATGAGCTCCCGGATGAAGATGCGATGGCTATTGAAATAAAACCTCCTTGGAAGATGTACATTGATAGGGCAGACTGCAATCACAATCGCCCTCTTGGTCACCCTTCCTTGCGGAATGGTGTTTGTCACTTCACAAGGAGAGGTTCTACCATTCTCCTTCACATTGAAACAACGTTGCTCCAATAATGTCACAAAATATCAATCATTGATACATGGTCTCAAAATGGCTGACGACATGAAACAATTACAACTGCAAGTTTTTGGTGACTCTCAGCTAGTGATTAAATAACTTTTGGGAACTTATGAGGTTAGAAAGCTCGAAAACTGCACCCATATCATTGTTATGCTCAAAAGTTAATGGGATGGCTTGGAGATGTAACCCTCCAACATATACCAAGAAAGGAAAAATAAAATAGCTGATGCCTTAGTTGCTCTAGCTTCAACTCTAACTCTTCCCGATGAAGCGCAAGTTACTATCTGCTAAAAGTAGGTAGTACCACCACTAGATGAAGATGAACATATGAAGGATAAACTTGAGCATGTTGTTGCAGTTTCTGAAGTAAAAAAAGAGGACTGACGATAAGCTATCATCGACTACTTATGGTATGGGATACTCCTAGAAGATGCAGAAGAAGGACTGACATTCGTCGTCGCGCACCTCGTTTCCTTTACTATAAGGACACACTATAATAGAAGATTATTCGAGGGGGTGCTTCTCCGATGTCTGGGAGAGGAAAAAGAAAGTCAAGCTTTACAGGAAGCACATTCGAGAGTATGTGGATCACATCAATCTGGACCACAGCTCCACTTTCACATCAAGAGAATGAGGTATTATTTCCAACCATGCTAAAAGATTGCTTAGACTATGCTCGAAGGTACAAGGCTTGTCAATTCCATGCAAACTTCATACATCAACAACTTGAAGCTTTACACCCAACTATTACATCTTGGTTGTTCGATGCTTGGGGATTGGATGTTGTTGGACCGCTCCCAAAATATTCTGGTGGGCACCTATATATCTTGGTTGCAACAAATTACTTGTCAAAATGGGTCAACGGTGTCGCTCTTAAGGAAGTAAAGAAGGAGAATGTTGCAAACTCTATTCGAGTGAATATCATATACCGATTCGACAGTCCTCGATATATAATAACTGACAATGCCAGGCCATTTGACAATAAATTGATGAATAAGATTTATGATATTTTCAGCTTCAAGCAATGCAAAATCCTCTATGTATCATACTGCCATCAATGGTCTGGCTGAAGTGTTCAATAAGACTCTTTGCAATCTCGTAAAGTAGTCTCCAAGTCCAAAAGAGATTGGCATGAAAGAATAGAAGAAGCTTTGTGGGCATATAGGACAACATATCACACACCGACTCATGCAACCCCATATTCGCTTGCTTTTGGAGTTGAAGAAGTCCTGCCACTTGAGCGACAGATACCTTCCTTGAGACTTGCTATTCTGGAGGGACTTACTGAAGAAGAGAATGCTCAACTACGTCTCTCTGAGTTAGAAGCGCTGGATGAAAATATGCTCGAAGCTCAACAAAATCTTGAATGCTATCAGACTCGTCTATCTCGAGCTTTTAACGAAAAGGTTTGCCTGAGGTGCTTTCAAGTCGAAGATCAAGTCCTTGCAGTAAGGAGACCCATTATCATTTCACATAAATCTAAGGATCACCTCGAAGTGGGATGGACTATATGTAGTACAAAAAGCATATTCAAATGATGCTTACAACCTTATTGATACATATGGCCTAAGGATTTGTCCCATAAATGCAAAATTCCATAAGAGGTACTACCCTTGTAGTAAGCTGACGCGCCATGACATACGAGCATAAATTGCATGTTAATCCTGGCCCACAAGAGTATAAACTGTGTATGGCACCCCATAAGAAAAAAATGTTCGCTAGGTCAAAAATCTCGAAAGAGGCAGCCTAGGCTAAATTTAGGACAAAAAAACACTCGCTCTCCTAAAGCTACATTGTTACTTGATCCTCATCATTGAGGAACATAGGCGCTTCGAATTATATTCCAAGTTTATTTGCATGAGTGTCAAAAAACCATATGTCCCCACTTGATCTCTTACATGAGTGTTAAAGCTATGAACACCTTTCACCAAACTTTGGACTCATACAAAATGGTGGTGACTCAATGGGGACACACCTCTATCAAATATGAGCTTCACTAACAGTGTACTTGAAAGTCTTCAAATCCTTCAAACACGTGACTTGAAGCCTTCAAATCTTCTATGCTTGCAAGCTAAAGCCTTCAAACCCTCCAAGTCTGGGAGTTGAAGCATTTAAATCCCCCAAACCTGCAGGTTGATCCCAAATCAAGCATGTGGACAAAATCAAAGTCTTCAAATTTTACAAAGTTGTGAGTTAAAATCTTCAAGTGAAAGTTCTAGATTGCTAAATACCTTCAAACTAACAAAAGAAAGTCATCAAGTTTAAAAGTTAAAATGTTCAAACTTTGGAAGTCCTTAAAACTTATCTTATGAGTTGCATTAATATTTGCAATATTTGCAAGTAGAGTTTATGTAATTCCTATTGGCCTATAAGTTATGGGTCAAGTTTGGATTGTTAAAGATCGTGACCAAATTAAATTCAAGCGGGAGAATGCAATAAAAGAAAAAGAAGCCATACAGATGCATAATGTAAGACAAGAAAGAATATCAATATCATAAATTGTCTAATAGATCATCTAACTCTAAAGAAAATAAAATAAGCAAAAGAAGATTAAAAAGGAAAACGAATCTAATCTAAGAATAAATTATAGTTAATCAACTCTTGACGCAAGACCTCTAGATGCTCCTTTTTTTCCAAACCATTGGACAAATCTATGTTAGAGCATGCATCGAGTTCCTTAGCTTCAAGTGCGGTAGCTAGCTTGGCCTCTTCGACTTCATCCTTGGCAGTTGCTAAAAGGGTTTCCAATCTTATGCCTTTTTGTATAACTCCTTTAGCTTCTTCTTCTTCATGTTCCTCAGTGATTGTCAGAGAGAAGACATAACTCTAACCATCTCATACTCTTCAAGCATGGCATTTGAAAGACGTTCTCCCACTGTTAGGAACAACTCTTTTCTTGCATTCTCCACATCCACATCATGAAGTGTTGATCTTGCTTGGTCATACGAGGCAGAAAACTTAAAGAAAGAGTCTAATAATTTATCAAAGGCGAGATGTCGACATCATTGCATTTCATCTCCTTGATAATTAGTTGGATTTCATCTTTAAGAGAGGAAGCAGAATCTACATCACATTTAGAGAGTTTCTCTCGAATAATGGTCCAAAGAGAAGAGATGAAATTCTTTTGAGCATCTAGGACGATCCTCCTCCCATCAAATAAAAATATAGCAGCTATTGGGTGGTTGCGTACATTAGACTTCAAGGTATCTTTGACCTCATCACAAGAGATAGAAGTTGGCCATTTATTTAGTTGCATTTAACAAAATAGAGGGATGAATAATCAAAAAGGGGAGCTAAGATATACTCGATAAGGGAAGTTTAAATCATACCTCTTTAAAAGGGGTCGTTATGGTCCTCGAGGGGCCACTTCATCATGTAATTTAACCATAAGCATGGTAGCATTTTCATCTGGACATACCCTTGTTCTCTTCCAACAATGATCTCTACTACTACTCTCACTCTCATATTGAAGCAACCTTTAGGAACACGAACAACTTGAGTAGATGTCTTTTCTTTTTGTGCCACCGGAGAAAGTTGAGATTTTCCTTTATTATGCTGTCGAGACACCTTGGCACCTAAAGAAAGAGTGTCGCCTGCATCAAACTTGAGGACTTTGGATATATGTACTTCTTCTAAACCCTCTAAGGGTACAACAGGAATTGGTCCAGTAGCATTCACCAAACCTTCAAATGATCACTAAGGAAACTCCCATGAGTCTTCTTCCACCAAACCTGATAATTAGATCCAAAAGAAATTCTTGTATTGGGTGTGAGTGGGAGAAAAGTCGCTCGAGACACAGATCCACGCATAGTGCAAATTCTCTAAAGGATGAGTCCTTTGCCCAAAGAAGAACTACGAATATCATGCTTCATGATGCCAGGGATATTTTGATAGAATCCAAATTGAAGACTAAAGCGATGTGGACTATATGGTTCAATGATAAATGAATTTTTACACCTAAGAGAAGATAGTTTAAGCAAATACTCATGAAATAGCTTGACTCCAACTCGGGTGCATGTCATCATCCACATAAAAATGAGGGCATGTCTTGTGCAAAGTGGTAGATGTCGAAGCCACATTCTCTGCATCGTGGATACATTTCCTCGCATCACTTTTGTTGAAATACCTTGCACCTCCCTCTCCAAAGTAAATCACTATAGTGGAAACAAATGGTCCATTAGCAAAAGCAAAATGAGTCTTGAAATAATGAGCAAGCCACCCATAAACATAATGAATAGGAAAGTAGACTGTGATCTGGTCGAGTTGTGACGCGTTTGAAATTTTATTCAAACCATTATAGATATTGGCTAACACCAGAATTGTGAGGTCGACTTACTGGCTAACACCAGAATTGTGAGGCTGACTTTTCTCCCACTCACCATCAAGCTTGCCATCTTGAAAGCTCCAGGACGAATGAAATCACCTTCTTTATTACGAAGAACAAATGCGCACAACTAGCAAGATAAGAAGGCCGCCAGATATGTCTCATCTCTTTTGTCAGTCTCACCCTATGCCTAGAGAATGCCCTCTCTTCGGTACGGGACCACTTTTTTGCCCCAGGAAAGACTTCACTAGGATTATGCGTTAATCAAGACGAGAAGATTTTCTTTCCTACCTCGGCAGAGCAGGACCATACCTTGAATGTTTCTTAGACCAGAATTGTATCCACCTGCTGAAGGACACCTTTTGGTCAACATCTTGAAGATAATGAAAGACTACAAATAAATATTCACAAGTTCGGGAGTGTACTTGATCTTCTTTTCATTGAATCCCATAAGCTCTTTAGCCTCAGGCACCATTTCTTCACAAAGAGAAGCCAGAATCGGCAAGCCTCCAAGAATGTATAAATCCCATAGAGAAATAGAAAACTCTCCAACAAATGTGATAAATGTGTTTGTTTTGTGACACCAAGCTTCGCAGGATGCTTGTAAAATATTTGAATTATGGTCATAATTAAAAAGCAATGCATAAACAGCATTGTAGATTTGTGCCGTACCCAAGATTTCCTGACTCCTACCAAGAACATCTTCGGTCTACTCCCAATATCCTAGGATATGATGGTAATCCCCCTCAACTATCATGATGTCTCCCTAACGAATATCACCTTGAATTATACGCTGACCTAAGCTTGGAAGAAGAGTTGAAATATTAGCATGATGATGATCTGGTACTTGAAGGGACCAAAAATTGAGTAGCTTATTGGAACTATCGGTTGCACTAAAGTCCAATTTGTTGTATAAAATGAAGTTTTCAAAAGAGGCCACGAGCTCGCATATCACCCAACTAGTGGAGTTTGGGTCAAGAATCGGGTTTCTCCACCCCTTCCTTAGTTTCCACTATGCGATGCTTAAGTTTGGTGGAAAAAGAGATATATTGTCTGAAAATCACCATCTTTCCAAGACTGCAAGAAATTAAAGAAGTCATTAGGTGACGAACTTAGGCATAAAACGACAAGAAAAGTGCAAAAATATGATCCTGTCAAGAAAAAGCGCTTTGTCCTTTTTAGGGTAGGAATGCATATCCGGTCCTTCATACCATAAGAATTTCTTCAAATCACCTTTTAAGGTGGGGATCGTGATCTATCCCCTTCACACCTCAAGACCAAGTTCTTGTAATAGGAAGAATTTTGAATTATGGCCCTACAACAAAAGAAAAATGGGGACCAAGTTGACAAGGAAATACAATAACCATGGACTCTTTACTACAAAGAAAAAAAATCATCATTTTTCTTTGTAAGTGTTTCATTTTATTCTGTTCACAAAAAGAATAAAAATAAGATTATTTGGGAGCATGTGATTAAAAAGAAAGAAAATATGATTTATCAACCAAAGAAGTTATTTCTTGATGAATTAAATATATATATATATTTTTTAGTCACTCTCATATAAATTGCAAAATACAATGTGCTTAAAAAAAGAGATGATTCATCAACCAAAGAAGTTATTTCTTGATGAATTAAATGCATATATATTCTTTTTTAGTCACTTTCATTTGAAATACAATGTGATTTAAAAAAAGAGGTGATTCATCGACCAAAAAAGTTATTTTGTTGATGAATTAAATACACACACACACACACTATATATATATATATATATATATATTCACTAAAGGGGCCTTGAATTTATATTTGAAAATACGAATCAGAGGATTCATAGAGATTGTATAATTCACTTCTTGAAATAAAATACTGATTGTTGCAATATTTTTTGTTCCTTGATTATTATTTTTTTGATGCAAATTTTATTGTCATATAAATTTTGGCACGCCCAGTGGGACCAAATCTGTCCTTCATCTCTTCTCTCAGAAATCAAATTTGCAAATCTGAAGCTAGCAACGATGGAAAAGTGAGTAGTTCAAGTCTTGTTTTTGAGTTTCATCAAGTCTACACTCCGACAAGCCTTGAAGTAGGGAGCATTTGTAAAAATAGAAATTTTGTAGGGCTCTACAAAATGAGTCTTATTTCAGTCAGAGTTTCTTGGAGGCTACTCAACCTTAAGCCCTTATTCATGCCTATATAAAGGGTATTATATTCTCTTGAAAGGCATCTCAAATATTTATAGGGAGATAAAAATAGTCAAAATCATCATACGTTCGAGAAATACGTCACTAACAGCTTTCAAATCATGGAGAAATCTTATGAGAGAAGAATCAAGGGAGTAACAGATTTGTACTCACATTCTTATTAATAAAATCTATTTCTTCATATTTTATTTATTATTGCAATTTATTTTCTATTACTTAATGTTGTAAACAAACTGCCCAGTGGACCAAATCTGCCATTAATCTCTTCTCTCATAAATCAAACCTGCGAATGTGAAGTTACGAAACCGCGAGTACTTCAAGCCTAGTCTTAGAGTTTCTTCAAGTCTACACTATGAAAAGCCTTGAAGCAGGGGGCATTTGTAGACATCGAAATTTTATAGGACTCTACAAGATGAGTCCTATTTCAGTCAGGGTTTCTTGGAGGCTATTCAACCCTAAACCCTAGTTCATGCCTATATAAAAGGTATTATATTCCCTTGAAAATAATCTCAAATATACATAAGGAGATAAAAATATGATGATGTAAGGAGGTCAAAATCATCCTAGGTTCGAGAAATACGCCATTAACGACCCTCGAATCATGAAGAAATCTTATGAGAGAAGAATCAAGGGAGCAACAGATTTGTACCCACATGCTTATCAATAAAATTATGTTTCTTCATATTTTATTTGTGATTGCAATTTATTTTCTATCACTTTAAATATGTTGCAAACAATAATATAGTCATGCTCTTTTTCCATTTATTTTTTATTCATTTTATAGAATTATGTTTTATACAGATAAAATATTTTGTCTATATCAAGTCAACTTTAAACAAAGTGTAATTCAATAAATATGACAATTTTTTTTCTGTATATTTTAATGTGATATATTTTCATTATGTAATGTCACGTCCCAAGTTCCGTTAGGGCGGACTGGCACCCGTTGCCGATAAGGCCTGACAGAACCAACCTGTATCTATGTGCTTTCTATACGTATTATCAGAGATTTCTACATTTGACATGCCTTTAAGAAATTAAACAGTGATAACAAGCGAAAAGGAAATGCATATGGCTACGCTGTTGGGACCACAATGTTTAAAGTACGAGACATGAAAACACTTTAATTTACATAGTCTATAAAACCTCTAGATAAGAAAAAATATCTGATGAGGGTCGGGACTGGCCCCGCCTCGACTAACTATACAATACAAAATATAAGGTCTAGACATGCAAAACTCCGAAGCAACCTAGAGCTTGGTAATAGCAGCTGGATGTCCTGTACTCTTACTGGAGAGATCTACTAGCACCTGTACCTGCAGCATGAAATGCAGGTCCCTTGTAAGGGACGTTAGTACGGGATAATGTACTAAATATTTAAGGCAGGACATACTATACATTAAGTAACAACTCAAATGAAACAATGTATTGGTGTAAAATTAGAGACCACCCTTGGTTATACTTTAGGATCATGCACTTATGTTCTTTATATTACTTTACCTTTACTGTATAGTCTGTGCACAACATGTAATACAAATGACCAGCTGATCAGTGGTAAAATTGTATCGGGATCATCCCTGGCTAGGTTCATCCTTAACCCCTCGGGCTACCACCCATGATAGGATCGTCCCTGGCTAGGTTATTCTTCCACCCCTCGGGCTATTATCCATCAATAAACAATATTCTTTACCTTTCAATTACCTTTGAGATGGTTCTTTTGGTGGTCATAATATTGGAGCTGTAGGACTGTATATGTAGCATGTGACATGTAGGTAATCATACAAGACAATACGACAATGAAAAGAGTACGGTACACAAATAATGAAATGCATATGAAATGGGACAACTCGTGAACTTTATTTAGTAACAAGAACCCATGTAACTTGGTATCCAAGCATGTATGCAAATTTGAAGGTGACTATGTATGGGAACATATGAACATGTGCAAGAGTGTAGACACAGTTAATAGTTGTGTCGGAGTTGGTAAGCGCCTTTATGTGCCACGAAAGGATATATGTTTCATGCCAAACAATACGTTAATAGTTGTGTCGAAGTTGGTAAGCGCGTTTATGTGCCACGGAAGGATTTATGTTTCATGCCAAACAATACGAAATCAAGTAGCCTTACATACCTCGTTGTATGACCTCGTTACTACCTTGGGATAACCTTCCTTTCCTCCAAATATTTATCCACAATATAGTAGGTGATAAAACTAGCATTAGCAACCAATAGATATATCTTGGCAGCACAATCACATAAAAAAAATACACGGGCAACAAGCGGGTATTTATAAACCCGAGCGTATTCTTTTAACCTTTTCGCCCCTAATCGTACTTTCTAACACACATTCACATGTACATATTTTATGCAACTGATTTTAATGCCACAATAGTCTTACAACAGCCCACAAAGTACAATACATAATATTTCTACACAACCTACAAATGGACAGCATAACGTTACCTCCCTTCGCTACATTTCGACGTCGACAATTCCAAACCTGTTCCAACTCTAACCAAACTATTCCAACAACATATATACATAAAAATAGTCTTGAAAAAGTCCCAGAACAGTAGCAAATCAGTCATTAAGCACGCATGACAATAGCCTTCGATCCAACAGCCCACAAGTTCATACTAAGAACACAATTGCGATATCATATAAGGACTCACTTTTGTGGACTGTAAAAGTGGTGAATTAGCCTAGTTACATTACTATAAAACCATCCTTTGTTAAATACGTAAGTATTACTTCATAATACAACCAACAAAGTAGGGAAAAACCTCTTAATTAACAAGAAAAGTGTACAATAGTCCTTAGAATACAAGCTGTCCAGAGTTTTCAGCACAACATACTAGCATATACTTCTTATTTTTTATGAAGAAACCATACTAAATACCCAACTATAAGTGCTTACCTTTGCATTTAAGATTCAGCCTTCCTTCAAGAACCCTGGAGGGTTGTGTTAGCTGCTTTGTAAGGTGAAGTAAGGAGAGAAAGACAAGTCTTTAGAAAGCTGAAATTTTTCTCCAAAGTGAAATAACTTAAGGGCTGTTTTGAGCTCTTTAAATTGGGTCTCAAAGTTGATGGGCTTAGGCTGCCCATTTTTCAACTTTCTCTTTATTTAGTTTGGGCCCAATTAGCCAAGTAGGTTGTGGTGCTCTTGGGCCCTTTTATTATACTTCTTGGGCTGAAAATGTAGTCCATTTATGATGCTAAAACATAGGATAAAGTCACACTCTTAACACGGACTTTATTCATAATCGGACTTGAATAAATTCGACGTCGAGCCTCGTCTCCGTTTAGCTAGCAAATTTAAGCTAAGCAAGTAGGTAACTCACCTGCTAGCT
>JAABOM020000007.1:21528002-21545983 GCA_011800125.2 Solanum clarkiae
TCCAAGTATGTATGCAGATTTAAAGGTGACTATGTATGGGAGCATATGAACATGTGAAAGAGTTGAGACATGGTTAACAATTGTGTCGGAGTTGGTAAGTGCTTTTATGTGCCAAGGAGGGATCTATGTTTCATGCCAAATAATACAAAATCAAGTAGCCTTATATACCTCGTTGTACGACCCCGCTATTACCTCGAGATAACCTTCCCTTCCTACAAATATTTATCTACAACATAGTAGGTAATAAAACTAGCATTAGCAGCCAATAGATATACCTTGGCAACCCAATCTCATAAAAAAAAACATACGGGCAGCAAGCGTATAATTGTAAATTCGAGTGTATTCTTTCAACCTTTCCGCCCTTAATCATATTTTTTAATACACATTCTCATATACATATCATGTGCATCCTGTTTTAGTGCCATAACAGTTTTACAACAGCCCACAAAGCACAACATACAACAATTCTATGCAACATACAAATAGGCAGCATAACATTACACCCCTTCGCTACATTTTGACGTCGACAATCCCAAACCTGTTTTAACTTTACCCAAACTGTCCTCAACACATCTATACATAAAAAGAGCCTTAAACAGTCTTATAACAGTACCAAAGCAGTCATGAAAGACGTGAGGCAATAGCCTTCCATCCATTAGCCCACAAGTTCGTACTAAGAACACAATTATGATATCTTATAAGAACTCGCTTTTGCAGACTGTAAAAGTGGTGCAGCAGCCTTTATACATCATTATAGAACCAATACTCACTAAGAACAGTAGCCTCCTTTCATAATCAATCCAACGAAAAAGAGAAAATCTTCCAAATAAACAAGTAAAAATGTATAACAATCTTGGAACATATGTTGTGTCACGCCTCAAGTCCCATTAAGGCGGACTGGCACTTGTTGCCAATAAGGCAATGGGAGAACATACCTATATCTATGTGTTCTCTATACATATCCCCTCTAATTCGAGATTCAAGCACTTTTAAAATTTGGCGCTAATTTGAAAAGCCATATCATATTTCATTTGAATAGAACTAGTGTTGTAAGATGTGGGGTGTTACAACAATACAACATGAAAAAAAATTATTTATATTTTATACATAAGAAATTATCAAAATTATGTTTGAAAAAGAAAATAATATCATAGAAATAACTTAACATTTGGCTTGACCTTTTTTTGCTTGGAAATTTTTGGATCTTCTTTGAATGTTCCATAAACTCTTTTCTTTGAGATGTCGAGGACTCTCCTCTCACACCAGTCTTTGCTTTTTTCAAATATTCAACTGGACAAAATTCGAATTCAAATCAGATTCATCAACTAAATCAGGATGCTCTGAAGAATAAGAATCCACATTTTTCTCCTTTCTTTTTTTCCGTTTCTAGCAAATGAAGTTGAACTTCTCTTCTTAACAAGGACTCTCTTCTTGTCAAATAAGAATCAGCCTAGGCTCTTTCTGGTTATAGATTATGTCTTCTAATTTTTGTTTATGATTTTTGAAAAAAAAAATACAACAGCGATGAAATTGGCACGATGATGATGAACTCAACAATGAAAATTGTTTGTTCAAGTTTGAAAGTAGTGTGAAAGAGAAAGAAACGTGGGAAGGTGTAGAGTCACCTTAGTAAAAGGAAAAGTAAATCCCTAAAAATGAGTAATTGATTTGTATAAATCTCAATAGCCGCTTTTTTCTCTTTCTAATAAAAAGTATTTTAATTTTTTTAATATAAAAATGATGAAAATGTTTTAAATTAAATCAGATTTGTTATAACATTGCAATTAATTTTTTAAAACTAGTAATTATAACATATTATGTTTAAAATCCATAATATGTACTCTTCAAAGAGTATAATGGGTGATTTTTCCTATTTTTATCTCACTCATTACACTATGTGTAATATAAAATGTATCAACTATTTAGTATACTTTCGGCCCTTCCCCTAAAATAAAGTACACCAATTTATTACATTGATTGACTCCACATATTATACTTTTTCTTTTCATTTTTTCATTTACCTCTCTTGTATTAGCATTTCTTGGTTTCAAATGATTACACTTGCTTTTTGGCCATTTACATTTTCATTTTATATACTTTTTCAGCTTCCATTTAATGCATCTCAGATGCATTTATTGCATCTCATTGCTTTGCACACGTTTTTAACTTGTTATTTTACTTTTTTTTTTTATCCCTTATCATTAAAGGTAATAAATTATCTAACTTTTATATCACTTCATTGTTATTTTTTTCCCCACTTCTCATTGTTTTCAATGTTTTGCACACAGTTTAAGGAATATATTTTCTTTTTCTTTAATTTACTTCATTTCTCATTAATGGTGATTGATTGCATTCAATAGCATCTATTTATGTCACTTCCCTATACTTTTTTTTATTTTCATTTTTTTCCCACAAGATAAAATGATTTGGGATAGTTTGGTAATTAATGTTGATATTTATTGGTGAATTCACTTTTAAGACACAAAGAGGTAATTTTGGCTCTTAAAATATATAGTATTGAAATTTTTCCTTTTTAATATATGCTTGTGTGATAGTAAATCATTTTTTTTTCGTGCAAATCTAATGTGAAAAGGTCTACTGAAATTTTCTTAGTTAAAATATTTTTTCTCACTAATAGTTGAATTTTTACTCAAA
This sequence comes from Solanum clarkiae, assembly GCA_011800125.2. Classification (NCBI taxonomy): domain Eukaryota; kingdom Viridiplantae; phylum Streptophyta; class Magnoliopsida; order Solanales; family Solanaceae; genus Solanum; species Solanum clarkiae. Next base: position 21,530,658 of record JAABOM020000007.1, read on the forward strand.
GCAGTTATAAAATATACATAAATATTATCAACATTTAAATAATAAAGCTACAACTAAGAATATGAATTTAAAACTAAAAGTCATAGCTAATGAGTGTCCCACAATTTTAATAAAATTATATAACTAATTAAATTAATTTTTTTTTATAAAAATACCTCGCTAAAACAGACACATCAAATGAAACATGTCTGCTTCACCTTCCACTCTCCCTTGTATAACAAGAGAGAGAGAAAAGAGAAAGCCAGCGCCTTATCTTCCTTTTTTTCAATGGTAGCACTCTAACTAAAAATTTTGATTCCAACAGGACAACTATTGTGCCACCATATGCTTTTTCGTTCTTTCTCCAAGTATCTATAGGCTACTCAAAATCTTCTTGAATTGATAAGATTCAAGTATCAGCATATGATTTTAAGTGGTTTCGTAATGTTTGGATAGAATAAAAAATCATTTTTAAGTCAAAACAATAAAAATAAATCAAAATTTATAAGTTAAGATTTTCAACCTATGCGACTTATTAGTCACAAGCTATAAACCCATCTTAACAAGCTCACTCTTCATTCTTTTCGAAGGTTGTTCAGTTTATTGTTGACTACATATTAGACTATGGACATTTATCATTAAAGCAAAACCTAAAAAATAAAATAAAATAAAGATTGAACTTGTCCTTCAAAGAGAAATAGATTAATATGTAAAATTTATGACACTCAGATGACATACAAATGAAATTTAAAACTTGTCCGTATTTGGCTAGATTCTAAACAACCTGCAAAGTGCAGGCAATGGTTATGTTTTAAACAACAGGCCTAAAAGCGGTTACTGGTGCAAATCCCCACAATTTTACCTCCTTCATGCAGAACATTTCAGTCACTTATTAAGAGATGTTCATCACCACATTAGCCAGACAGAACCTGAGCTCAATTCTTCAAGAAAATGAAAAAGTGCTAATGCATCAATTTTCAAAAATGAGACATCATCAACAGCCTGGACCAAAGGCAGGACAGAAAGAAAGGTAAATATATATTACAACAGAGACTAGGGGCGAAAAGTTTCTCAGCGAAGCTGTAAAATTACCAGTCCCAGGCACTTCATGTTTATGTTACGACGAAAACTAAACCCCCTTGAGGAAACAAGAGATGAGGGACCATAATGCCTTCTCATTAAGTGTCCCCCAGCAGTGCACAAATACAGAATTAACAGGTGCAACAATCATAGACAATACTATACTAGGGCGAAAAAAAAATATACAAAATTGCGGCTGATTACAGAATGATGCAGTTGAATACGACCGGCCAGGCCACACAAGCACAAGCCAAGCAAAGTAAAAGCCTTGAATTTGAAAAATGCTGGAGTAAAAGCTTAAACCTGCAAGAAGAAGTGGGGTTGAAGCATAAGCAAACTTGGGCCATTTCTATGGTAACTTTCTGGTAGATTGAATCTAAAGATTACCCAAAGAACTTATACTTAAAAACATAAAAGATTGCACAAGAAATAAGGAATCACATATGAGAAAGGGACCGTGGAGCGGCGTGGGCTTCTTCCCTTCTCGGGGCTACTTAAAACAAGAAAATATAAGACAAGAAATGACACTAGGGACTTCATCAACATCTTCCTGAGCCAAGAGGGGAAATGGGAGGGTGGTAGATGACCCTATAGGCAATGCGAAGATGGAAAAAGACAATTTGGAAAATATTCTATAAGATTGGCATGAGCTTATTTTAAAGAAGATGATACTTGAAACTGAAAGGACTAAAATTAAGGTGATATCTAGATGAAATCAAACAGTATATTACCTCCAAGTGAATTATGACAGAAATTATGCTATAGGTAGTGACAGTTTCAAATTGTTTACGTTATACCTCCTACAGTTGGTTCTAGATGCTTATTCAGGAAACAAGTTACTGAAGCTGCACTTCTAAGTCTTACCGCCATCTCCTTGCACTATCCCATCCCTTCACAGACTAAACAGAGAGGAGGAGGGCGTCCTTTATGCATTCAGAATAAATAGCGCCGGCCGGACACTTTCGGGCTTCAGCCATGTTTCTGAGAAATAGAAATTATCCTGGAGTTCCAACTTCTACAAGTGACTCTAATTTCACTTGTAGAAGTTGAAACTCCAGGATAGTGGCAATTTTCTAATTACATGGGATGAAAACAGCCTATTTACAAATTTACCCTTGAAACCTTCCATGGCAGCCAAACCACCCACCCCACCCCCCAACCCCAACCCGGTTCTACTTCCAACTCAAATTTCAAGGGGACTACGGAGTGGAGCCCGGTATTGATGATTTAACATGGCTTTCTTCTAGAAATGTTGAGCAACAGTAAAAATTGGCATCACGAGTGATAAACTTTTTCATGATCAGGAGAGATTTAAGAAGAGTTCAAATGCTTCTTTACTACTTTGCAGAAAGAGGAAGGAAGGGTTCAATGCTTCTTTACAACTTTGAAGAAAAGGAGGGCACTGAAGGAGAACTTGTCGACGACAAAAAAGACGAGGCTTCTGTATATCAAGAATCCCAAACATACTAGCCAGCCCAGCGAAAAATGTATACAAAGCTCTTGTTAAAATCCCCAAAAATAGAATAAAACCCGTGCTGTACGTAGTGATTTTCCAGTCAGAATGCGTTTGAGCGTCAGAAAAAATCCTCAATTCATCGCTGACAGTCAATGAGTTTACTGACACAATTGTAGGAAAAAGCATGGTATTCAATGCATATAGAGCTAGAAAATCCTGGGACCATGTTGATCACCCAGATTTTCCCGTGGAAAATATGGGTTTTGAGGAGAGATGGAAAACTTGGATGAATTTTTTAATTTAAACCATCCAAATTCTCATTCTCTATCTAATCAACGGGAGTACGGCTGATATCTTTTGGAAGCCGAGAGGGTTGACATAGCTGATCTATTATCTTGAATGCTTTTATTTGTCATGGAAGCATTGATTGATAGATCCACTGATGAGGATTATGGCAACTTGGGAGCACCAAGGTTACTAATATCCGGTTACAGATGGTACATCAATATCTTCTGATGATGACACAGCTGCAACACTTAATGAAGATGCTTATATGATTACAAATTGTTTCTTGCCTCAAATTAATCTGAAGAACTGTTAGTTGATTCCAGCAACAGAGGTACAACATTAATATGGCTCAACTCTTCTGCTTTACAGTAAAGAGTTCAGTAGAGCTTCTGATTAGGAATCTGGGATTGTTGGTGTAAGATCCATCACAGAAAAAATTGAGGAAATATTGTCTGATTAGAAGAGGAATGACCTTAAAAGGGAGATAAAATAGTTTTAAAGAGTATCCTACCATAGCCTCCGCCCTCCGGCTTATTTCTCATCTCTGACCACCTCTGCACTCACCTCAGTCTCATTCCACCCACCATAAACACCCATCTCCTTCAGTCTCATTCACAGAACATAGATGGCTAGACCTAACAATTCCACCCAGAATGAGGGGGTGGATTTTGATATGGGAAGCTTTGGTCAATCATCAATGAGCTTCTTCCTAGCACTCAATTGGATTAGACTCCCCTAAGAAGAGAGATTTAAGAGAATAACATGCAAGGCCTACTACTTCTCGCATATGTGAAAAATGATGCTTTAATCAATGGTATTTGCATTAATGTTTTTGGGTTAGACAGTATATTCACTTTATTAAAGCATGGACATACAAAGTATGACTTGGTCTTATTCTTTTCCTCAGATTTTCAAGAAACAAAACATGATAGTCAACTTTTAAACAACCAATCAAAAAAACAAAAAAGCATACCCAGTTGAATCCCACTTTTAAACAACTAACCGGAGTCTGCAAATTCCTCATAACTTGACCAAGATATATGGGTCAAAAAAAAAAGGATTTGTTTTATTTATAACCATTCTGATATTGCTAATAATCACACGCTGCCGTACCAAGACCAGCATCTTTTCACACTTCCTCAGATTCTTGATTAAACATCATCAAATGATTTGAAATATTTCATAACTTCCTCTTTTTTTTGGACAAAGGAGAGGCTTTCTAAAAGTTTCAATCACATAATTTACATAACTATGCAGCTCCATGAAAAATGTATAGCACTCATTCTTACTCCCTTTGTCCCAATTTATGTGATGTAGTTTGAATGGGCCCAGAGTTAAAGAAATATGGGAAGACTTTGCAATGCTCCAAATTACCCTTAAGAGTACACCTTTGTGGATTTTTTGCCAAATAACTGGGACCTAACATGGGTAAATTTTTGATAGTCATAAAAATTCTTGTCAAATAAGGAAATGTGTCATCTTTTTGGGATCGACTAAAAAGGAAAGTGTCAGATATATTGGAACAGAGGGAGTAGAAAAATAAGAAATTTATGTGTATTAATTGAGTTATAGTGATGTCTCTCCGACTTCAGAAATCATTAATTAAGTCATCATAGACCTTGATGAATGCATACCATGTTCTCCTTGGTCCCATAAGTTGCAGACATGGATTATATAACACATTGACGCCCAAGCACCATTCTGCACCAGAATCTCTCACCAACCACTGAAGTAAGGATAAATATATAATAGTCATATAGAACCATCACCAGCAGTCATTGATTGCCCCAGAAACGTCCTCGCTCTAAGCTGCACAAAGGGATAGAACAAAGTTTTAATTGACGAGCAAAGAAATAATATGAACATAATTTAATCCAAATAATAGTATTGACCTTTACATCAAGGCAAGGATCATTGGCCATATTTTTCAACTGGGAAACTATGCCGGCATTCCGTAGTTTCATCACTCGGCCAAATGCACCAGAACTGCTTGGAAAAGTAAGATTTACTAGAGCCCAAACTGCTGCTGTCCGTAACCGGCAGTCATCACTATGTAATAACTTGAAGATAATTGATTCAGAATCATTAGCTAACGGTGGAAAGAGCTCTTGCATAACAGCTTCCTTGTGCACCTCATTTCCAGATGCAATGTTGGTAAAGACGTACATACCCTAAAGAGAGATTTTCAAAACACATAATTACTTGGGCATTATTCTCAAAGTATCAGTATGTAATCTATTGATAAAGAAATTAGAAATGGAGCTTATCGAATAAGAAAACTAGCACTGTTACCTTGTGCATGCAAAATGTGCAATAAAACATTTATTGCTTAAAATGTCTAATCATCTTCTTTCAAGCTGAACGTACTCTGTGAAGTTCATTCTCACTCACAGCATAATCAATTTATTTCTATTTTTAGTGACTACTTTCCACAATATCACTTGTCTAGATGTATCTACACATCGATTCAAACAAAGAGGAATTGTCCGCAATTAATGGCAGAGATTGTAATATGGAATCAAGAGATACATGCACCTTCATCTATAACTTGATGCAATTGCTGGTAATTTCAAAGTTGGGTCAACCATGATTACAAAATTTCTGCAGCAAAAACACATGTGCACTTGAACAACTGACTTTTTAGCAGCATTATTATCTTAAATTCTTCGCCTGTTAAGTCGATAAACTATTTGAATGCTCTCATATATGATTCATGCGCAATAGCATCATTTTTACTCACCACAAATAAAATCAGCACGTAGTGTTTAACTACCTAAAAGATATCACCTCCACCTCTACTGATATCTATTTCATTTAATACAACAAAGGAGCATACACTTTTGGCAGTATCACAATCACAACTAGATACACAATTAATATTGGCCACACAAAGTATTAATATTAATTAAATCCTAACAGTTCATTATCAAACAATCATGAAAATCTGGCAGAATGAACAAAAGAATCTCAGAAGGTTGATTAGGACTCATTGTACCTCTAATCGTTAAGAACATATTTTAGGACTGAGACATCCACAATTTACAAATGAACAATAGTCCTTACCTGAATAAGGACTTCGGCTTTTGAAGCACTTTGCAGTTGATGTCCAACAGCATGCAGCAGAAGAGCGTCCTCAGCAAAGACATGCTGGATAGAATCTACAGGCCCATCAACAAGATTACGAACCAAAGCTAAAGCTTGCTCTTGAACACAAGCCTCAGGATCTGCAGAACAAAAGTGTTAACCTCTAATGGACACATCATTGTACAACCATTATATTCTGGAGAAAAATTACCACAAATCAGGCTTCTTAGGGTCAACAGTGTGAGCTCTGACAGAATTTCCTCTTTACACTTATCGTTCACAAGGAATGTTAGGTTCCTTAAAGCACACACGGCTTTTACCCTAATAGTTGAATCCATTGACTTCGAAAGCTGCACGAGCTGCTTCACACCTCCACATTGCATAAACATTGTCTTATGTGGCAAGAAATCAATCACTGTATTGCTGATGGCATCAAGTGCAGAAACCTGGTAAAAGAGGATTGAGTAACATATAATGAAATCCTCCATCACTCAACCTAAGAAAAATTAGGACCACCAGCGCAACAGATATTTTTAGGTCATCAGATGCAGTATCTATTTGAACCAGTTGAAACAACAACAATGAAAAAGGTGCATGTATGTGATATCTTATTATGATCTCAGTCAACATGCCTTTCGTTGATTCTCTAAAGCATAAATAATTACAATTGCCAACTCTCAACAATGTTTTAGTGAGCTCACTTCAGCTTAGAAATTATAACACTTAATTGCTTCAAACAACACTTCTAAATGTGTTGTCGTGGTGTCCGGGAGGACATCCTCAACTAATTCAGATTTTCTTGTGTCTTGCTCACAAGTAGCATCCCTACTGGATTGAAAAAGAGGAAGCAAAACTGTTTGGCCTCTTACTTCCAACACTGCAAGCAAGGCTCAGAGTGTGGAGTGTTGAAGTGCTAATACTCTAAAATACACACACACTTCAGTCCCAAACTAGCTGATCCAAAACTATATAAACTTTTTATATTCATTCTGCTCCATTTGGATAGTTTGGTTCCAATACTCCAGAAAAATCAGGGGTTCTCTAAAACAAGATATTCTCTATATCTCACACTTACCCTATACCGACATACAAATCTCTAATCAAATAAAAAAGAACCCTTGTTGAATACAAGACCTCAACTACCAAACCTTATACTAACTAATTTGTATGACGTATCAGTCACTAAAACCAACAGTATTAGCATAATTGACCCTGCTGTCAAAAGGCCAGGATCTCCTAAGCTTCACTTTACCAATGCACCAACGCCCAGCACAGCCTAATACAAATAGATGAGTTCAAACCACTCAACACAACTTCTATGAGAATAATGCTCAACAACAGAAAGGGCATGACAGCCAGTAGCCCTGTTTCAGCTATGGAGCCAAAGTGCAAAAACAGATTACTAGGAGAGCAGAAGCAACAAAAACCGAGAAAAAAAAGAACAACTACCTGGACAAAGGTCAAATCATCAAATAAAAGCCGAACCAAGGGAACAATAAAACTCTCGTTCATAAATAGACCTGCACTAAGATTCTGCAAAGTAGTTTGTCAGCTAAGATCATTGCACGAATAGCCAATATTAAGAATTAACTTAGGCTATTATGAACATCACAAACCTTTACTGAGCGAGAAACGTTTTTCAAACAAATACATGCTGCAGCACGCACTTCACCACTATCCTGACTCAGGGCATCAGTTACGAACTTCATCGCCTGCAAACAAAAGATGTATATATCAAAAACTTGGTGCATGGCACCACAACACTAAAAGCTTCACAAACAGAGAGGCCTTCATACTCATTTATGACACACTTCTAGAATGACATTTATTCAATTTAGCACAACTAAGCAAAGTATCAAATATTTTCCAAGTGTTCTGCTTGTTAAAGCACTAGAAGGTTCTCCAAAATGCGTGTCTGCTACTCCCTTTTATAACCCAAAAAAAAAAAAACATATCGAGTAACCCTCAACTGCATCATCTAGACACATCCTGTGCATGTGTCATCTGCAGCAGCACAGTCTAGTTCTCCACCATGTGTGTATACTAGCAAATTCCAGTACAGAACTTAATGACAAAGATGCTTTGACTTGATGTGAAGTTGGTAAGGACTTGTATGGTTTGGGCTAAAACCCAAGCTCAAATAATGAAGACTGGTAGATAAAGAAGATGAATCAGGGAAAATGATGAAGACAATTATAAGAAGTTGATTCCTTTTTTTTTTTTTTGGTTCAATGACTTGAGTTTTGAGCAGTGTCATTATTCCATTTGGAAGCAACTGAGCGAGAAGTTCATTATTCCATTTGGAAGCAACTGAGCGAGAAGTTATCACTTCAAAGTGAAATTATGCGCTTTAGAGAAGTTTGTGCTTCAAACAATGCTAAACAACGTAATTCAAATGAGAATCAATCAGTATCTCTGAATCTCAACTTTGAAGAGTAGTATTGTTATCGGCATTATTGTATGTAGGATGTTAAAATTAGTTATTTACACTACAATTAAGTGTATTAAATTTGTAGGCATTTGATGCTTCATAACTGTGCCCTTCACTTCAAAGAATTGTGTCCTTCACTTCTCACTTTTTGCTTCTAGCCCATTAACTTTATCATTTCTTTGCGCATTTCGCTTTTAAAAACAATGTTTAGAGCATTTACCCGCTCTTAACCTCCTCTTCCTATAAATACATTAGTGACCTTGTTTGTCATGACTTTATTAGATTATAAGTCAAGAAAGTGATTATTTAATGATATGAATATTTTTTTCTCTTTTGAGATAAGGGTAACTGAATAATCTTTGATAGCATGAATACCTATTTTGTGCGTTACGGTGATTCTTTAGTTATTTGTTAAAATATGTGCTTCGCTTTGATGATGTGTGTACTTAATATTCTCGCTTGAAGTCCCAGTTGCTTCTTTGTGATTTTTGTATCTCAAAACACTTGTTCATTGTCCTCCCATGTATCAAATCTAGGCTCATCATTTTATCATTAGCCATTTACAAGGAATACTTTATAGTTTATACAAGACTAACGAATTGAGCTTCTGTGATGAGCCGAGTTTAAATTGAATTTACGCATACAGTTTGAGTTCAAATCTATCCCACAGTTCAATTCATGTTCAGTGATTCAAAAGGAGCAGAAAAGCCAGGATCCAACTAATATTTCATTTAATTGCAGCTCTAAGAAAAACAAAGACAAAATGTAAGTTATGCACTTGTTTTTATGAGAGGTAGAATTAACAGATTCGTTACAATCGAACCTACCACCATTAGACTGAAAGCTTTGATTAGTTTGGTTCTTTAAGAACAATGATTGTTTGATCCAAACAGATTCTAAGAAATTCCAGTTTGCATGATGTTCGGATGCTGTTCAATGGATTAGCCTCCATTATTTTCTTTATCTATGAAGTTGGAAACCAGGCAAACAAGGTCCAAGTGCAGATACCGGCATTAAATCGTTTCTTGCAGCATAACAGCCACACAATGACAATTAACACAACAAAAGTGTTTATACATCGTAAAGCAACTGACCTCTAATGACAAAAGCCGATCCCTGCAGCGTTCCAGTCTCGAACACATGTTAGACAATGCAATAAGTATTCCCTCCAAACGTCTCGACAATAACGGACCTTTCCGCAGGTGGTTGACAAGTTTATCAATAACATTTGCCTCAAATGCTAACACTTGCAAATCCTCCTTTTCTGCAATTAAACTAGACAAGGCAAAAGGAGCTTCATCTCCGACTTGATCATCCTCAAGAAGCTCAAGTAGTATTAGTATCAATTTTGTTTTGATTCGTAAATCTTGAAGGCAAGAAGGAGCAGAATTCTTTATGACAATCAAGCATATGCAAGCAAGCAATCTTGTACGGGCATTTTTATCCTTGGTCAATTCAGTAACTGTACCCAATGCTCCTCCATTTTCAGGTTCCGTGAACTTTGATATGACATCTGGATTTCCCTTCAGGATAGTCGCTAGAGACTCCAGACTAGCATCTTTTTGAGTTACAGATCCTCCAAGCATACCAGTGAGTTTTTTGATAATTCCAGCATCGCTTAATGCCTTCTGCTCCATACTTGTCCGGCAAGAATGTGTAATGATACTTGCACCAAGTCCAGTCACATTCTCATTTTCACTATTCAGTAGCGACTGGATAAATTCCATATTGTTCCCCTGCAGAAAATCATACCTTGGGGCTAACTTTGATTGATAAATGAACTTAAGGGAACGAGCAGCTGCTCCAACTACCTGCATTAGATCACATTTAAAAATCAATGATACTGACAATTATGGCATATCCACCTAAACAATGATCTTGGGGCATATCAGTCAAAAGGTTTGGCCTCGTGATAATCTGAAAAACAGTAAAACACCTAGTTGATCTGTTCACCCCAAAATCACTTTTAACTCATTGCGAACTGATTTTCCTACATAGGTAGTTTTAAATCAAGAAAAGGGGGAGAAGAAAATATGAAGTACCAAATTTTTGTTGTAACTATTTTTGATTGGGTAAAGTATCAAAACTTTACCTTGTTCAATCATAAATTTTCAGTTTAGCTCCTAAAAACAAGAAGGAAATCTATTTCACTTACTTGTCAAAGACGTTTATCTTAAGGAACAAAATTCCCAATTATGATATTCAAACATCAGCGCCAACAAATCCTTCAACTTTTACAAGCAGTTGAGTTCCTCAAGGAAGATTCCCAACTGTCTTGATGGTCCCACTAATCAATCTCCAATATTTTTCAGCCAATAATAATAACAACAACAACAACATACCAAGTGGAATCTCCCAAGTGGGGTCTGGGGAGGATAGAATGTGCGCTGACCTTACCACTACCTCATAGAACCAGAGAGGTGGTTTCCTGGGAACCCTCGTCCCGAAAACAATATTTTTCAGCCACTAACTCCTATTTTTATCTTGCTTTGCTTGAAAGTATTTTGGACGAAATCAATTTTTGGATCAAGTAAAATTCTTCAATTTCAAAATGAGTAATTCAAAAATTATTCAGAAGATGTACAAGAACCTCAATTTATGACAAGTGTGTAACTAGCTATGCACCTTGTCTACATATGGACAGCAATTCCGTTTCATATTTTCTCGAAGTTTCTGTTTATAAATATCATACTAGTATTACTATAAGGAAGAAAACATCAGGAAATTTTTAAAATTTCTGATTCTCTGGGACTCTAGCACAGTGTGAACGTGGGAGATTCGTTCCCAAAGAATGTGGTTTCAGCAGGGTGATTTTCACATTGATCTCATTCTCAACCATGCTCTGGAAATCCTTTCCAAGTCTTCACTAGGAAGATTGACTAGACAAGAATGGGTTGAACATGTTTCACGCCAGGCTCACCAATTTGAATTAAAGAAGAAGAAAGGTCAAACAAATTTTCTTTCCTTGTTTCTGACAACAACCAAAGGAAAAACAAAAGGAAGCACCTTTCTTCCTTCTATTTTCCTTCCTTATTAGTTTTCAAGCACAGAATAAATAACAACCTATGGACCTGGCATAAAAGTTTGCCATTAGAGAAGGAGGGCAAAAACCTTTAAAAAAAAATTGGAAGGTACTAACAGAAGTTCAAAAACCGGCAAGTCAATCCAAATTCAATTAATGGTGAAACAGGTAATCATTGTTACTGAATAAATCCAAGTTCAAATAAGGCTGAATACATAGCCAGCTCCTTAAACTTGTCAAGATTTTTCATTTAGACACCTCAACAGAGGCGATGACCTATTGAATACTTGATCTATGCATAAATTGTGTCAACTAGAGTACTAGACACATATCACTCAATCTTCAGCTAAGTTTAAATCTAAGTAGTTTACACACAAATTAAGTGGCAATATACAAGCAAAGCTCAGAAACGTGTAAATAAAAATTAAAGGAAAAGAGAGGCCAAAAAAACAAAGTACACATATTTCCTTCTTCTACCTTGTCTTTTTTCTTTCCTTTTTCAATGATACTGTTTATTGCTCTTCCCACAATCCCTCTCTTTCTTGACAAATGTAAAAAGAAAGAATCGATGTTGGATCTTGTTCACTCACCATAAATTTTCCTGGCAACATAATCTTTTTCCAGCAACTCAAATCTGATTTAGGAGTCTTCTTCTAATTCTATGCTGCTCTCTGCACTGCTCTAGTCACTGAACTTTTAAAAGTCCTAATCTCTCCAATGAAAGACATGAACTAGACACTATTCCACAAATATGACATATAACACAACTGCAATCAAGTTCCAGCAAAAAGGCTCTAAATATCATTAATTTTCATAACCGTTACTTTCTCTGGACAAGAATCTATCTTGGACCTTAACCAAGCTTAGCACCAAACTTTTTGTCTTTTAAAATGGAAATGGTTTTATAGTTTCTAATGGGAATCAGATTTGGGTTGCCATATTTTTCTAGATGTCATTTTACCAACATCAATAGTGTTTGAACCTGAAGATGAAGAAGGAATGAGTTTGTCAAGCAAGATAGTATTTTTTTGCTGAGAAATAGTGACCAACAGACGGGGAAGTGAGAAGGGTGGCAGGAGGAGGTGGATGGTGGTAGAAAATGGCAGACCAGTGTTTTGGACGGCAAAAGGCGACAAAAGGCGACAAGGATCTGCCTTGCCACAAGGCGAGGCGAGCAGTGAGGCACTCGCCTTTTTGAAGTACGGCACCAATTAATACCAAAAACTTGAAATATCTAATTGCATATATAAATAAATAAAATCTCAATATCAATAGCATATTAGCAAATATTTCAATTCAAAAACTTAAAATTGATAGTATATACTAAAAGTTTAGAGCTTGAATGAGAACAAACGTCACAACAGTGGGGAAAAAAACAAAGGTAGAAGTAATTTTGGAGACTAAAGAAGAAGAAGCAAAAAGCAACACACGAAGAAGAAGGAAAGGAAACACAAAAAGAAATCTGAAGAAGAAAAGAAGAATTACATATTAGTTGGACTTTGGAGTCACCCGAAAAGTTTGGCTGGCCGCGAAGAAGTCTAGTTGGGTCGACTGGTTGGAGTCGCAATCTAAGCCTAAAACTAAGAGTGCAACTATGCAAATTTGGAAAGAAAATCCTAAATTACTTTTTAACTTTTAAAATCCTAAATTGGTCACTTCTTTCAAAAATACAAAAGGTGAGGCCTTTCTCGACTGTCTCCATTGTCACCGTGGCATTGACTTTTAGAGATTGCCTTGCCACAAAGCTAAAAGGCAATGAAGGGTCACCTCGCTTCTCGCCATTGGCGACAAGGCGATTGCCTTTCACAACACTATGGCAGAGGTAGCAAGAAGAGCGCGGAAGAAGGAGAAATTTGAAAGAACTAATTAAAAGGAAAGTGAAAAATGAGAAACAGCCATTTTTCAAGGCTTTAACATTGTAAGAATGGGTAGGAAGTATGCACTCAGCCACATCAGCAGATCATGTCTAATTTACACATACTGACTTGAGTTCAGCTGTTCAATTGAAACAAGGCTAAGTTTGACTGACTAAGTGAAAAATTCGGACAAATTTAAGGGGCCACAAATGTATTCAGACTCACATCATTGACATAAGTCATATCTTAACCAACACCTTTCAGGGACTACAGGGAGTCCAAGATCATCAAATTAAGACAAATCTCAGAACTTTCACCTTATTGGTGAGGATTCGATTCCCCATCTTGTAATCCCTTCCTCCACTTTCTCTTCCCCTCCCCCCAATTTTTAGTTTCAAAAATAGTATGTTACTATCAGCTATGAGCCACTAATGTCACCCTGACAGATAGTTTACTTGTTTTAAGGATTTAGCATGGTGAAAAAAAGAATGAAATAAGCAAACCAGTACTCCTTCCGTTCTAATTTGTAAATTTCGATGTAACAATTTTTCCCTATCAAACTAACCTTTCAAACATTACTTTAGTGATTTTCTTCCACCATCACTAACATACTATATAAGTTAATTAAGTAACTTACAACTCCTTGCCGGTATAATTTTCTTTAAATTATATGTAAACACCAAAAAACGAACTGAAAATTTGAAATTAGGATTTAACCCGTACTGCTATCTAGTAATAACTAAACAAACAGAAGAATTAAGCTAACATTTAATCAATTTAGACATAAATTATACATCTATAATTTGCTTTGCTATATAATGGAGCCAAAACAAAAGATCTCAAATTTCAAATTACCTTATCATTAGGATAAGAAATAAGGCGAAGAAGAATAGGAAATGCACCGGCATCAAGGACGGCTTTAACACCATCATCAAAGCCACAAGCGAAGCTACCAATAGCAGCAGCGGATTGAATAATGAGTGGATCGTTGAGTTCCACGCCATTACCGGTACAACCAGAACCAGCTGCTGCAGCGGAAGAGGATGAAGAGAGTATGGAGGTAACAGACGGAACGGCGCCGAGTTTGAGGAAACAAAGCTTCTTCGTACGGTTACCGATGATCTGATTTTTCAGGTCACGGAGAGCTTTGAGTTTTGCCTCGGTGGAGGAAGAGCTCAGCTGCCCGATCAGATCCTCTCGACGGCTGTGAGTCGGAGGAGGCGGCGCCGATGATGCTGAGGCCGGCATGGTTGAGGGCTAATCTGGAATTTCATATGCAAATGCGACCAACTGATTGTGCAAAAGAGAGAGAAATGAGAACCAGAAAGCAGAAATAAGAGTGTACTTTCCCTTTATTTTTGTTTTTTCCCGAAAAAGAGATATATTAGTATAATAATTCGATTTAATTAAGATTAAGACGTATTAATCTTAATAAATATTCGAACATTAGTGACGACTATTTATTTTTAATATTTAAATCAATGTAATTTTATTTTGAAATTATTAAGAAACGTAACAAAAAAGAAGTTTTGAAATATTTTCAACGTCAATTATATCAAAATTTTTGCTAATATGGTAATCAAGATTAAAGTTAAGAGTATCGAATTTGAACCTTCTTCGTTGAAAAATTAAGCATGAGGTTAATTATGTTCTTATGTATACATAGTAGAAGGATGAACCTCTTGATTTCTTTATACAATTGATTCTTTATATTTTGAATTTTTTTAGTGAAAATTCGAATTTTGTCACTAGTTGTAACTCTCAAGTATCCGTCAATGAATTTGAACTCAATAAACTCAAATTTTAAAGGCGAAAAAGAAGAAAATGATTTGATTTTTATCTTGTTAATTTTCTCAACTTTTAAAATTTATTCAATTACCTACTTTCAATAACAAACTTATCATTTTTATTATCGTAACTCGATAAAAAATCGTCATTATGTTTGTCAAGGTGGTGGTGGGTGGATTTTCTAGATCATGTTTGTGGTTGTTGTTATGCCGAAATTTACCGGCTTTTAAAAATAAATTGAAAATTAATTCGAAAATTGAAAATAAATCTAAACTCAATTGATTTGAGCAAAATTAATTCTCGAAATTCGAAATGACACAGAGTCGCCACCTAATTTTACGG
>JAABOM020000007.1:21568895-21592295 GCA_011800125.2 Solanum clarkiae
TATTATTTTATTTATATGTTTTAATAAATCAAGAAACGTTTATTATTTTCATTAAATACTATTTTTATTATTAAATAACTATATATATAAAATAATAGTAGTCTGTAATAAAATTTGAAAATATAATTGATAAATATATTTAAAAAAATTCTTATTAAAATTGAATTTTCTTATAAAAGTAATCAGTAAATAATTTTTGATAGAGCAAAATAAATTCAATTCACTAAAAATATATATAAAATAATTATTCAAGCAACTTTACAAATTAGTTTTATAAAATATTTATAACACTATTATATAAAAAGAAATTACATTTTAAATATTTAGCATAAATGAGATTCTTTTTAGTATATTATGTATAGAAGAAAAGCAAATTGGTAAAGAAAAAAAAATGAAGAATAAAGAATTAAAAAAGTATGAGACTATTAATGTTTTGTAGAACTCAAAAAGTCTTCTAATAAATACTTTCTAAAATTCAACAACTTTGTTTTAAAAAAAAATTAACTTTAATTTGAAAAGAAAAGGCTATTATGATCTTTTTGACCTTTTTGGCCATATTTGGGCCAAAACTCGGGTAAGAACGGTGGGAGGAGACTCAGAGTATTTTTCTGTTGAGATGAAACTCCATCAAGGATTTATGTTGAACCCTTTCTTGTTTGCCTTGGTGATGGATAAGCTGACGCGATCTATCCAGGAGGAGGTACCATGGTGTATGCTATTTGAAGATGACATAGTACTGATTAATGAGACTCGGACTAAAGTTAATGATAGGTTAGAGGCCTAGAGACACGTCTTGGAGGCCAAAGGATTCAAATTGAGTAGGACCAAAATTGAATATTTGGAATGCAAATTCAGTGTTGAGAGGGACAAAGCAAATGTTGGTGTGAGGCTTGCCACTCAACCCATCCCAAGAGGGAAAACTTTAAGTATCTAGGGTCCATCATCCAGAATAGTGGCGATATCGATTGATGATGTCACACATCGTATTGAGGCAACATGGACTAAATGGAGGCTTGCATCTGGAGTATTGTGTGATAAGAAGATACCACTTAAACTCAAAGGTAAGTTTTACAGATTGGTGGCTAGACCATCTTTGCTGTATGGGGTGGAGTGTTGGCAATTAAAAATGCACATGTCTAGAAGATGCACGTCGTAGAGATGAGGATGTTGAGATGGATGTGTGGTCACACCAACAGCGAAAAGATTAGGAATGAGACCATTCGAGAGATGCTAAAGGTGGCTCCGATGGCTGATAAGATGAGAGAAACGAGACTGCGATGATTTGGACATGTGCAAAGAAGGAGTACCGATGCTCCTGTTAGGAAGTGCGAGAGGTTGGTTTTAGGAGCTACATGAAGGGGTAGAGGTAGACCGAAGAAGTACTGGGAGGAGGTTATCAGACATGATATGACGGAACTTGATCTCACTGAGGGCATGACCCTAGATAGAAAGAAGTGGATGTCACGAATTAGAGTAATAGGCTAATTGGTTGGTAGGGTTAGGTGGTATCTAGTCATGCGGTATAATAGAGTAGAGGAATAGTAGTGTTTTATAACATGTATTGCCATTATTTGTTATTTAGGTGTTAATTGTATCGTATTTACATATTGTCATGTGCTTTTGGTTATTAGTCTTTTTTTGTTGTTCCCTTTCTTTTACTTTTTGTCATATCTAGTTTATTCTGCTTATGGGTTTTTGAGACGGGAGTTCCCATGAAACAACCTCTCTACTTCTATGAGGTGGTGGTAAGGTCTGCGTACATTCTACCCTTCCCAGACCCTACTTGTAGGATTTCACGGGATATGTTGTTGTTGTTGTATAGTAAAAGCAAAAACTTCAACAATACAATAATTACTAATCAATGAATTAAAGAAGAGAGAAGAGAAGGTATATTTAAGAGATGTAATTAAAAGATTTTAAGAGTGATTTTTTATTTTTACACATCACAGTTAATTTAAAAATGATAAAAATCCAAAAAGAAAGGAGAAAAAAATAAATGTAAATGGAGGTTATAAAGAGGTGCCACATCCCCTTATCTAATATCTAAACTTTTAAATTTTATAAATAGATAGTGAATGTTTCCGTTAGGGGTTTTCATGGATCGATTTGGGTCGGTTATTGGTAAAAATCAAAATCAAATCAACTTACTTTGGTTTTTAAATTCTCAAAATCAAACCAACCCAATAATAGTATACATTTATTGGTTTGGTTGTTATCGATTTTGGTTTGATTTGGTTTGGTTATTCAGTTATTAACTATACACAAAAATAAAAGCAATGATATATTTGAAATGGAGAAAAAGTGACAAGAATCTATTCAAAACGAAAAATAGTTAGAACGACTGATATTATAAAACTTTCAATTGCTAAATTTACTATGGAAAAGAGTTTCAAAGTTCACCATTTTGGCCTAGAAGAAAGAGCTAGTGACATTTCTAGTCTCACAAAAAATTGTTATAGACATTCATATACATACAATTAATAAGATAAATGTTCTCATTTTGAGCATTTATACTTTTATAAGTAGATTAAAAAATAAAAACTAATTTTATAAGCAATGTATTATGTATGTATAATTATAAAATATATGAATACAATTTTTCAGTTCGATTTGGTTATTTCTTTAGTTTTTCCAAACAAATCCAAACTCAAACCAAATACTGTCGATTTTTTAAAAACTAAAATCAAACCAAGCCAAAACCAAAATAAATTGATTTGGTTTGATTTTTCGATTTGAATTAATTTTTATTCAAATAGTGAACACCTCTACTTTTCATATATTGATTTCACAACTTTAATGTGCACACAATTAGTAATCATACGAAAGTTTGCTTCGATTATTCATAAGAACTTATATTACATCCATTATTCATAGGAACTCATACTCTATTATTCCATTTATAATCGTTTACTTATTTTTTAGTTTGATAATATTGATATTATTTTTAAAAAGTAATATCAATATTATGACTCTACGGGGTATATTGTTGTTATTATATTATTTTAAAAAAATTAATATTTACATGATTTGATATTTACGTATAAGGCAATTGCATCAAAACTAGTTTATATATACACTAAGAGTAATTTCGACTTTATGATCAAAGAATATTAATAATAAATTAGTTGTCATAATGTGTCACAGGTTAAAGAGTTTAATAATGACTAATAAATAAGTTAAATGGCTATGAAGAGGGTAATATATAAATAATTGAAAATTTCCCAACATTAAAGTAAAGCAGCCATTGAATGATATTCAAAGATGATTATTTTCTATTTAAAGATATTAGATTCCCCCTTTTTTTTCTCCGTATTTTTTAATCTATAACACTTAAATATATGTTATTATTTTAAGTGAGCTTACTTAATTAACCTACGTCACATAATTATCTTTTACATGATATACTAAATTTTTTGTGAAATGGATATGTGGTCATACTATGAGTGATACGATCAGGAATGTGATTATTTGAGAAAAAGTTAGAGTAGCCTCTATGTCAGATAAGATAAGAGAAATGAGATCAAGCTATTTTGGACATATACAAAAGAAGTGTATTAACCCCCCAATCAGGAGGTGCGAGGTTGAATTTAGGGGGTTACACAGAGGGGAAGAGATAGATCTAAAAAATATTAAGAAGATGTGATTAGACAGGATATGACACAATTTCATATCACCAAGGATACGATCTTAGATAGAAAGGGGTGTCGGTCGCATATTAGGGCAGAATGTTGACAACATCATGTTGTCTTGCCTTGTGGATTTAAGGTTTGTCATAGTATTAGCCATGCCTTTATAGTTGTGTTATTATTGCTCTTCGATCATTTTACTATTTTTATTTTTTTTCTTGTAGAACCGACATTGCTCTTTGTTTTAATCGATATTCTATATCTATTGTTTTTTCTCTTCTTTTATTTGGGACTGATACATTTGAATCGAGAAATTTTTAAAAACATCATCTCTATCTTTATGAGATAATAATAAGATTTGTGTACGCTCTATTCTTTTCAGACCCTACTTATAAAATTTTATCGAGTATGTTATCGTGTATATATATATCCTCCCTTCACAATTTCAGTGTAATAAAAATTGTGCACAAAATTAAAGCTGACCTCACTACAATGCACAATTTACGTAATCAAACAATGCTGTCAAAAAGATATGAAGAAACCTTGCAGACCAATAGGTATATTAAAGTCAGATTAGTTAGTTATGGAGTGTCATAAATCTTGAGGTGAAATGATTTGTGAAAGCACTTATTTTTCATCCTGTAGCTAATTAGCTTTTAACTATACACAAATCACATTGTCTCCTAACCTAAACCGACAAAAAATATCCATCTTACACCTTTTTTTTTTTTTTTTCCCTACAAAGACACCTTTCACACGCCAACAAATATAATTATTTATGAATAATAATATAGTTCTCGTTATATTATATTTAATGATAATAATAAATATAAATATTTTATAACATTCTTTATAACTTAAGGTGTTAGCCTCTTAAATATAGTGATATTAACTCGATCAATTGCCGCTAAATTATTTTATATCAATAAATATTACCGTTAAAATAAAAATATATTGTTACTAAATGTTTTTTCTGTATTAGTGTCACCTGCAATATATCAATAAATATTATCACTAAAATAAAAATATATTGCTACTAAATTTCTTTTTTGTATTAATGTCACCTGCAATCCAAGATGTATGAAAATGGAGTTACAATAATAATAACATATCCACTGCAATTCTGCAACTGAGATTTAAAAATAATAAAATATATAAAAAAATTTACCTCTAACTTGAGAGATAAAAAATTATTTTTAATAAATTCTCAATTAAATAAATAAATAAATAAGTAAAAACATTTCAAAGTAGTCCAAATAAAACAAAAAGGGAAGAAGCTATAGCTCAAAAAATAAAGAATGATAAAGTATATAGAAAAAAAAACACAATAACTATAATAATAAATAAGATAATCGAAATACCAAAAAAAATACTGATAGTAATAAAAATGAAAGGATAAGAGCCTACAAAAGTAAATTCTAGTACTACTACTGGTATAAAAGCTGAAGCTAGATACATAATACATAACTATATCCACTAATTTCTTATCCTTAATCTTCTATTTAAATTTATATATCTTTAAAAAATAATTTTTTTATTTAATTATATTTTTTTATTTATCATATTTTTCATTATTTTTATCTATTTCAAAAATTTTAAAAATTCGTTCTTTCCATAATAATCCGGATACATTAATTCTATTTCTTAAATTATCTCTATATTCAATGTATCATGTTTTAGTTACCTGCTGACACTTAAAACCCCTAATTTGTTAGTAATTTTTATATCTGTAACTGAATTAATGTATCTAAATTGTTTTGTTTTCGAGGAATTTCTGTTAATTGGAAAAAAATGAGAAAAAATTATAATTAACTTTTTAAAAATAATAATTAACTTTTTACATTACATAATTGATGTAATGTAACCTTAAAAATCTATTCGCACTAGATATTTTATTATGAGAAATTCAGAATTGATAATAACTTACCGGGTGACATATGTGAATTCCATTTTTACTGTCTTTAATCTCTGGTATATGTAAGTATTTTTTTTTTTAGAAAAAAAGTCAAAGAAACATGTACCTGTTTATTTGGCATCTTTATATATATAAAATACCCTTTTACTAAAAATAATCATTGAAATGAGGAAATAATTAATTTTTTATAACTCTAAAAAAAATTGAGGAATATATATATGATAAGTTTTGCAAGAAAATTAGTGAAAAAAATAAATTTAATCATTAAAATAATAATTCAAATTAGTCGTCGAATAAAAAAATAAAAATAAATACGTATGCATGAGAAGGATTAATTATACTCATACATGGTTTTTTTCAATAAATAATTTTAAAAAATAAATTTAATTTTTTTTAAACTTCTGTTAGCTATTTGTGGAATAGTAAAAATATACATAAACCAGTTCTAGATGGCAAATATAGCAGATATTTTCCCCTTGTTTTGAAGATATTCTAGGTAGACCCCAGTTTTTCTTTTGAATATAAAGGCATGTGGGGATTAACTTTGTACGAACTTCAATTAATTTATCAATTATTTATTATTTTTTAGAGCAAAGACATTGTGTAAATAACAACAACATTACCCAATGCCTCAAAGGCTTCCACCCATTGCAGGGTAAGGGGAGTTCAGATATACGCAGTCTGACCCCTATGTTTAAAAACATAGCGCGACTGTTTTCGAATGACCTATGATGAGCGTGGAAAGTTGCATTGACTAACTGCTACTTTACAATTGAAAGAAGTGCAGACAGTTTAACGGGCTATTTTGCTTTATTCCATCATACCCTAAAGTCAAAAAATAGTGAATCTTTGGTTCCATCCGAGATTGATGGAAAAATATTGTGTAAATATAAAAAAAAATTATTTCTGAAGGCGCTCCTAACATGTTTTATTAATTTTCATTCTCAGATGTTCACACTCAAGATCTCTAGTTAAGAAATCTCAAACCATTCCACCGTAATTCATATTTTATTTATTACGATAAGTTTCTTTGTTACCCTAGCCATGATTTCATTCTGCACTGATTAACTTCCCTATAGAAAATGACTGTGTTTCTACCTTTAGGAGTGAGAGTGGACAGGTTAATAAAGTTATGATTGTTCTTTGAATTCTACCATTAAGGTTAAGTAGTAATTAATGTTATGATTACAAAGTCCTAATGACAATTAGAGCAAGCTGACTTTTCACTCTTTTATATATGTGGAAACTTCATATTCCAAGTGGACTTATCATCACCTTAGAGCTTAAACCATTTAAGGGTAACTTACTTGCGTGTCACATCCATAATCCTTGATTAAAATTCTCTCGATTAATTTTTACTTGTCCATTCTGAAATTTACATGCCCTTAAAAAATAATGATTGAATATGAGTGTTTTGTCATGATAGTACTCTTACTAATTGATGTATAATTTTAGGTATTTAGAGAAATGATTTAGGAATCAAAATAAATAATTAATGTTAAAGGTAAAAAATGAAAAAAATAATTATTTTTCTTTATATGTTCAATGTGAAAAATAAAAATAAAAATCTGTTTTTAAAAAATACTGAATAAGTAAAAGCAAATGGAGAGAGTATTCATATTAACCTTCGATTAGTCATAATAATAGGCAAAGAATGCACGCACACAGATAGACAAACAACCAAATACTCCCTCTATTTATTTTTACTTGTTCACTATATTACAAATGTATATATTTTTTATACTTGTCATTTTTAATATTTTTAATAAAATACTAATATTAATTACTATTTTTTAAGAGACGTATAAAGTGCGCACTGAACAAATTAAAATGAATAAGAGGAGCATGATACACGAGGATGGCTAAGAATATCCATTTAAAGTAGGGGACCGATAGGATCATTTTTCAAGCACGAATAAGAAGACATAGTACTAATTATTTGTCTATAAGACTTTGCTTGTTCAATCCACTAATTAAAAACATATTATGATTACATTTTAAATGATTTTGTACACAAAGACTAATAGACAATCACTAATCTCTACATTATCACATGTGATTGACTATACATATATCTCTTGAAGAGTATATATGGTGATTATTACAAACACCTAAATGAAATACAAATGACCAAAATACCCTTTTCCTAATTACATCATTTGAAGTACAAGGTAACGTAAAACATCCTATACAAAGATTTGCATTGTGGCATAGGCCAACAAAAAGTATATATCTAATAGGAAACAATAATCCTTATTCTTATGAGATTCTTTACCTTCTCATCTTCTATTTGATGTCCAAACTATATATAGTATTGAAATTATGTGGCCTAATGTTGAGAAAGGAAAAAAAAGAAGGATTTCTTGATGTCCATAGGGATATTAAATGTTGTTATAGGGTTATTCAACTTGGAAATCAAGAAAAGGGAAAGGTGAAACATCTTTCATCAATTCCTCCAAGTCCCACTCTCCCACTTTTAGATCATCTCCTTCCCAATAATTCCCTATCCCTCCAAAATTTTCTACTTTGATATTACTATTACTATTGAAATTATGGCTAGTATTGATCAAGTTGGTCATGTTGTTAGGGTTATTGTTGTTTTGATGATGACCAAAATTCCCATTTTCAACATTTTGATACTCAATACTTACATTCTCCAATGGTGGAGCATAGAGCTCATGACCTTCCATACTAAGACTTCCTCCAAATATCCCATGGTTATTCCCATAAAAGAGACTTCCACCATTAGTACTACTCACAATATTCCCTCCTTGTCCCATGCATGATTGTGTAGTGCTCAAGTATGAGGGAGCGTTGAATCCATTAGGCATGTTAATTAAGGTGTGCTCGAGGGTGGGAAAAGGATCAACATTTAGGGTGTTTAGGGCCATAGATGAGGAAGAAGATGAGGTTGAGTCCATGTACATGGACATTAGGTTATGTTTTTGCATTGACATGAATCCTTGTTGAGTGACTCCCATGTTGAGGTCTTTGGAGGGATGATCTGAGGATGAATCACTTGCATTTGGTGATGTTGTAGAAGATGATGATGAGTTCTTTAGCCTCTTTTTCAAAGTAGAATTCCAGAAATTCTTAATTTCATTATCAGTACGTCCAGGCAAACGTGCAGCAATTTGAGACCACCTTTAAAATTTAAAAAAGAAGAAGTCAATATCTACAGGTCAAAGCGATTTTAACACATTTGGTTGCTCCAACAAAAATAAAGTACATTCATTAGCCAATATTTTTTTAAAAAATAACACACTATTTGTATATAAAATGTAATATAAAAAATCTTAGATAAAACTATAGGAGAATGTGAAAATCAAGTGAAACATGCTTGTATTATGTGACGATCTGCTTGAAAAAAAATTCTTAAAAAATAAAGAAAATTGGGGGATAACAAGAAGAAAAATTTTCAACTCTAAGACTATGATGTTAATATACTTGATCACTATTTTATATAACTTTGCCCCTTTGACTAAAAAGAACTAAGTGCACTTAATTGTGTGATCTCTTGCTTGTTAATATTATAATTTTGTTTTTATCTATAATAGAAGAATTTAATTTATATTTAAAAAATAGTGTAAAAAAAGAAATAATACACTATTAAAATAGATAATAATATATCAATAGTGTAAAAATTACTCCACACTATCTTTTTTCTTATATACACGCACCCGATCATAAGCTCTTTCCCATCTTTTATTGTAGAAACAAACAAAAAAAAAAAATCATTTACCAAAAAAAAAAAAGAAGAAGAAACCAAAAAATATGACCATTATCACCAAGTTTTTGATCATAAAACTTAAAATATAGCATGTTTATGAATGATAATGGAGATTATTAAACTTTAGGGGTTGGATTTCGTCAATCAATTAATAATTAGTATCTCAAAAAATTATATATTTTTTTGGTGAAGAAAATTAAAATCAAGAAGAAATATTTATATTTTTAAAAAATAATAACTATTAGGCTAAGTTACCATATAAGAAATCAACTCAATTTTGGTTGATTTCTCATAATTTCACTGGTGAATATTATTAATTCATTGAATTTAAAACGTATAAATGAAGATATGCATGTTAATAAATCATGCAAGTTGTTGAAGTCAATAACATCATAATTAGCTTTATAATGTTATCTATTGAAGATTACCTGGAATTTCACTGTGTTGTCCCCTTAATATTACTAACTAATTACTTATTAATACCATAGATTATCTGTTATAACAAATTAAAACATAATATTTATAATATAATAATTTTACTATTCGTGTATATAAGTTAAAATCCATGACAGAAATGATTTCTTTTATTTATTTATTTATCTTAAGAATTATGTCCTATTTAACACTTCTTATAAAAATAGACTAGTAATTTACAAAAGGTAAATATTTGACTTTAAAACAATTGGAGATATATCTTCGTTTTGATCATCGATCAAGAGATTCACACAAAATACATTTTCATCTAAAATTTTCAAAATTATAGATATTTTAAAAGAATTTGTACTCATCCATAAATCTCTTTAACTTAATACGTTGACAGTGTAAATATTTTTAACACTACTAATACATATTTTAATTTGTTTTAGGAGCAAGTGACATGTTATATTTTTCAAGTTACTAATTTTACTTTTGTGAGAGATAGACTATTTGTACTTATTTTTTACGTAATATATAAATTTTGAATTTAAATAATACACACCAATAATATAAATTCTATACCTGTTCTAGCAGGTAACATATTCTAATATCAAATTTTAATTCACTCATTTCAAGAAAACTTATCTGTAAATATTCTTTAATAGCGTAAAAAGTATTTACAATTTATGATATATAAAACACAAAATTCTTTTAAGCTCCTTGTGAGAGTACACAATTTGAGCTCAGAAGAAATTATCAAAATTGTTTTTTCAAACATATTTTAATTATTTACAATAAAGGTGTAAGTTTTACACTGTTAGTGAATCTTAACTAGTAATAATATTTTAGTTAAGTATTTTTACCAGATCATCAGTTAACATTAACAAGAGAATTTTATCTATAATTACCAAATAAGTAAATTGATTATGTAAATATTCTTTATACCATAGTGCATATAGAAATTAAAACTCTTCCAAAAATACTACTGACCTACCTGCACGTATATACACATCACAACACATTAAGATATAGACAAGGATGAAGCTACGTAGATTGAAGGGGTTCATCCGAATTTCTTTTGATAAAATATATATTATTATTATATATATTTAAAATTATGTTCTACGTATATATAGTAGAAATTTTCTCTGTTTCTTTTAGTTATTATGTTGTGTTTTTCGAGAGTTAGTTTGACTAATTTTTAAAGTCAAATTAGATTATATTAATTTAATATTTTAAAATAAAAATGTAGTTACTCAAAAATTATATAAAAAGTAATATAAATTATAAGTTTTTTTCATATCAATCAATGAAAATATACATCTTAAAACAAAATTTATATCGTTTGACTCTCCAAAAAGAAACTATGACAATAAAAAAGAATAGGGAGAGTACTAAATTTCCTTGATCTTTTCATGTGTCTATTTGTTTATATTTTGAACCTTCTTAATAAAATTCTGACTCCGTCACTGAATATAGAGAATATAGAGAGAGGGGAGAGAGAGGCACAAACCTGTTACCAAGAAGGGAATGTAAATGGATAATATGTTCTTCTTCTTGAGGTGAAAATGCACCTCTCTTAAGATCTGGCCTCAAATAATTAATCCATCTGAGCCTACAACTCTTCCCACATCTTTGTAATCCAGCATTTCTTGCTACATCACTCCAACACCCTTGTCCATTTGTTAACATATAATGCATGAGTTTCTCATCTTCCTCCGGTGACCACAACCCTTTTCTTAGTTTCACATTTGCGTTGCTGTTATTATTGTTATTGTTGTTGTTGTTATTATTGTTCTTGCCGGAGGAGGAGGAGAACTCAGGCTTCCTCATTCTGATCTTTCTTTCTTTTTGTTTTCAGACACTCTCTCTTTCTTCCTTGTCTCCCCAACTGTTTTGATGTAAAAAGAAGTCACTAACTTTATATTGATGAGCATCATCAACCTCAAATCTTAAAAAATCAAAAAAAGAGAAAAACAAGAAAGAGAGAGAGAGAGACTTCTATGGAATGAAAATCATGATCATGATGGTGATGGTTGTGGGGCTTTGCTTAGAAATGGGGAATCAAGAGAATAGAGGGTGTAAGGAATGAAACATAGGGGGTGAGGAGGTGGGGGTGATTAAAAGCTGATTCAGTATTTAAATATGATCGATTCAGTATTATATTTTTATCATCTATATGGTTATACTTTTCTAATATCATGTTTTTATTTGAAATTTTATTTGAACTTGGAGAAAAATTATACATTTTTTACGTAAAAATAATGAATTCAATTGAACCTGTTACCTTTGAGGGGTGGGGGGATGGTAGGGTGGTGTTGGTTGATAAGTCTAGGTAAAAAACGGTTTGGAAAAGGATAGATGGTCTTCTTTTCTTTGACTCCATATCTTGTCTTTTTCCCATGTATATTTCTTCACAAATAAGTTAATGATTAAAAATTTTGAAAGGTTACTAAAATATGTATATTCTATGAATTGGTATACAACTCTATAAATGCATGAAATTAAAATGGAAAGTTTGTTTTGTAACCAAGGCTAATAATAATATGATATATATTTGCTTCCACTTCACATAATCTTCCCTACCCCCTGCCGTCATAGCCCCACTCAATGAATAACCAAAAACAACAATATATAAATCCACACGTGTACATAAAGATAAGAGAAAATATGATTATTATTTTATAAAACAAGGATGATGGTTTTCAATGTGGTGGTGAATTTTCAAGAATTCAAATGATCATGTATTATACATATGATCTTTCAATGGAAATTGTCTACCAACATTTTTCCATTATAGAGGAGGTTCAAGTAATATTCAAATATATACATTATTTAAGTAAAATATCAATATAAAAGTAAGAAATATTCTCTCAAGAAAATGTGGAATATCTTTCAAGGAACTTCATAGTATAAACTAAAACTATTTAGGGTAAAATGAAGAGTGTGTGTAAGGTTTAATTGAGCGGATTTCATAAATGACAAACATATAAAGCCTAATTATGTTTCATAATTATAGCTTGAGTAATTACATTTCGTAACTATAACTATAGCAGCGTTTATATAATTCGAACAATCTTTGTATATTTCGGTATACAATTCGTGCACATGGTTTGTATAATTCATTAAACAATTCACACTGTTTATATAATTAGGTATACAATTTGATTCGCGCACAACTTTTATATAATTGTGGACAATATTTGTATAAATCACATAAATACAAAACTCAAGCTGTAATTACAGCTATATATTTACCACGAGTTGTAATTAATCCAAACTATAGCTATAATAGCTAATTAATTAGTATATATATTTGTTTATCCACGTAATTTTTCCTTAATTTAATTCATATGTTGCTCTAGACATGTCCATCCTAAAATTGTCTACAAACTTTGCTGTTTAAATTGTAAATTAGAGTATGTTGGACTAACTATTTTTAGTGTCATGTTATTTTATCATCTCAAAATGCAAATTATACAAATTGTAGTTTGTATTATTGCTGATAGGTTCTTGGTGCATATCACCGATGGTTTAATTTCAGTAGGGTTTACATAAATCACATACGTAGTGTAAAGAGTTAATTATCATTTTTCTCTATTCTTTTTCAATGTACAAAAATCACTTAAAAGATATGACAATTCGGATACATTAGTTTAGTAATCCGGATGCATTAATTCAATTTCGAGTATCAACAGGTAACATTTAAAGAATAATACATTAAACATAGAGATATGATTCAAGAATCGGGATTAATGAATCTAAATTATTGAATTAATGTATCCCGATGAAAAGAAGGAATTTTTGGAAATAAGTGAGAAAAATGAAAAATATGATAAATAAAGGAGTATAATTAGATAATTATTCCTTTTTAAGTGTAATATGTAATTCTTGAACCTAATAAGAAATTTGGGGTAGATGTGAAAGGATAATAAATAGCCTAAATTTTAGTTGTTGTATGGACAAATAGTCTACATGGATCAATTTATAATATACTTATTCATAGTTCATTATATTTGTGCAATTAAAATTTGAGGTTTGGAGTTTCCAATAGTTCATTAGGCTTCTATTTTACCAATTTATATATATATATATCGTTAGGCTTTTATTTTGATCCATTGTTTCTTAGTTTTCTTTGATCTACTGCATTTATATTTTATAGAGTTGTTTGCAATGGTACGGTATTTTGGACAGAAAGTAAAGACAATTATTGAAAGATACTAACAACAAAATCTCTTTCATATATAGAAAAACATTTTTTTTTTTAAAAAAAAAACTTCATTTATGAAAGTCCGTACACTTCCATTACTTTCATAAATGAAAGTGGTAAATAAATAAAAAAAGAAATCATAAAAAAAACTAGTTTATTAAGAGATAGAAGGGGGAGGGGGGGGGGGGATTAGATTACTAGGCTTTTCTCTAACCTTCTGTTTCATAATTTCATAATATATGGTATTGTATGGTAATGATATGGTGTTGTACAATATAGTACAATATTAATATTGTACTATACAATATTTGGATGGACGGTATAAATTGCTACTGTTTAATGATAATTTGTTGTTTGATTTGGCTGTATGATACTATATCATAACTTTTAAATTTACATAAATGTCCTTAACTATTACACATATTAAATTTATCAATTTTTTTTTAAATAAATACATAAAATGAAGTAGAGAAACATATAAGCTAATATATTTAAAATCCATATATAAACAACACAAGAAAAAAAAAATACCTCAAAAAATGGACTAAAGCTTGAAAGAAAAGATGGGAGGCGGAAGAAAAGTTTTAAAAGTTGACGCGGAGGGAAATAAGTGAGAATTTTCATGATTACAAAATCATGAAATCATACTATATAATTAATGAAACAGTCAAAATAGACGCGATTCTCTTACTAACCATGCCATTAGCCATACCATACAACCAAAAACCACAATCAAAATAAGGTCTAAACCTTTCAAGAATTACATGCAGAAAATTAACTATAAAAAGCAAGTAATTGATTCTCAAAACGTGACTATATAATTTTGTTAGAAAAAAATTAGTATTTCAGCAAAGGCAAGTAACCACAATAGAGTAGAACCATGAATTAAGAAGAAAAAAAAAACTAATGAGTAGTGTGTGTTTTCTATCATCGTTGATATTGTTCTAGGATTATTATTGAGTTATAATAAATTCAAATTTGAAGTGAGTAGTCGAAATCTTGAGGTTTGCAACAAAAAGAAATTTTATCTTCTTGAAGAGTTGTTAGAATAATTAAAGTTAATTATTGAGTTAAAGTACTAGAATAAATCCCTTATATTACTCTATTTAATATCGTTATCTACAAAAACTTGTTCGTCATCTATAACAACTGACTTGGGCAGCACAATTGTCATGCTCTGAATCAACACCCTGGACGTGGTCGGCACTCAGAAACCATTTCTGGTCCCGAGCGAATCACTTGCCCTGACTACTTACTCAACGGAAGACTTAACAATAGTGGAAAGGCTTTAAATAAGCAACATAAAACTAATAAACTTGTCTGAATAACTGAAAAGAGAAATAGCTCAACAGTGAAATCAATTTAATCAGAATTGAAGAATCTAACGCATAGTCTATGAAACCTCTATTAAAATAGTCTGAAAGGACTACGAGACAGGCTCTAAGTAGCCAGAACTGAAATAAAGACTGCAATGAAATAACATCAACCAAAGGGCCTCGGACTGAGAGGAGGCCTCACCACTGTCTGGAAGCTGTCAGATTCTCAATAGAGCGGCTGCTGAGGAACTCTGTTACCTGCATCTGCATCATAAAATGATGCAGGTCCTAAGGACGTCAGTACGTGGAATATACAGTATGTAAGATGGCCAAAACAATAACTCAGGATAACACAACGTTTCTCAAAAGGGTATAAGCATAACTCATAATAAAGTAACAATACTCATAAACACTTTATATGCGGAAAGTAATATGCTGAAAACTGGTAAAAACATATTTTTCTTAGCTTAGGGAGTTTCTCTAAACGATAACCACCATTATGAGCTTCGTGGTAATACAACATCTTGTCCACGCTGCTAGAGCCGTCCCGTACTTCACCGGGGTAGGGAACGAAGAACTAAGGGAGTAGATCCATCCCAAAAATGGGGCATCTTAGTGGCTAATGCGAAATGTACCGTGGTACAATCCTAACCTATATTGGCTACATAGTTTATGAGTTCAAGTAATTAATTCTACTCTCACCCATATCAGTGCTCAATACTACTTCCAAAATACTTTTGTATAGCTTATACCTAAAGACTTGAAATTCTTAAAATCTGCTTTCTTCGGGAACTTAGCGCAACTTACTACTTGGCTTCCTCATCTGAGTTCTTTAACTTGACTGAAAACTATTATCAACCTAAGTGATTCAAAATCAGGCTAAATTTCTTGGCTAATATGCAGAAATCAATCTTTAAAATATACTTCTTGAACTTAGCTTAAAATATACTCAAATTAGTCTTTCTTTTCTTGCTATAGTAACAAGATTTTCAAGAAACCTTAACAACAACAAATCTTGTTCATAAATGAACATAAACTTGATGCCAATACTTTAATTGAATAATATAGAGATCAAGAATCATAAT
This sequence comes from Solanum clarkiae, assembly GCA_011800125.2. Taxonomy (NCBI): domain Eukaryota; kingdom Viridiplantae; phylum Streptophyta; class Magnoliopsida; order Solanales; family Solanaceae; genus Solanum; species Solanum clarkiae. The sequence goes on from JAABOM020000007.1 coordinate 21,585,195, forward strand.
ATTCATCAAGATATTTACGGAATTTACCATGAAAATTAACATACTCTATAGAGTTTAGAGGAACTTAATCTCAACAAATACTTGAAAGTTCATGGTGGACACTAGCTTCTATTCTTAGGGATATTCTTGAAAATAATACTTTAAGGGTGATCTTACATACCTTGGAAAGAACTCTTGGTGAATTGGAGGAATTTTCTTGAAGGCCCTAACTATTCTTGATCTTATGCTTGAAGTTTCTGGGAAGGGTTTTCTTTACTTGAACGAATGAATGAGTAAGAGAATAATTAAATAATGTTAAAGTTAAAAATTTTATTTGAAAATGCAATTTGAAATTTTTAGTTATATTTTTTCATGAATATGAAAATCCCCCAAATTACTTGTAAATAAAAACAAGAAATTTGTCTTTTGGGTCAAATTCATCGTATCGGGCTTGCTAGTGCAGATTACCTTGTTTTGGACCTTAAATTCGTCTTAAAACATCTAATTTAGGATTATGGGATGTGGAAAAGGTCGAAATTAACCGTCCCCATTAAAAGAGCAAAACTGCGTCGAACTTACACTAGTGAGCAATGTGTACTAGTGTTATATTCCAGTTTTTCATAAATTTCCAGTTTCATCGAATTTTCGGAAAAACCCGTGTGGTTTCGCGTCCCTAGCGCATCGCAGAAGGGGCACGAAAACCTCACTGTTTTTTATTTCCTTGGAAAGAAATAATTCACGTATTTTCATGTTAAAGTCAAGTCGAGACCATTTTGCAACTCAGTTTTTCGTGCTGATCGCAAATCTGGTCTCGAATTTACAGACAGAGCATGAGAAGACACTCTACGTGCAAGGTCAATCCTAGGAGTATTTTCACCTTTTCATGGGTGTTACAATGTCTCCTCCTTGGGATCATTCATCCTCGAATGATAGCTGTATAAAGAATTCAACTCAAGACAACAAGATTACCATACTTTTACTAACATAAGTCTTAAGTATGTAAGTTTACCTTCAAGGTCCTCATTTAGGCCAACGAACAAGTGTAGATACTTGGCCTTCATGTCTGCTTCTGCTTTCCAGGTGGCTTCTTCCAAGAATTGGTTTCTTCATAATACTTTCACTGAAGCTATCTCTTTGGTCCTCAACTTGCGAACTTGTCAGTTTAATATTTGCACCAGGACCTCTTCATATGACAAATTGTCCTTAGTTCCAACACTTTCGATCAACCGAGACAACTAGAGAGGGATCTCCCAAGCACTTCTTAAGCATTGAAATGTGAAATACCAGATGTATAACACTTAATTCTATCGGTAACTCTAACTCGTAAGAAACGCTACCCACTCTTCACAAGATCTGATAAGGCCCAATATTTCATGAACTAAGCTTTCCCTTCTTCTCGAATCTCATAAATCCTTTCATTGGAGATACCTTCAAGTGCACCCAATCGCCTACCTCAAAGTCCAAGTCTCTTCTTCTAATATCCATGTAAGATTTTTGTCTGCTCTGAGCTGTCTTGAGTCTCTCCTGGATAACCTTCCCTTTTTCCATAGCCTAATGGACTAGATTAGGTCCTATCAATTCTGTCTTACCAACTTCAAACCACCCTATGGGTGATCTACACCTCCTCCCATAAAGAGCCTCAAATGGTGCCATCTGTATGCTGGCCTGAAAGTTATTATTATAAGAGAACTCAATCAAAGGTAAATGATCGTCCCAGTTACCTTTAAAGCCTATTACTCACGCCCTCAACATATCTTCTAAGGTCTGTATAGTTCGCTCTGCTTGCCCGTCTGTCTGTGGATGGAAAGCTATGCTAAGATTCACCTTCATACCAAGCCCCTTCTGAAAGGACTTTCAAAATTGTGTCATAAAGTGAGCTCCTTTGTCTGAAATAATGGATATAGAGACCCTGTTCAGCCTAAGAATCTCCTTAAGATAAAGTCTGGCATAATCTTCAGCTGTATCAGTCGTCTTGAAATGTAGGAAGTGAGCTGACTTGGTCATTCTATCTACTATGACCCATATCAAATCATGCTGTCTATGGGATCGAGGTAAGCCTGTTACGAAGTCCATATTAATCATCTCCCATTTCCATTCTAGAATTTCTATGTTCTGTGCTACACCACAAAGCCTTTGGTGCTCGACCTTAACTTGCTGGTAATTTGAACATCTAGACATAAACTCTGCAATATCCTTCTTCACCCCACCCCACCAATAGACTTCTAGCAAATCTCTACATATCATTGTTGCACCAGGGTAGATAGAGTATCTGGCATTATGAGCCTCAGCCAAGATCCTATCTCTAAGACCGTCAACACTTGGCATACACAATCTGTCTTGGTATCTCAGGACACCATCTCCCTCTTTTGAGAACACCAATACTTTCTGCTTCTGAACATCTTCTTTCAATTGGAGGAGAATGGGGTCCCTGTCTTGTTTTTCTTTCACTTATACCACCAAGGATGACTTTGTCCCATTTTTAACACTAGCCTCGCCTTCATCAAAATCTTCAATCTACACCCTCAAACGGGCTAGTCTGTGAACCTCCTTAGCTAACTCTTTCTTTTCCTCCTCAAGATAAGTTGTGCTCCCCATGGTCACCCTACTAAGAGCATCAGCAACTACATTAGCTTTAGCTAGATGATAGAGGATACTCATATCGTAGTCTTTTAGAAGCTCCAACTATCTCCTTTGCCTCAAATTCAGCTCCTTCTGGCCAAATACATACTGCAAGCTCTTGTGGTCCGTGAATACATCCACGTGTCCACCATATAGATAGTGTCTCCAGATTTTCAGAGCAAACACCACCACAGCAAGCTCAAGATCATAAGTTGGGTAATTCTTTCCATGAATCTTAAGCTGTCTGGAGGCATATGCTATCACCTTACCCCTCTGCATTAATACACAGCCCAAGCCAACTCTGGAAGCATCACAATATACTGCAAAATTATCAACTCCATCTGGTAGGGATAAGACTGGGGCTCTGGTCCGCCTAGTCTTCAACTCTTGGAAACTCTTCTCAAAAGCTTTTGACCATTCGAACTTAGTCTTCTTCTGAGTCAGCTTAGTCAAGGAAGCTGAGATAGAAGAAAACCCCTATATAAATCGTCTGTAGTACCCCGCCAAACCTAAGAAACTCCTTATCTTTATGGGAGTTGTGGGCCTTTGCCAATTCTTTACTGCCTCAATCTTTTGGGAATCCACTTCGATACACTCATCAGACACAATATGCCCCAAAAACTCCACAGATGCCAACCAGAACTCACACTTAGAAAATTTAGCATATAGCTGTTGATCCTTAAGGATCTGAAGGATAACTCTAAGATGTCCTGCATGCTCCTCTTTATTACGTGAGTAGATCAGGATATCATCTATGAACACAATGACGAACATATCTAGGTACGGCCTCAACACCCTGTTTATAAGATCAATGAAAGTTGCTAATGCATTTATCAGCCCAAAGGATATGACTAAAAACTCATAATGACCATAGCAGGTTCTGAAAGTTGTCTTAGGAATGTCTCTCTCTAACTTTAAGCTGATGATATCCAGACCTGAGATCTATCTTGGAAAAACAAGTAGCACCCTGAAGTTGGTCGAATAAGTCATTAATTCTGGGAAGAGAATACTTGTTCTTAATGGTGACTACGCTAATCTATGCACATCCGCAGAGAACCGTCCTTTTTACGTACAAAAAGGACTGGTTCATTGGGAAACTGAAACTTAACTACTTTGGTTCTACAATCTATGGAGGCATACCCAGCATGAAGCCAATCCATGCCTAGGATGACATCAAAATCTACCATGTCTAACTCCACCAAATCAGCTACAATAGTCTTATGATAAACTGAGACTGGATAGCCCCTATAAATTCTTTGGGCTAAAATAGACTCTCCAATAGGAGTAGAAACACTGAAAGGCTCAATAAAGCATTCTGGGTTGACCTCAAACTTCATAGCTACATATGGGGTCACAAATGACAATGTGGCTCCCGGGTCTAATAATATATAGATATCATAAGAAACGATTTTGAGCATGCCAGTAACCACATCTGGTGAATTCTCCTGCTCTTGTTTAGTGCCCATGGCATACAAGCAGTTTATCCCCCCGCTTGTCCCTGTTGTAGTACCCCTATGAGGTGGCTTACCCTGCGGTGCTGAAGAGACTATCTGTAATCTGGTATCTCTCGTATTCTGCTTCCCCATAGGGAAATCCTTCAAGAAGTGGCCCACCTGACCACATTTGAAACAACTATTTATGCCCATAAGGTACTCTCTGGGATAAGACCTATGATACTTACCACAAGTAGGATAACGGTTTGATCCTTGAGCTACACTACCCCGTGACTAGCTGCCCAAAAACCTACGGTGTTGTGATCCCTGCTCATTCCTAACCGTCCGTACAGGTGCACTTGCAGATGAAGGTGCTGGTCCGGCTGTCTTAGGCTAAAAAGATGAGTGACCTCTACCTCCAATCCATCTCTTGCCTGTCTTTTGGCCTGATGTATTGGCCCTCTTGCTCCTGAAATCCTCCCTATCATGCATCTTCTCCTCCTCTACCTATTTTACATATGTCATCAAATGGGTTATATCTATATCCTCAATCAACATAACATTCTTGCCCTCTCTCTTAGTCATTCGAGAGAGCCCGGACACGAAGAGATCCATCCTAGTATGTATATCTGCCACCATAGCTAGAGCATAATGGGACAACTGAGTAAACTTGAGGCTATACTCCCATACACTCATATTCTCCTACTTCAGCCTGCCTCATCACTCTGGGAAAGTACTATCCCAAAAAGGCCTCCTCAAACCCCGCCCAACTAATAGCTGGCACCCCATCTGCCTTGCTCCCTTTCCATTGATCAAACATGAATCTAGCTACCCCCTTGAGCTGGTAGGCAACCAACTCAACCCGCTCAGGATCCCCTATACGCATCACCTAAAACACCTTCTGGAGCTCCTCAATGAAGTTCTCAGGATCCTCATTCACATTGGACCTTGTAAATTCTGGTGGGTTCATCCTCAAGAACTCCCTAACTCTGGCTGTATCCGACCCATCATTTCTTCCATCTCCCTGGCGACCTCCCTAAGTAGTAATCGCCTGAGGCAAAGTCTGAATGTCCTAGCGAAGCTCAACATTGGTGATGTTTGCTTGTTGTGGATGCTCCACAGGCACTGCTGGACCTCTAGGTTCCTTCGAAATTCAGCCAGGCTGGTTTGCATTTCCCTGGCTGTGTGCCCTTTACCCTTTACTGGTCCGTTAGATCTGCATGGAGGCATGATCTAAAAAATATGACGTGAACGCACGAGTTAGAAGAGACTTCAGAGAGATACACTCTAAAGCACAAGACAAAGAATGACAATTAAGGATGACACTTCCTAATGTCTCGTAGCCTCCCTATTATAGATTTGGTATGCTTAATACCCATAATATAAACTCTACTAGACATGGTTCTATATACTCCCTAAAACTCTTGAACTTTGTGCTCTGATGCCAAGTTTATCACGTCCCGAGCCTATACCCTGGATGTGATCGGCATTTGGAAACCATTTCTGGTCCCAAGCAAACTATATGGCCTAGTTACTTACTTAGTGGGAGACTTAAAAATAGTGGAAAGGCTTCAAATAAGCAACATAAAACTACTAAACTTGTCTGAATAACTGAAAAGAGAAATAGCTCAACAGTGAAATCAATTTAACCAGAACTAGAGAATCTAACACATAGTCTATGAAAGCTCTACTAAAATAGTCTGAAAGGACTACTGGGACGGGTCCTAAGTATCCAGAACTGAAATAAAGACTGCAACGAAATAACATCAACCAAAGGGTAGCGAACTGAGAGGAGGCTTCACCACTGTTTGGAAGCTGTCAGATTCTCAATAGAGTGGCTGCTGCAGAACTTTGTTACCTGTGCCTGCATCATAAAATGATGCAGGTCCTAAGGACATAAGTGAGTGGAATATACGGTACATAAGATGGCCAAAACAGTAACTCGGGATACACGACGTTTCTTAAAAGTGTATAAGCATAACTCATATTAAAGTTACAATAATCATAAATACTTTATATACGGAATGTAAAATGCTTAAAACTGGTAAAAATATATTTTTCTTAGCTTGGGGAGTTTCTCTAACCGACAACCACCACTATGAGCTTCATGGTGATACATCTTGCCCACGCTGCCAGAGCCGTTTCGTACTTCGCCGGGGTAGGGGACGAAGAACTAGGGGAGTAGATCCATCCTAAAACTGGGCCATCTCAGTGGCTAATGCGGAATGTATCGTGGTAAAATCCTAACCTATATTGGCTACATAGTTTATGAGTTCGAGTAATTAGTTCTACTCTCACCCATATTGGTGCTCAATACTACTCCCAAAATACTTTTATATAACTAATACTTAAAAATTTGAAATCCTTAAAATTTACTTTCTTCGGGAACTTAGCCCAACTTACTACTTAGCTTCCTCATCTAAGTTCTTTAACTTGACTGAAAACTATTATCAACTCAAGTGATTCAAAATCAGGCTAAATTTCTTGGCTAATATGCAAAAATCAATCTTTAAAATATACTTCTTGAACTTAGCTTAAAAGGCACTCAAACTAGTCTTTCTTTTCTTGCTATAGTAACAAGATTTTCGAGAAACCTTAACAACAACAAATCTTATTCATAAATAAGCATAAACTTGATGATAATACTTTAATTGAATAATATAGAGACCAAGAATCATAATATTCATCAAGATATCTACGAAATTTACTACGAAAATTAACATACTCTACAGAGTAGGGGTGAGCATGGTCCGGGTGGGCAGTGTTTCTATCAAACCCAGGAACCACCCACTATATACCGGTTCTGAAAAATTTGGACCGTGAACCACCCATTATTTTCATTAATCCACCCAAGGACCGTACCGTCGGTCCGGTCCGGTTCTTGGGCGGTTCTATGGACCCCTTCTATAAAATTAAAAAAAATAATCAAAAAGTAAATGATAAAATAAATTAATTTCATTGAAATTTCAACTCATCAAAGATGAATAAATCATAAATTAAATGAACTAATAATCAATGAGACTGGTTGATTTCCTTAATTCAAAAGTTCGATTCCACGAAATCATATGTC
>JAABOM020000007.1:21592395-21610012 GCA_011800125.2 Solanum clarkiae
AACCGTCGGTTCTTGGGCGGTCCGGTCCGGTTTTGGGCGGTCCGGGTGGTTCCCAAACCCGTTGCACACCCCTACTACAGAGTTTACAGGAACTTAATCTCAATAAATACTTGAAAGTTCATGGGTGGACACTAGTTTCTATTCTTAGGGATATTCTTGAAAATAATAGTTTAAGGATGACCTTACATACCTTTAAAAGAACTCTTGATGAATTGGAGGAATTTTCTTAAAGGCCCTAACTGTTCTTGATCTTATGTTTGAAGTTTGTAGGAATGGTTTTCTTTACTTGAACGAATGAATGAGTAAGAAAATATGTTTTTAGACCTTAAATTCGTCTTAAAACGTCTAATTTGGGATTATGGGGTATAGCAAAGGTCAAAATTACCCCTTCCCATTAAAAGAGCAAAACTGCCTCGAACTTACACGCGTACTAGTGTTATATTTCATTTTTTTGTAAATTTCCAGTTCCGTCGAATTTTTGGAAAAATCCGTGTGGTTCCGCATCCTTAGCGCGTCGCGGAAGAGGCTCGAAAACCTCACTGTTTTTTATTTTCTTGGAAAAATAATTTGCGTTTTTTCGCATTAGGGTCGAGTCTAGACTATTTTTCGGCTCAGTTTCTCGCGCTGATCGCAAATCCGGTCTCAAATTTGCAAACAAAGCATGAGAAGATACGCTACGCGCAAGGTCAATCCTAGGGGTATTTTCGTCTTTTCACGTGTGTTACAAGAATCACCTGTTTTTTGCTTTTAATTAATTTGTGATTATTATGTAATGACTGTAGTTTCTCCATTTGCTTCTCTAGTTGTGTAACACTTCAAATTTTTTTAAAATTAAGATCGAACTGTATTCTTTATATGCATATAAGATCGTATCAGATAATTCATATTTAAGCATTGGTGTTAACCTTCTAGTACAAAGTTTAGTCAAAAGCTTCCCTACTGATTGGATTTTGATATATGATTTTATAAAAGTTAAGCGATTCAATTGTCACGACCAAAAAATGGGTGTGATGACATTTGCCTAACCTACCAAGACAAGTAAGTCTAAACCTGCAAAATTAACACATAATACTGAAAGTGGAAGAAAGTAAAGTCTAAAAAATCGGACAAGCATTAGATAATCGAGTCCACAATGTTAACCATCCCAAGACTAGTGTCACATATATAAGCCTCTAGTATATAATACGGTACAAAAGAAAATATAAATTTGAATCTCAATTCTCAAATAGAACACAAGATATGCTGAAAAGACTTTGAGAGTCTATCAAATAGACAAGCCGTTACCTCTCGAATATCCAGAAGCTCGGTTCATCAAAAAAGAATCTAACTCAAGTGGAACCGGGCTCATAACCTACACACATGTGTAGAAGTCAGGGGTGAGCACCAAACAACAGATACTGGGCAAGAAGATCTAAACACAAGTAAAGCATACAAACATAATACTTCTTCCACCACATAGGCAGAACTACACACCTGCACTCAGAAAAGTCCCAGCGCAATAACAACAATAGACATATATGCATATAAAGTTGTTACTACTGGATAAAGATCAAATATACATAATGTCTTAATATACAACTCAGATATACAACAAATATGTCAAGAAGATTTCAAATACTCAACAAATACAATCCAAGCATAACCATCTCACAATCCAATCTCAATAACCAAAACAAGTGGCAAGCATAAAGTATAATGATATGAAATGAAATGGAATGATATAAAATGAAATGAATCCATGCAATATCATGTAATACTAACGCATATCTGACCTACGATATACATTCACTGATTTCATCAGTCCAGAACTCATGGAGGACATAACTTTCCATGTACCTGCCCCATCTCCTGAAGCTAGTTCATGTTGTTTCAATGTCTCCTGCAATGGACGTGTAGTCCGATTTCTATTTCTCTTTCAATATTTTTCGCTACGGACGTGTGATCCGATCCCTATTTCTCTTTCAATGTTTCATCAGTGGAACTTAATCAAAAATGCACATGAAGAATATAATCATATGATAGAATAATGGGAAGTGCATACAAGAGTCCACAATACAACATGTACATTAATTCAAGTCAATATCACAATATACAAGGTATGATGGTATGTTCGATTCCAAGCTTATAGTCAATTCTCTAACCCATAAGTGAAACTCAACAACAATATCTCCAATATTTTTCCACAAATAGGAACAACATGATCCATGATTTCATATTCGTATATCACAAGGGATTCTTAATACGAAATCACAATTCAATACGTATCAATCTTTAACATTCACTTTTCATCATAGTTACCTAATCATTTTAAGTCACAATCAAAGAAAGTATAGTGTTCAAGTAAGTTTGACGAGATTTATCAATCCATTTGCCTCAATCAAAAGCTATATCAAGAAAACACCGAAACTTTTTCTCTTGAATTCGCACCCGAAATGTCACAATCTAGTCAAATACGGATTCATAATCTCAATCAAAATCCTAAAATGTGTCTCGTAGCCTTTCGAAGATGGGTACAGACACCTACGTACGGATCAGCGAGACTTTACAGGACACCCTGCTCTTTGACTCATGAGACCAACGAATCTAGGACTCTGATGCTAAACTTGTCACGAACCAAAACTGGATCACAACTATTGAAGTCACAATTAAAATACAATACCCAATATTAGAAGAAAAAATTAAAATAGACCACCATAAGGCTTAGTCAAATCTCAAAATCTAGTGTCATGAGTATCAAGAGTATGCAATATAGTATGAGACTAAAATAGAATATTGTCTAAAAAAAATAGGAAAAAAAACAAATCTAAATAGTAACGGTAATGATCCTAGAAGCTGGACCTCACCACTAAAACTGAGATAAAAACTCTGCTAGAAATAATCAACTACCACGTACAAGACCCTGGCTAGGATCTACAAGAGGTAACATAGTAGGAGTGAGTACACAGATATGTACTCAGTAGGTTTAACCAACTGAGAATAAAGAATTGGATAGTTATGAAATAAACTAGGAACTCTCCACATCATCAAATAGTACTGAAATGAGTAAAAATTGATAACAGTACAAGATCTCAATTAAATATAATGGAACAATGATATCAATGATGATGCAATGTATGCAATGCAAGGTGGAATCAAGACTGTCGCATAGCCTATCGTATATAATCCCCCGTCGAGATATGGCTCCTTAAATTAAAGGGGACCCATGGCAACCTCACAAGCCATATACCTTAATCACAATTATATTATCTCAAGTCTCCTTGCTACCTTCTCGTGGTCATGGGTTTTAAAAGATGTCATATTTGTTACGAAAAGGTGGTGCCATAGTTATCAAGTTACCAAGTGTTACTATATGCAATATGAAGATCCATGGGATAAAATGCAAGACATAAGCAATATTCACCATCACAACATAATAGATATCATAATATTGCCCACATCTTACTCATTTCACAATAAATTCATCTCTTTTATTCACAATAGGCCATCACCCTTATTAGAATGCCTAATCACAATGTCCACCACTTGTATATGTAAGAATGTCTTAACCATTGCCATGATTCTCAATCGGAATTCACAATTTTACAATCTTTTTCATAAGTCACAAGCACAATATGATACACATCTATGTTTCACATCGATTACCAAGAACTAAAAACCCACACAGGGGTATCATATCAATAATCTTCAACACGTACATATCATATCACCCAATTCCATATAATACATCATATAAATATCTAATTATCCTAACCCCAGTCTTGAAGAAGGGATAGCTAAACCTACCTCGAGGTCGAACTGCACACGAACACACTAATCAAAAAAGTGTCTCACGAAAACTAACTCTAAATCGTCAAATCACTATCAAGAACATAATCTATGCATCAAAAGGGATCTATTGATACTTATATTTATCATAATTGGGGTCAGAGGCAAAATCATCCAAAAATAAATCAAATTCTGAAAATATCAAAACTAAAAATTGAAGTTAGAATCAAGTTCTTCACAAAAAAATGAAGCTTACGAGCGAAATTTCATAAAATTTGAGTACAAAATGAGTGAAAAATCATTATTCAAAGTTTGAAAAACAACCTATCAAAGTCCCTCAAATTTGGCTCCAAAAATTAAGAAAATTGAGTTGAAATCACGATAGAAGATGAAAATTACAAGTTTTTGGTAGAAAATGACTTACCAAATGTTGCTCCTTGAAAATCCTCATTGAAAATCGCCCCAAAAAACTCCAAGTTCGAAAATAGAGTAAAAATAATGAATTCACAATTAAATTTTGTTCAGGCATTTAATGAACTCCACGAACAAAAAGCACTTGCTCCCACAAACCCTTTGCAAATATGGAGGGAGGCTCCGCGAATGCAGAGTACAAGGCATAGACCCTCCGCGAACGTGAAGATCGTCTTCGTGAAAACATGGGTGAGCCAGCTCACTACTCCACGAATGCATGACCTCTTTCGCGAAAGTGGAGGTTTGAGTATATAATCTCCACAAATGTAGAGAGCTCTACCACGAACACGAAGAAGGGGACTGATTGCACCGAATATCAACAGTTGCTTCAACAAAAAATCATCGAAAGGATCTTCAGAAATTGTTCAAAACTTAATATCCACAAACCATATATGCAACCCCACTAAATTCGACATTTTGGACTCAATGGAATCGTCAAAACTCAAATTCAAGGCCTTCTTCACCCAGTGACCCATAAATCATAATGAAACTAGTTTAGAATCTCAAATGACCAAAATATCCTTGGGACCCTCGAAAAATATGACCATGTCTCTCCTAAGCTGAAAATCATCCCCCGAATCTAATGGTGCCATCAATATTCCAAACTGAGCATCCAAACTCCAATTATTGACCAAATTCAAACTTAGTCCATTATAAATCAACTTTTTCAATTTTTGATCTCATTTCCACATAAAGACTCCAAATCTGATTTCGACACTTTTCCTAAATCAATTTTCATGTTTCAAAACTAATAGAATCTATGAAATTCTATTTTGAGGTACAAAACTCCTGAATGGTACAAAAACTCACTTTTTGTACAACTTAAGTTTTCAAAAATACATAAATTCACATTATATCTCTTGCATCCACAATATGCCCCTACCAACCACACAATTAGCTCAAATAAGTGTCATGCCCCGGAGGGTATCCTAGACCTGACTGACACTCTGAGACTATTGCTAGCCCCTAAGCGGACCACTCAGCTTTTTTATCATCGTTCAGTCAATTTATCAGTGGAATAAAAATGATATAATAAGAATAAATACTATCCTATCAGTGGGTCATACTATCAACATCAGTCTATCATAAGGAAACATAATAGATAACAAAAATCTCAAATGTAAAGAATGAAAGAAAGAGGTAAAGGAACCCTCGACATCAACATCAACATCTGTGTCTATGAAGCCTCTAGACTATAGTCTGAAACGGTACCATGACAGGCCATAGCTACCAAATATCAAGTAAAAAGGGCTATCCAATAATTAATATAATTATCCTCCGAATACTTGGGAGGACTCACCATTGTCAGGAATGAAGAGCTTTGAACCTCAACGACCGGGCTGCGGAAGTCCTCGGTTTATAGTATTTGCATCATAATATACGATCCCTCATCAATCCCTTACTTCAACGTGGAATGTACTGTATGTAAAATAGGCTAAAATGAAAAGGAAACAATATACGATCCCTCATCAATCCCTTATCCTCACCTCAGAGTAAAAGACCAGAGTCTATCACTTCATTATGCAACAAACATCAAACAATCCCATCACATCAGAGTTCTATAATCATGAAACCTATCTGGGAGTTTCTATAATCAACAACCACTACCTATGAGCCGGTAGTGATATAATGAAGAGATGGCATTGCCACATCCATCCAGTACCTTGCTGGGGTAAAGGACGAGTCTGTTAGTGGATCCAAAAATCTATCAAGTCCCCTTTCGAGATAAAGGAAACATCCATTTTCAAAGTCCAATCCTCTCCTACGCTAGCCACGTAGTTAATGAGTTTGAGTGAGACTCACTCTTACCCATTTCGGTGCTAATACTCCTCCCAGGACTCAACATACTCATAAATCTATCAATCCTTCAAGAACTCTCATCATCCAACTTCTACGGGCAAGTTTTATCTATCCAATCTAAGGGAATTATACTCATTCAACCCTATCAACAATAATTTCAGCTATCACAGTCGTCAACACACTCACCTCAATACTCAGACTCAGTCATACATCACTTTCAGACATTCAAGGCTCTAGACATCCCCCTAAGTTCATTATTCAAGTCTTTACACAGAGTAATTTTAAGGATCAAGTCACAATCACATAGTAACGAAAATATACAATACAAGTTAAACATGATGATCATCAAATTTTGGATATAAAAATATACCTTAAAGAATGACAACAATAATTCAAGATACTATCCAAGAATTTAAAGAAATTATTATTCAAAAATTCAAAATAATCGTTCAAGAAACTTAAAATAATTACTCAAGACTTTCAAGAATTTATAATTCAAAGCTTCTAGACATGAGTTTATCATCCTAACTCTGCATTGGCACATGGAAGATCAATTCCATGCTTTTGGGTAGCCTTTACATACCTGAGAATGATGAATCTTTGAAGAACTTTGAATTCTTCTCTGAAACTCTTACGTTTCTCTCCTCTTTTTCTCTTTGACTTAGCATAAAAATATTACACTTAGAACAGTTTTGGATTTTAAAACCCTTTTGTACGAAAAAAATGTCACAAAAACTGATCTGAGGATATAAAAATATATCGAGAAGGAAGAAATTGCCCTTCCCGAATCAAAAGAAAAAAACTGTCTCCCCCATGCACTAGTGCGCAACTCGCATTGGTGCAAAAATATACTTTTTTGCGAATATTTGATTCCGTCGAATTTTTGAAAAAATATAAGTGTGGTTTCGCGTCCTCTCCGTATCACAGAAGGGGCGCGAAAATCTCACTATTTTAGGCTCTCTTTGGAAAAATTAATTCATATTTTTTCGCGTTAAAACCAAGTCAAGACCATTTCCCGACTCAATTTTTCGCACTAATCACAAATATGGTCTCGAATTTTCCATTAGAGCTTGGGACGATGTGTTGTGTGCATGATATAATTTAGGGGCATTTTAGTAATTTTATGAGGTGTTACATCATCTCCCCTTGGAATCATTCATCCTCGAATGATGAGTAATGGTCGAACGGGGACTCGAATAACCTCAAAACGTCACCTCATTCCTCACTCGAGAACACTCGAACTCTTACTATCCATCTATCTATCTATCTTTGTCTTAGACTCGAGAATGGGATAACACAGGGCATCAACTAAATGGAAAAGAATACTCGGAATTGATAAGAACAAGGATATTTGCCTTCAACATCGTTATCACTTGGCGCGAATAGATGTGGGTATTTGACTTTTATCGCTTCCTCAGCTTCCCTCGTAGCTTCATCAACGAATTGATGCCTCCATAGGACTTTAACGGAGGCAATCCCTTTGTTCCTCAGCATACGAATCTGTCGGTCAAAAATCTGGATTGGAACTTCCTCGTACGATAATTGTCTTTCACACATGTACTCTCCACAGAAATTGCTAAGGCTGGATCCCCCAGACACTTCTTCAGCATAGATACGTGGAACATCAGGTGGACACCATCTAACTCGGAAGGCAAGTCTAACTCGTAAGCAACCTTCTCAATCCTTCTTATAATCTGGTATGGACCGATATAACGGGGTTCAGCTTCCCCTTCTTACCAAATCTCATGACACCCTTCATGGGTGACACTTTCAAGTACACCCAATCATCTACCTTGAGTTCCAAGTCTTTTCTTCTCATATCTGTATATGACTTCTGGCGACTCTAGGCTGTCTTCAACTTTTCCTGAATGACTTTCACCTTCTCCATATACTAGTGCACGAGGTCAGGCCCAATCAACTCAGCTTTACCTACCTCGAACCAGCCAATCGGAGATCTACATCTCCTCCCGTGCAATGCCTCATATGGGGCCATCTGAATGCTGGCATGATTGCTATTATTATACACGAACTCAATCAGTGGTAAATGATCATCCCAGTCTGAATAGTACGCACTGTTGCCCATCTGTCTGAGGGTGAAAAGCGGTACTCAAATTTACCTTTGTACCCAATCTCTTCTGGAAAGATCTCCGAAATTGAGAGTAAATTGAGATCTTCTGTCCAAAATGATGGACAAAGGGACCACATGCAACCTCACAATCTCACAAACATACAGTCGGGCATACTCCTCAGCAGGGTAAGTTGTCTTGACTGCCAAGAAGTGGGCTGACTTATTCATCTTATCAACAATCACCCATATCAAATCATGCTGCTTTCTAGATCTTGGTAAGCTGGTAATGAAATCCATGTTGATCCCCTCCCATTTCCACTCTGGAATTTCAAAGTTCTGAGCTAACCCACATGGTTTTTAATGTTCAACCTTAACCTGTTGACAATTAGGACACTTGGAAACGAATTCAACAATGTCTTTCTTCATCCCATTCTACCAATAAACTTCTCTCAAGTCGTGGTACATCTTGGCAGAGCCAAGATGAATGGAATAGCTCATACTACAAGCCTCGCCATGATTCTATCTCGAACACCATCAATATCAGGTACACACGATATCTCGATTCCCCATCTCCCCCTTTGGAGAAAACTATCACCTTCTGCTTTTGAATCGCTTCCTTCGATTGGAGTAAGACAGGGTCTTGGTCTTACTTTTCCTTCACCTCGGGCACTAAGGATGAAGCAGAATCATTCTGAACATTGACCCCACCTTCGTTGTTCTCCTCAAGTTGTATTCGCAATTAAGCCAATCTAGTCACTCTCTGGCTAGCTCCCTCTTCCCCTCCTCCACATGGGCAGTGCTACCCGTGGACATCCTGCTAAGAGCATCATCAATAATGTTAGCCTTAACTGGGTGATAGAGGATGATTATATCATAATCTTTGAGCAACTCTAGCTACCTTCTCTGCCACAGGTTGAGCTCTTTCTGACTGAACACGTACTGCAAACTCTTATGGTTAGTGAACACGTCCACATGTACTCCACACAGATAGTGACGCCAGATTTTAAGTGCGAACACCACTGCTGCCAGCTCAAGATCATGAGTCAGATAATTCCTCTCGTGGACCTTAAGCTTTCTGGAAGCATAAGCCATCATTTTCCCCCTCTGTATAAGTACACAGCCCAATCCCACTCTGGATGCATCATAGTATATCACAAAGTCGCTTGTCCCATCTGGCAAGGTCAACACTGGTGTTGTGGTCAATCTAGTCTTCAACTCTTGAAAAATTTTCTCATATACCTCAGACCACTAAAATTTGGCCTTCTTCTGAGTCAGCTTAGTCAATGGGGCTGATAGAGAGGAGAAGCCTTCAACAAATCTGCGATAGTACCCGGCCAAGCCCAAGAAACTTCTTATTTCTGTGGGAGAAGTGGGTCTTGGCCAGTTCTTAACCGCCTCAATCTTCTGAGTATTAACTCGAATACCATCTCCCGAAACAACATGGTTCAAGAAAGCTATTGACTTGAGCCAAAACTCACACTTGGAGAATTTCGCATACAACTCATGTTCTTTCAGTGTTTGCAAAATCATCTAAGGTGATTAGCATGCTCCTCTTCATTCCTCGAATACACTAGGATGTCATCAATAAACACGATCACAAACATATCAACATATGGTATGAATACCCTGTTCATCAAGTCCATGAAAGATGCAGGTGCATTTGTCAACCCGAAGGACATGACCAAGAACTCAAAAAAGCCATAACATATCCTAAAGGTTATCTTCGGAATATCACTTTCCCTCATCTTCAACTGATGGTAACCTAATTTGAGGTCTATCTTGTAGAAACAGGTAGCACCCTGAAGCTGGTCGAAGAGGTCATCTATTTGGGGTAGAGGATACTTATTCTTTATGATCACCTTGTTGAACTATCGGTAGTCTATGCACATCCTCAAAAACCATCTTTCTTACATACGAATAAAACAGGAGCACCTTAAGGTGAGACAGTAGGCCTTATGAAACCCTTCTCTAACAAGTCTTTCAATTGCTCTTTCAATTCTTTCAACTCTTCGGAAGCCATTCTATAGGGTGAAATCGAGATAGGTTTGGTCTCGAAAAGAACATCAACCCTAAAGACAATCTCTCTATCAGGAGGGACTCCAGGAAAGTCATCATGAAAGACCTCGGGAAACTCATTCACTATCAAGATTGACTCAAGAGTAAGAGACTCAACATCATCAGACTTCACTCGCACGAGGTGGTAAATACAACCCTTGGATATCAACTTCCTAGTTCTAAGATAGGATATGAATTCACCCTTAGGGGCAACAGATTCCCTTTCCACTCTGAGATAGGCTCATTAGGAAATTAGAGCTTGACGATTTGGGTTTTACAGTCAATAGATGCATAACAAGCATGAAGCCAATCCATGCCCATTATTACATCAAAATCAACCATCTCCAACTCTACCAAATCAGCTAAAGTGTCTCTATGATAAATAGATACTACACAGTCCCTGTAAACTCTTTCAGCTAAGATAAACTCACCAGTAGGAGTAGAGATAGAAAAAGGTTCATGCAAACACTCCGGAAAGACCCCAAACTTACTAGCCACATAAGGGTTCACAAAAGACAATGTGGCAACCGGATCAATCAATGCATAACAATCATAAGTAAAGGCATGAAGTATACCTGTGATAACATCTATTGCAGCTTCCTACTCCTGTCGGTTATCCATAGCATAAAGACGATTTGTTCCGCCTTCTGTACCCATAGTAGTAGTACCCCTTTGCTGATTACCTATTGGAGGTGTTGTTGAAGACTGAGCTCTGCCGTTCCCCTCACCTCGCCTCCTCTTTGGACACTCGTAACTGAAATGACCAACCTGACCGCAAGCATAACACATATCTTTGCCCATACGACACTTACTCAGATGAAGCTTACCAGACTTGCTGCAAAGTGGCTTTTCCCTTATACCTTGAGTCACACTGGCTTGAGATTGAGCGCCTGGGGTTCTAAAAGTCTGATAACCCAGAGATTTCTATTTATACCTGGTTGGTTGCACATGTGCACTTGCTGTAGAGGGTTCGGGCTGTGATGATCTCTTCTGAAAATATGATTTATCACCTCTAGTCTGTCTCTGCGGGCTAGGCTCATGTCGTGCTGACTTTGTTTTCCTACTCAGATGCTCTTCTCTATCCCTCTTTTTATCCTCCTCTGTCTACTAGGCATACACCACAAGTCTAGAGATGTCCATGCCCGGAATCAGCAACAAATCCTTACACTCTCTCTGCATATGTCTAGCTAAGCCAGACACGAATCTCCTCATCTTTTGCCTCATATCCTTCACCATCTCGGGAGCATACCTTGACAGTTTGATAAAATTAAGACTATACTCTTTCACTGTCATCCCGACTGCTTCAAATTCACGAACTCACTCGCTTTTACTTCCCTCAACTCTTAAGGAAAGAAGTGATCAAGAAAGGCGGCTTCAAACTCCTCCCATGCTGTAGGATCCACATCCTCCCCTCTACTCCCCTCCCACTGAGTGTACCACACATTAGCCACGTCCTTCAGCTGGTAAGATGCAAGCTCAACTCCCTCAAGCTCATTCGCATATATGGCCCTCAAAACCTTGTACATCTCATCGATGAAGTTCTGTGGGTCCTTCTCCAGCTTCGATCTTGTGTACACTAGCGGGTTCATCCTCAAGAAGTCCCTGAGCTAGGTTGCAGCTGAGGGCTCCTGTGATCCAAAACTAGGAGCCTGAGAACCTTGGTTATTCCCCTATGAGGCCACCAATTGAGTCAGCATGGTGATGGCTCCTCTGAATTCTGCCTCAGTAGTTGGAGTTGGATGAGGATAGGCAGGGGGCACCTGAGGGACCTCAGCATTCCTAATGGGGCGTCCCCGTCTCCTTGTCTCAGTCTGAACTGGAGCGTACAATTGGATGTTCTCAGCAATGGGAGTTGGGGCATCTCTTTGAGCAGTTGTTCTCTTAGGCAACATTTTCTATAAGCGTAAAATGCAGGAGTTAAAAGTACGATTTCACAAGTTAACTTTGTAGCATAATATCAGATCATAAAATAAGGGTAACACTTTCTAATGTCCTATAGCCTCCTCCTTATGAAGTGTGGTGCACAATACAATTATAAACAAGACTCTACTAGACACGGCTTCATAGACTCCCTAGGACGCTCGAACTCTGGGCTTTGATATCAAGTTTGTCACGCCCCTGGAGGTACCCTAAACGTGACTAACACTCGGAGACTATTGCTAGCCCCCAAGCAGACCAGTGAGTCTCTGTGTGATCGTTCAGTCAATTCATCAGCAGAATATAAATGATATAATGATAATAAATACTATCCTATCAGTGGGCTCATACTACCATCATCAGTCTATCATAAGGAAACAGAATAGATAATGAAAATCTCAAATGTAAAGAATGAAAGAAAGAGGGAAAGGAACCATCGACATCGACATCAACATCAACATCTGTGTCTATGAAGTCACTAGACTATAGTCTGAAATGGTACCATGATAGTCACTGTCTACCAAATATCAAGTAAAAAGGACTATCTAATAAAAAAAATATCCTTTGAATGTTGGGGAGGACTCACCACTGTCAGGAATGAAGAGCTTTGAACCTCAACGATTGGGCTGCGGAAGTCCTCAGTCTATAGTATCTGCATCATAAAATGATGCAGCGCCAGAGGGACATTAGTACGTGGAATGTACTATATGTAAAACGGGCTAAAGTGAAAAGGAAATAATATACGATCCCTCATCAATCCCTCACCCTCACCTCAGAGTAAAGGACCAGACTCTATCACTTCATTATGCAACAAACATCAAACAATCCGATCACATCGGAGTTCTATTATCATGAAACCTATATGGGAGTTTCTATAACCGACAACCACTACCTATGAGCCGGTAGTGATACAACAAAAGAGATGTCGTTGCCACATCTATCTAGCACCTTGCCGGGGTAAAGGACGAGTCCGTCAGTGGATTCAAAAGTCTATCAAGTCCCCTTTGGGACAAAGGAAACATCTGCTTTCACGGTCCAATCCTCTCCTACGTTGGCCACGTAGTTAATGAGTTCGAGTAGGATTCACTCTTACCCATTTCGGTGCTAATACTCCTCCCAGGACTCAACGTGCTCATAAATCTATCAATCCTTCAAGAACTCCCATCACCCAACCTCTACGGGCAAGTTTTATCTATCCAATCGAAGGGGATTATACCCATTCAACCCTATCAACAATAGCTTCAGCTATCATAGTCGTAACACACTCACCTCAATACTCAGACTCAGACATACATCATTTCAGACATTCAAGGCTCTAGACATCCCTCTAAGTTCATTATTCAAGTCTTTACAGAGAGTAATTTTAAGGATCAAGTCACAATCACATAGTAATGAAAATATACAGTACAAGTTAAACATGATGATCATCAAATTTTGGATATAAAAATATAGCTTAAAAATGACAAAATTGATTCAAGATATTATCCAAGAATTTAAAGTAATTGTTATTCAAGAATTTAAAGTAGTCGTTCAAGAAACTTAAAGTAATTACTCAAGACTTTCAAGAATTCATAATACAAAGCTTCTAGATATGAGTTTATCATCCTAACTCTACATTGGCACATGGAAGATCAATTTCATACTTTTGGGTAGCCTTTACATACCTAAAAATGACAAATCTTTGAAGAACTTTGAATTCTCCTCTGAAACCATTATGTTTCTCTCCTCTTCTTCTCTTTGACTTAGCGTAAAAATATTAGAGTTAGAACAGTTTTGGGTTTTAAAACCCTTTTGTACGAAAAAAACATCTTAAAAACCAATCTGGGGATACAAAAATATATTGGGAAGGATGAAATTGCTCTTCCCAAATTAAAAGAAAAAAACTGCCTCCCCCCATGCACTAGTACGCGATGCACACTAGTGTAAAAATGTACTTTTTTGTGAATTTTTTATTTTCGTCGAATTTTCGAAAAAATATAAGTGTAGTTCCGCGTCATCTCCGCGTCGAGGAAGGGGCATGAAAATCTCACTGTTTTAGGCTCTCTTTGGAAAAATTAATTCGCGTTTTTCGCGTTAAAGCCGAGTCGAGATCATTTTTCGACTCAGTTTTTTGCACTGACCACAAATTCGATCTCGGATTTTCCATCAGAGCTTGGGAAGACGTGTTGTACGCATGATACTATTTAGGGGCATTTTAGTAATTTTATGAGGTGTTACAATAAGGTTGGGCTCAACTAACAGAAGGGTAAATGGTAATTTCTTTGGAAATTCACAAAAATGGTTGTTAAGGTCATTACAGAGACATGAGATACTGTGATTGTGATTGAGGTATATGACCAATGAGGTCCCCATAGGTCCTCCTTAGTTTCTGGAGCCTTAGCTCAACGGGGGATATATACGAAGGTTGTGCAACAATTTTGATTCCACCTTGCATTGCATCATCTTTGATCTCATTTTTCCATTATATTTGAGTAAGATATTGTATTGTGTTCGGTGTTTACTTATTTCTGTATTATTTGATGATTATTAAATTATATTGGCAACGTTTTGCCAAACTGATTTTCCTAGCTACTGTAGAGGTAAGAGTTCCTAATTTATTTCATAGTGATCCAAGTCTTTATTCCTAGTTGATTAAACCTACTGGGTATATTTTTCTGTATTCATCCCTGCTATGTTATCCCCCTGCAGATCCTAGATAGGGTCCCATATGTGGTGGTTGATCATTTCTAATGGAGCTTTTATCTCAGTTTTGAGGCCCAGTTTCCAGGATCACTATTGTTACTATTTAGATTTATAGTTTTTTTTTTCCTATTTTCTGTTGAGACAGCGTTGTATTTCACTCTCATATTATACTAGATACTTTTTGTACTTGTGACACCAGATTTTGAGATTTGACTATGTACTGTGGTTGTTCTATTTTAGCGTACCCTCTTGATTTTAGGTGTTGCATCTGGATTGAAGAATTAGTTAGTCCTAATCCAGTTTTAGATTGTGACATAATCGAAGAGCATGAGAGAAATGATGGTGGAAATGTTGATTGACCGAAGGAGAAATGCTCATAGACTGAAGTGAGAAATGATAATCAAGGAAAGAAAAAGGAAAAGAGAAAGATGTTTTAAGTATACTTTAGGAAAAAAGAAACACTTGAATATATTTTAATAAACTTGAAACTTTGTCCCAAACTCTTTTACATTATAAAATTAGGAAAATCGAGAATCATTTTCTAAACCCTGAATTGAAGA
Organism: Solanum clarkiae; assembly: GCA_011800125.2. Classification (NCBI taxonomy): domain Eukaryota; kingdom Viridiplantae; phylum Streptophyta; class Magnoliopsida; order Solanales; family Solanaceae; genus Solanum; species Solanum clarkiae. Next base: position 21,607,714 of record JAABOM020000007.1, read on the forward strand.
AAAGTGTCAATTGAAATAACTACACAAATTCATGCAAAAGTGAAATAAGACAATTGAAAGACAAATAAATCTTTAAATGAAATAATTTTTTAACTGTTATAGTGTCTGAATTATTTTGGGATAACCTTTTGTTTCATTGAAATACTTGATATTTTTTATCGACATAAATATTTGATAATTTTGTCTAAATGAAATAAACTTAATGTTTTCACAACCCACTTCTTGATTTAACATCACTTTCATAGGGGAAAAAGAGGAATGAATAAAAGAAAGTGAGCTTTTTGTAGATTTGTTCACATTTTGCCAAATCTTGATTGTTCACAAAAAGTTTTGTATTGTCACAATGTCATTTTGTCTCCCTTTGAAAATCCAAATATACAACATTATTGTATTTTGGTCAAAAAATGAACTTAAAAGCAATCACTATTCACTTTAGATTCTTTTTTTAATTTAATTAATATAATAATAAATCATTCATGTGTTTCACTTTTTATTTATGGGCCCTTTGAGCTATTGACACGTTGCAATGATTATTATGTTAGTAAAAAGAAGAAATATTAGTTGGAATAATCACAATAATAATTATTAATACTAACTCCTTTGCTTATGCATAAAAAAAGAATCAATTAGGAAAAGGATATGTGAATTGTCGTTTACGTAAGCGTGATAGTATTTATGTAAGACAAGAGAGAGGCTTATGAGGAAAAATAAGAAAGAAAATGTTCAACTAATTTAATTATTTAATGTTTAGACCCCACTTTAATTCACTTTTTGGTTGCTTCCTCTTGTAATATAGTATGTTGAAGAGAGGTCAGGAGATTAAAAAAAACGAGTGAAAATAAAAGGATAAAATTAAAGAGTTGAACAACAATGAAAATTTCAATGGTTCAATTTTGAATGCAAATTTATGTTTACACTCACGTGATGGTATGACGAGAATTTCTATATTTTTAATCAAAGATTTGAAGTTTAAGCAACGAGAATGAAACAAATCATGTTGTGGTGCTGCCCCTAGAAACGAATCCTGTAAACTACAAGAATCAGAATTAGTTGGCTCTAATCTTGTGTTATCTAGCGAGAAAAATATTTTTCAATTTTTCTACGTTTGGTTGGTCAAAACATTTTCTCTAGGAAAAAATAAATTTCTTTAGAAGTTAAGAAAAATCATTTTTCTAGTGAAAGTACAAAAATAAGTTTCACAAGTGACATCCTTATCCCCACTCTCACTTCCTTCATAATATTTTTTTAAATTATATACAAATATTTTTTAAATAATATTTTTCTTATTACTAAACACACCCTAAATTAAAAAATTATATACCAATGACCAACTTTTTTTTGCTAGTCACATGTACGAATGGCTAAGGTGTGGTAGCTCTAGATTGCAATTGCAATTGCAAATTCAAATTCAAAATTACAATCATTGAATTTTGCTAAAAAAAATTTTATATATTTTATTTAACTTGTTTTTTCTAAGTCATAATATATTTATCTTCTATACTAGATACAATAATTTTTTTCGAACATCAACCAACATGTACGTCTAGATGGGAGTGGAGAACTTCTTTGATAGTGAATTCGATAGAAAAATGATACTACTCCCTTCGTCATATATTAGTTGATTATTTTTTTAAATGTGGTAATCTCATATTAATTGTCTATCTTACTAAATCAAAAAATTATTCATTAATTTTTTTTCTATATTACTCTTGCACGCAATTAATTCTTTTTTAAAGTGTTTTTGTTTGTACAATTCCCAAAGAAGTTTTTTTTGACTAAATTAGTAAAATTATCTTCTTATTATGATTTTAATTAGTATAACTTACACAAATCTCATACTTTTTAAAATTAATTTCAACTAATACTAACTTTTTCCAAAATTACCAAAAATCCCTTCTTGTTGATACAAAAAATGAAACCAGTGATACATATCGAAAGATAAAAGTATTAAGGGATTTTAACTATGATACATGGAGAAGTGGGGATTGTAATTTATATCAGTAGGTGTTGCAGTTTTGTATCATTTAAGGAATTATTGTAATTTTTAAAAAAAGTTGAGATTATATGAAATTTTGTAAACAAAAGTTATGTATTTCTGTAATTTTTCCTTTTAATTATGTGTGTAGAAAGAAAAATGATCAACTAATATGAGACAGAAGAAATACTATCTTTGTTTAATTTATGAGTCACGTTTAAGTCTATTCCCCAAAAATTTAAGTAATAACAACAACAACATACCCCAGTGCCTCAAAAGGCTCCCGCTCATTGCGGGGTGAGGGGGGTCGGATGTACGCAGCCT
>JAABOM020000007.1:21610112-21620960 GCA_011800125.2 Solanum clarkiae
GCCATTTTGCTTTATTCCATCATACTCCAAGGCCAAAAAATAGTCAATCTTTGGCTCCATCCGAGATTGATGGAAACCAAAAATTTAAGTAATAACTTAATTATAAAATTTAATTTTTATTGTTAATGAAATGACTATAGTTGCACAAACATCTAAGATTTGTTTCAAACCACAAATATCAAAAGTCTCAATTACTTTCCTGAATTTTGTATCTAGTGTTACTATGAACATAGTTTTTTCCACCACAAATCAATAAGAAATTTATGTTACAAAATATACTCCCTCGGTCCCAATTTATTTGTTATGATAAGGTTTGGCACAATCCTTAAGAAAAAACTAATTAGCAGTGTTGTTTGACTAATATACCCCTTATAAATAGTTAAATTTTTATCTATATATGTGCCTCTTAATTTTAGAATAATTAATGCAAAAGGCAAAGTTGAAAAAAAAATAATTAATTCTCTTTTGATTATCCAAATTGACAATTATTTTTAGTATACATGACAAATAAATTGGGATGGAGGGAGTATAATTTTTTTTTGTTTTATCCCACTAAACTAGCTCATTATAAAAACGCATGATGAAAAATAGATTTTTATTAAAATACTGAGAATAATCGCTAAATATTTTTTTCTTATATCACTATTTCACTCAAAATATATACGAAAATATCATATAAATTGCAACGAAAAAAGCATTGAGAGGGAGAGATACTGCTATTTAATTAAATAGGAAATGATCACGTTTAAGTTACTCCAAAAGTGAAATGATTTTAATCAAATACTTCAACAAACATGTTTGAGCAATTAATGTAGTTTTGGATCTGTTTTTTCTACGTTTTATGTTTATAAACTAGAAACAAAGAAAGGAATTACTTCTCATTTTGCAGTTTCACTTTAAATAAGGAAATCACATCATGGAAATTATGTCACGATTTTATTTATCGAGATGCAAACTGTATGAACTTTAATCAATATTTTAAGATATATTTTTTCATCATATTAATATGTGAAAGATTACAACTTATGGCATTTTTTGTATAGCTTTCAATAATGTAAATTTTAGATTTCAAATATTCAATTTAGCTTTAAAGTTTAATCAAATTGACCTCAAAAAGCAAAACAATAACAAATAAAAATTAACCGAAAAAGTATTTAAATAAAATGTTAGCCCCTACTTAAATACTTGATGGAGAAAGAAGGAAAAGGGAAAAGAAATATATAAAACATAAGGAGGCTTGTTTATAATTCTTGGATAATATTCCCAACAACTGACCTTTTTTTGTTTCCCTAATCTAATTGATGATTTGATTGGGTATTTATTTTTAATTTTTCATTTAATGTTAAATTTAGTATTATTTTGAAATCTGATTAATCAAGAATATTTAAAGATGATTTCAAACTCAAGGCTCTAATTAAAAAATAGATACTTACTACCTCACTATAGTCTTTGATGAACTCGATAGACACTTAAATGTACACCAATATTATTTAAAAACAGAAATTAATAAGATGCAAATTCTATAACTAAAAAATAAAATCTATTTTAATTCTATTTAGTATGAACCACAAATAAGAATTAATAAAGAGATTTGCAATTTCGTAGAAAGATATCACAATTTTTTATGGCGAATTACATCGAATTTTGCCTTCAATCAGGCTTTTTTGTTTCAAATCAGGTGAGTACAAACGTTTTTTTTCCTTCCCACATGATTAAAAATAAATAAACAGAAATTATCACAAAATTCTATTAATCTTAAATAAATTAGCGACAAAGTTCATATTTATATTTATTTATATATTTATTGGGTAGAGCACAAAATGTAACATGGGGCCAAGGCAGCCTGGCTAATGTTGGCATGTGAAATAGACAAGTTTGAAAACAAAGCATATATAGAACAAAGACAACGATCACTTGAACATCATTTATCAAAAAATTATAATTTATATAAAAAAATTATATTCTAAATATAAATAAAATACTTCTGATAAAATTTCTGATTTCGCTGCTATAATTGACATCCCTCATTGCTAAGCCTCAAACAATTTGGTCCCAACATATATAGCACATTTGCATCTTCCAATAATTTACATTAAGTACTAAGAAAATGACTTCCTTTCTAATTTATAAAATCAAGTGGATCCCTTAGTTAATAAAAAAAAACATGTCCAAATTGAAGTTTTGGAAATAGTCTCAAAAAGCAACTATTCTTGCAAAAACAATGTTTTTATTTTTATTTTGAAATTTCTAAAATAAAATGAACTGAATATTAATCCTTGTAATAAAACTTCATAGGAGTACAATATTTTAGTGGGTGAAATTTAACTTTCAAGTTAAGTTAAAGAAAATAGTTAAATTTATACATTTTGTGCAAAATTTTGTGTAAAACTATTAATATCATATACCATTTTCTGCAGATGATTTGAATCACTTATTTAAACATTTTTTCCATGAATAAGTAGTCAAATTTACTACTTCCAAATTCTCCATAAACTTTGAAACAAATCAATCTGGATGGGTCCTCGTAGATTTTCTGAAATTGATCAATTTCAATATTCTAATAAGCTTTTGCTTTTATTTTATTTTTAAATTTTGGAATCATGAAAACCACCTATTAGTGAATACACAACAATAAATAGAAGGTTTTATAGTAATAATTTTTTATTTTATGGACTCACATATTAATATATTTGTATATAGATATGCTATCTTTTAAAGAAGCACATTTTTTGATTTAGTAGAGCTTTGTATATTTGGGCATAAATATAAACATCTATTAGTATGAATTTATTTTAGAAAAGTTAATTAAATTCATGAATCTTTTCTTATAGTTATGATTGAAACTTATAAGAAAAAGTACCTCTCATGAAAAGGCACTTCAACATCTTTAAAAAGAATTGGTCCCTTTTCTCTCCATCTCAGAAAATAATACTACAAAATAATCTTCAGATTTATAAGATCAAGTTCTTCGAACAAGTTATTTCAATGGAACAGGTTAGTGTTCCATTTTCATTCTCATCAATCCATATCTATCTAATGATTAACTTGAAACATCTTGGATAAATTATTTAAAGTTTTTCTAACAATAATATATATGATTGCCACTATATTATATTTAGCAACAATATAAAACATGAATATTTAGAAATAATACTCTATATAAATTTTACTAAAGACTTTGACGACTCAGAATGCAATGATACTAACTTAATTGCGCTAAATATTAAGGAAAGGTTATTATCACTAGATGTCTCTATTGTTATAGTAATAGATAAAAAAGAGATCCTCTATTTTCCTTGAAGACTCAACTCAACTCCAAAGCCACATTTAATATTTGTTATTTACAAAAGGGTAACAAAAAGGTGTAAATGGGCTAGAAAAGATGGAGAAAACATTGAAGCTACTCCAATGTTCTTCACTTTCTGTATGCTTCCTCTTTACTTATTTGTTTTCTCCAAGCTTTGTCCTTTGGGTCATGTTGATTATACCACCAAAATAAGCAATCCCTTACCTTTAAAGTTGCCTAGAATGGGCAAAAGAATATTCAATTTGTACTTAATTGGAACCTTGTAATAGAATGAATTTGCTATAATGAGAAAGCTGCCTATCTATATGGACTCCTATTAAGAAAGATGTTGATATAAAATCATTCAAGATACTATATAATATATCTATATTAACTAAAGAATGAAGGTAGAGGTAATAAGCAATTTGGACAAGTTGGTGTTTTTCCCTATGGACCAATGTTGTAAATAGCAACACTAGTGTTTGTTCCTTTTAATTTGGAGAATTCATGTTTCCCAATAATGTCAAAAGCAATACTCCATTAGTTTATCATAGTTAGGGAAAACTAATAGCATAAGTTCATCATAGTCAATGATAAAATTGAGGTGAAAATGCTTATTGATTTACTATGATTAAGTGTTACTCCCTTCGATCCCATTTTAATTATTGTAACTCTTTATTACACGATTACCTAAAAATAACAAATATAAGGCATAATTTACTTGCAAAAGGTAGCTTCAAGTATATCTAATTCATAATCCAAGAAGACAGGGAGATTGATAATGATGTAATACATTGTATTGGAATAAAGTGGGTGAAATGGAGGTTCGCATTTGGAATACTATGCGATAAAAATGTGTTGTCAGGGCTTAAGGATTACAGAGTGATGGTTAGATCAATATTGTTGTATTGACCAAAGTATTAGCTAGTCAAGAATGTCCACGTCTAAAAGATAAATGTAACATAGATGCAGATGCCCAGATGATGTGTGAAAATATTAGAACATATAATTAGGAACAAAGTTAAACAACGTAAGATGGGAGTGGACTCTGTGCAAATAAAATGAGGAAAGCGAGGGTGCCAATTAGGAGATATGCGCGGTTGAGTTATAAGAGTTAGGAAGGATAGAGATAGACCCAAAAAAACTAAGAAGGTGATCACATATAACATGAAACAACTTTAACTTCCTACTTTTTAAAAGATTTTTCAAAAAGAGCCCATTGGGTTGGCAAAAAGAGGCCCAATTTGTTCTTTCTTTTATTTTTTCTATTTTTATTTTTTAATCATAAATTACACAAATACACAACTTTAAAAAACTTAATTACTATAATTCCCAACTGTTTAAAATATTTACGGATTTCTCAAATTTTCATAGTCTCTCTCTTAACACTTGATACACTATCTATTAATATTCATCATTACCTAAACAATCCATACTTTTTAGGCATCACATCTATCAACTCCTTAATTAATGCTATTTTCAAATAACACATTAATTTCTATTAAAAGTGAAAATCTCAACTTTCCCCGATTTTTGTTTCAAGACCGACTTATTCGTATCCTTTGTTCACTAATACTCTCCATATTAATGGAGTCCTACCCATCAACTTCAAATCACAGAAAACGAGCGTATGAAAATACTGGAATGGATTCCATACCACTTCCTCCCACTACTGAAACACTCGAACATTTGGGTATTGAAGATGATATTCAAACTGAAGCAATCCCAATTAGAGTTGACGATCGTAATTCTGAAGTAAGAAAAAAGCGTCATTATGATACAGACGAAGTGAGCGAAGAGAAGAGCAAAGGCAAAAAAGTAAATTCGTCAAGTTCAAATCCCAAAAAACTCTGATCAAATGCCAAAAAAGGCGAAGACACCTAAGAAAAAGGGAAAGAGACTTGCAACTGTTTCAATCAAACATTTTTTACAAAAGGTTATGATTTCGTCATTTGTCATCTGTAATTTTTCTGATTAGATTGTTTTGGTGCATCAAAAAATTAGATATTCGTGTATTTATATTCTCAATGCATCAATTTTTAAAAGTTTGTTATATATATGAAGTATGTGGGTTTGACCCAACAATGTTGATACAATCTAAGTTTTTTTTTTATATCAAAATTGTGCTCATTTGTTGTTATGCAAATTTTTGTTTGGTGTGATACATCATGTAATTGAGTATTTTGTATTTAAATGTTGCAGTGGTACAAGTTTATTGCATCAACACTGTGACCACTGTCACAATTTATTTATGTATCAGTTAATATATATTGTTCATATTGTATCAACGAACATGAGGAAATTTTTTGTATCAAAGATTGACCACATGTTATTTATCTTTTATTGTATCAACAATGTCATATTGTCATCAACACATTCTTTTGTATCAATAAATATATATTTATAACATCTATTTTACCTGCATCAAGCTTTTTAATAACAACTATTTATGTTTGTATCATCTATGTAGATAACCATTTATTCATGTTTGTATCATTTACGAAAATGATGCCATGAATATTATAATGATTGTATCGGTAAATAGCTAAATTGACCCTTTCTCCTATTGTTGCATAAACTTTGTCAATGTATAGATTATGTATAAATAAATGTAATTATTGTATAAATATATATTTGAAGCCATGAATATCATTGTATCCCCACTATAATTGGTGTTTAAGTTCTTGTTTAAACACAATTTGGATAACTGATTGTCTATCAGAATTTTATGAATATGATTTATATTCATTACTGTTGCAGTTTTATCCACAATTTATTATATATTGCATGTATCATCCAACATCCATTTATATGGTATCAACATACACTGATAGATTAATATGTCCATTATAATTCTTTCTTGCACTGTATCAACTATATACACTGTCTATATACACTGTCTGTATCATTGTTATCCATCTTTATTAAATTCTAACTTAATGCATTGTATTCAGTACTATAACAAACAGATTCCAAGACATTCCTTAAGGTTCGGAGTAACTACAAACTGAAATTTCGTTGCTAATATCAAGAGTTCAATTGGAGAAGGAGCAGCATTACCTTTATTTGAGCAGTAGATCTTTGACACTTATCTAAACATGTCATTTTGCAAATTCCAAAGACAAATAATCAAATGTCTGTTATTTTTAGAGATTAAACATGAAAACATGGATGAAATCCATTAGACATGACAGGGTAATGTCCTATACTTCACACCCAGAGAGTTTTCCTTCATAACGGGGTTGAAGTGCACTAAAAATGTTGACAACTTCAAAATCAACGACGATTCTCCTAGCAGACTGATACAGAGATACTTTTCTGAACCAGGAATAAGTATTAACCAAGGTCATCTGGTTAGTCGATTTATGATGGGTCAATGGGAAAATGATGTCAATGCATCGCAGATGGTCATTCTTTTTTTCACAAATTCTTGCATTCCAGTTACCGAATCGTCTGTATTAGTTGATCATTTCCAAATGGTTGAGGAAGGCAGTTATGCACGGTATCCTTGGGGTCAAATTTTATATGAAAAACTGATAAAAAGCTTCAGACAGAATTTCACTATTGAAAAATAACTTTATTGTTTCTATGGTATGTCGTACGCTCTAAATGTTTGGGTATACAAGTGCGCTGCTAAAATTGCCGAAGACGTTGTTGTTAAACCCGGATCTCAAACCCTAAGAATGGTGAACTGGCAAGTTGTTAGGGTGAAATCAAAATTCGATACATTTATGTCTTATATTTTCAATGAGGTAAGTTATATTATCATCTTTTAACAGAATCATATATTAATAAATTAACGCGTTTCACAATTCTCACGTGTTGTATATGTTCATTGATACCTTTACGTAAATTTTATTTCATTTTCAGGATGCTTGTTCTAATTGAGTTGTAACACACGACGAAGAGTTAGGATTCCAGTTACCCCTCCCCCCACCCCACCCCACCCCATCACTAGTTGATGTTTCTGATTCTATACCCTGCGAGTCGAGTTCTCCAAGCACAACAGCCAGGCATACAAAGCAGGTGGAAAAGGATGTGTTAGCGGGTTTGGAGGATTTCAGTACTAAGCCACTGGAGCATTTTCTAAGAATGTCTAAGAGAGTTGTTGAATCAATGTCCCCACAACCAGCTAAAAAAAGGAGGGTCATGCATGCAAACAAACTTGACCCTGTAATGGCAGCAAAGCCTAAAAAGCTAGTACGACATGCACAAATCCACAGGTAGGCCACAACACGTGTATCGATATCCAATCTACCTGACCAGCCAATACCTCATGTACAACAATACGACAGACACGATTTTAGTGAACTGCAGAAATTCTTAAAGAATTTGGTAAGTATAAATAAATCTCTCAGATGTATCACATTCAAATAAACATAATAGTTATTCATTTTATTCATCATTTTTGAAGGTTAATAGAAATTCAATGCTCTTGAGCAAAAGATTGACGCTATTGACCATAAGTTCGAGTCAAAGATAAAATCAAATCATAATGGCATTGTGAGAGATCTTGGGAAAGAAATTCACATATTTGATGATGTAATAAATCGTTCACCAACTGTAATTTTTATTTTATTTTTATTTTTATTTAATTATTTTTCACACATTCCAAGATATCAATGATGCAACTTCACCCGATGCAACTGTTGATATTGGTCACGGGGTACATGTTGATTTGAACGTCAACGTAGTCACTCTACCAGACATTCATGTGACAGACAACGGCATCGACATCCTAGAAGAAGCCTCAATCATAACTGATACTCCTGAGGTATCATTTAATGATACAAATGAAATGATAACACAAATCTATTTAAAACATTATTGTCAATCAATATATATTCTGACCCAAGAGTATATTGCTCATGTGTATCTCAGTGATACACTTAATCATTGTATATATACCATGATGACAAATAATTTTTTATATTAGGCGGCTAGAAAATACAAGTATGCTCCTATCATTAAAACAATTAATGTACCTCAACAAGAGCCAATAATTTCCAAAAAAGATGAGGTTGTTTATTCTACCTTAGGAAAAATATTTGCCCAATGTCCCAACTAACAATATATAGTTCGTTTTATTGAAGGCTGTTGAGAAATACAAAGAGCTTGTCATCAGTGAAGAAGAATAGGTGTCCCAGCAAGCTAAAGTTCTTCAACAACATCCACCAGTTTATTATATCTAGATTAAAATTCATTATTATGCATGCAATCATACCTCTGACCAAACACAAAACCTATTAGGTTGATGTCTCATAGTATCCAGTAAATTCAAGTGAAGATCTACCTGGAACCTTTACGTTCGATGTGGCACAGATTGTGACTGACAAGTTTGGAACTGAAACATTGGGAATCATTTTTAAACCTTTAATCATCTTCAAAATTTACATTATTTTTTTTATTTAGCAAAACACAAATTGTAATCTGTAGGTTTCAACCACATCTACTTTGTCATCGGAAGGTTCTAGTGAAACAGTAAAAGCGATTTTATCAAAATTTGATACCCCAACAACTGACAAGCCAGTTGATCCTGTGACAGAAGAAGAATCACCCGAGTATCAATTCCTACTCAGAGATAGTCAGCTACCAACCTCACTATCTTGTAAAAAGGTTGTGTTACATAGTTCGGCACGGATGCCAGTATCACGTACCAGAATGCCATCCAAATTCGTCCTGTCGCCTTTCTTGAATGATTTTGAGTCAATTGACAAGGGTAAGGAAAAGGTGCCAGAAGAGGTGCCATACAATCCTCGGCAACAATACCTATTTGATGGGTATGCCATCTACTACAGTCCTCCACATGACATCATTAATGAGTTTAACGTTTGGCTTGGGAAAGATCTTTTGAGATTTTATTAAAAAAGGTTAGTTATTTTTAATTATCAAATTAAATATATATTCTACACTTTATTTTACTGTATAAAAATATTAACTAAATTGCATTACATATACTTAGCCAGGAATTCAGATCAGGATCACTACCTATCCAGGTGCTCTTATATTGGATTCCCCCAAATGAATTTTGTAGTTGCATTTTCACAAAACAAGAACTGATTCTACAAAATGGTGCAAAAAAACTGTTGCTGGGATGATGAAGTAAATTATTGATCTATTACTTAACTACCTCTCTGCATTGCTGTTGTCTAATGTCCACTTATTTTACACATAATTTATGTCTCAACACATTGTATAACTGTTATTGATATTTTTTTCGTTTAATCAAGCTTATTACATGCATACAAAGAACATAGCCTGGAATGCTATACGATTTCTATTTTAGCTATGGTCGTTCTTTTATGTATCAACATTTGTTTGTCATGTCTCTGCTACAACATTGATTTAGTCATCATTGGCACACACACAATGAGCAGTGAATTTAATGTCTACTGTAGATCTTATCTTTATTCCATTATTCTTTTTTATATCAGCATCTTGTTTTGTCAGTTACTGATACAACATATGTGAAAATATTGTAAATTTGCATTTTTTTGCAGCACATAGAAGTTATTTTTTATTAGCTCCGCAAGAAATCGAAGTTGTAGTACAATACCCTTTATAAATATACAATCAGTTCTTGTTTCTTCAAAAATCATATAAATGTCACATATGCATGATATTACCCAAGCACAAGTGAGCCTAAACTTGGTACCTAAGAAGATATGACGCACACTTCTGTTATAACTTTTCATGAGAGGTCAATTAAAAATGTAATAAATGGATACACTGTCCTCGCTAGGTACCCGTGGCATTTGGTAGATGATGTTTACATTCCTATAAATGTTGAGGACCACTTTTACTGGGTATTAGCTGTCGTCAATTTGAAAGACAGGATTATCCGTGTGTTTGATTTGTCTGCTGGCTCAAGGCATAGGAATACACCAAATGAAATAAAAAGAATGACAGCAATATTGCCAAATTATCTCATTGATACAGATTTCTATGAAAAGAAAGAGCGCACAAATTGGACGACACTGGTAGCACACAAGGATCCAAAGACTAGAGAGATTCTTAGTCGTCAGCATCCTTTTTGCATTGAACTCGTTGAAGACATTTCACACCAAAGACCTTATAACATATAAGTTAAATACTGCAAATATATATAACTTTGTGTTATTGATTTTTTTTCTTTTTTAAAATTTTTAATTCACTTCATACACAACAACTGTGGAGTTTTCATAGCTGCGTTAGCAGAGTATACCAGTGATGGTATACTGATATCATTCAGTTTGATTAATCTAGTTTACCTCCGAAAGAAATATGCATCACTGTTATGGAAGTATGGAATGGAAAAACACAACGATGGATACGTGAGTGAAAATGACGACCCATCCACGTCAAAAAGTGCATTTGATGAGTCTGATGTTCAAGATTTTGCCAGTGTAGAATGGTATGGCTTTCAATTAGTTTAACTAAGTATCGGGGAAAATATTTCTTGTACATGGAAGCATATATAGACACGCACACATATATATAGGTACACATGTCCCCCCCCCCCCACGTAGCCCAATCAAAATCAAACACACTGATGACCCCACATCTTTTATTAACTCTTAAGG
>JAABOM020000007.1:21679380-21692366 GCA_011800125.2 Solanum clarkiae
TTGCTGTATGAAATGTGGTCATAATGTTTGTCTTCTTCCTTTAATTTTGGTTGGTAATTTCAAATTATTTTACTCTCATGAGATTGATTTGTGCTCCCTTTAATTTTGTGTTCAAATTTTTATTTTTATTTTTAAATTTTTGAAGTGCCCAATTTGTAATTGATTTTTCTTGATTCAGTAAAGTTTTGCATAAATTACATTCTTATTTATGTTAATTTGGTGATTCCGTGATTAATTACCCATATAATCGACTCATAATTATGGTAATTGTGGCCTCCCTGATTTTATTTTATTTTTATCTTCCCTTGCATAATTTTGGAACAGATTCTTAGTCAGTTATTTATAGTAAAATTTTGATAACGTTCAGATTTCAAAAATCAATTTCATTTTTAAAAGATTTTTACCACCCGTGATTGATTCTTCTCCATAATTAGTTGGCTCAATATTGTAGTATATAAATAAGGTCCCCTTTCATTCTCTAAGAAGAATTCTTCACACACACTTTATTCATATATTCTCTACACTTTCTGCCCTCCATTTAAAAAAATAAAAAAATTAGAAGACTGCCATAGATATATTCTCAATGCTCTCCGGTTATTGGTTTGCTATTTATATTTCTGTTTACTATTTCTTTATTGGAACTTGAATTTCAAGTTTAAGACACGACGAGTCGCCTGGGATGGGAGGAGGATCATTTTGAAGTTTTTTTATTTTATTTATGGTGTTGTATTTTATTTTTTCGTAAAAATGATGCAATAAAATATAGTGGAATTGGGGATCTAGTTTGAATGGGGGAGGGGATCTATGTGCTACGTGTTCCTTTTTATTATTTTCTACTTCTTGATGTGTGTCAACTAATTGAATAATTGTAATTTAGTCTTTGAGTCACTTAGGTTAAAACGTTAGTATATTAATCTTCATGAACTTATTTAAAAGAGGCATAAACTTAGTAACGTAATTTTAAATGTTGGTCATATTTGTAAACAATTTTTTTTACTAACTTTCTTCTAAATTAAAATCTCTTTTAAATTAAATCTGACTTCTAATCGTAAAATAAGGTTTTATAACTTTGATGCATAATTTATTTGCAAGTTGTTTGAAATTGACAAGTATTTTCTAATATTACTTAATCTAGAAATCATGCTTTTTGGGAATTTAATGACTTTTTCTAAATCAAAATATTAAGATAATCATGTCCATAAGGTTTTGCTAAATAATTAAATTATAATTTGTCAATCATTTTTAACTATGTTAACAGATTTCTTTAAATAATGTGTCATGCTTATTGTGTTTAACCCTTCTTATTAGATTGTTGGAAATCATTTCCTCAATTTAACATTGAATTATCCTTAACACTTTTTAGAGCATTTTTATCATATCTCAATAAATTAATATGGTAATTCAAAGTCTTTTCAAGCTCAAAATGTTTAAAAAATTGTTTTGTGGTGCACACGTATATCTTGTACAAGTTTTGCACTTCTTACTTGTGCTTTTGAATATGTTTTGGAGGCATACTTGAGTTTTATGTGCTAATTGCTCGTTCTCTTTGTTTTGTATGATGCGGAGTCTAATAGGAAAACCTTGATTTTATTTTAAGTGTAGAACTTATCCAAAATTAGAAGTCTAACGTCTCTTGGACCTTAAGATGGGATGTTAGGCACTTTAGGACTCGTTAGAATTTTGCATTTCTTTTAGTATGCTCTTAGGCTAATAATAAATCAACTTAGGAGGGGTACGGGTAAATAGGACCCTCAGAGATGATGATCTACACTCTTAAAATAGGACGAAACCTTGGATTTTGTCCTTAGGCTTAAATAAGCCATGTGATGCTATAAATGACAAATTTCGATTTGTCTTCCAAAAATAATACCCGATTAAACTGATTCGAGTGGAATAAATCTCGCTTAGTTTTTTTATTTTTCTTTGTTTATTTATTTTTCAATCGTTTGGGGTTAGATTAGTCCTTTAATTCCTTTATTCCTGTATTTACTTGTCTCTAACTTAATTTCTATTTTTGTGATCACTTAAAATTAGTTGAGATAATTTTCTTAAAATTGGGACCCTATTTGTTTTAACTCCCACATAAATGTGAGATACGGTCGGAACCTGCCTTTGCGGACCTCGAAGGGTGCCTAACACCTTCCTTTTGAGGTAACTTGTGATGATGTTCACGCTCCAATAAGAAAGCAGTCGCTATCAGCAATTAACCTAATCGGAGGTTAGGGTCGGATCCATAGGGAATACAAGGCTTGACTACAAGACTTAACTACTAATCATTTCAAACATTCATAACTACAATCTTGAAATTTTGGGGGGGGGGGGGGTGGGGGGTTGTGATTCAAAAACAAAATAAAATAAACACTAAACTATCCATGGTTATCATAATCCCAAGTTGTGGGTGTTTAGCTACTCATAACTAAAGCGAAACCAACAAAAATGCAAATACAAGGCATAGTTGAGCGTTTTACCAAAAGCAAAAAAAGTGTAGACACCACAAATTGCAAACCCAAAAGCTTGATAGATTGGCAATGAGTACAGAGCAAGATTTGCAATCTCCTAAATGGGTTTTCCAAGAGAAAATGATAAACTAAGCTAAAATCCTAAAAGATTCTTGAGAGAATGTTCAAAGGCAAATTCTATGTTCTAAAATCTGGAATCTCGTAATAAAATCCTAACTTAATGTATTTATAGTGTTTACATACAAACCCTAAAAATAACACAAAAGAAAGTTGACAGTTGGTACGTCTCGCAGGTACGACTCGTAGGGTGACCTAAAAGTCATAGTCGGGGTCTCGTATTAGGTTCTTGGCATTTTGGACCCAATAGGTAGGAACCATTGGTACGAGTCGTTGCATGGGCTATGACTCATATGCTCCTCTCGTAGTCTAGGCCTTCAGTTTTTTGGTCCAACATTTTGGCTCTCTGATTCTTGCTACGAGTCTAGCCACCCTACGACTCGTAGTTTGGCTACGACTCGTAGCTTGGGCTACGACTCTTAGGTGAGCTTGTATGTCCATGATTTAGCAAAATCTGTAACTTTTCTCCAAAATCATGCCAACCTAACTTTTCCACAAAAACAACACAGAAACACATAAAACCATAAAAAATCACATTAAAAACTCACAAAATCCCTTATTTTAGGCATCAAATGTGTTGTATTTTGACAGCACATCAACTTAAACCCTTACTTGTTCTCTGGTTGGCGTTGACTCTTAGATTAGTTGTAGATTAGAATGGTGTCCTAATGCACCTTAATTCATTAGGTGGCGACTCTTCATTTTTTAATCCCAGAATAGTCGTTGCCACGACGTCGTCCAAGTTCCCGTCTTTTCGCGAGAAAAAATGGGGTGCGACACATCAATTAGGAAACTAGAGCTTACCAGAGTCAATATTGATTCAAATAGATGAGGGTCCACCACCTAAATTACAATTGTTATTCAAAAAATATAATTCAATCTTTGTCATACTAAATACCTTACCTCCACATAGATATCACGAGCACAAAATCATTCTCAAGGAAGGTACATCACTTGTAATGTGAGGCCTTACATATACCCTTCCTTAGAAGAATGAAATTGTAAAAATGGTTCAAGAACTACTGCACACTGGAGTAATTAGGCCTAGTTTGAGCCCCTATTCTTCGTCTATTATTGTGATTAAGAAGAAAGATGGCTCTTGGAGAATGTGCCTTGATTATCGAGAACTAAACAAGGCTACAGTCAAAGACAAGTTCCCAATACTTATTATAGAGGAGTTGCTAGATGAACTAGGTGTTGCTAATTTTTCCTTTAAATTGGATTTAAGATCTGGATAGCACCAAATCAGAATGTGCCCTGAGAATATTGAGAAGACTACTTTTAGATCTCACAATGGCTACTATGCGCTCGTCGTGATGTCATTTGATCTTACAAATGCCCATCCACATTCCAGAACCTTATGAATCACATTTTTCAAGCTTATTTGAGAAAATTCATTCTAGTAAATTTTTGTATGATATCCTTGTATATAGTGCTTCTTGGTGTAGCCACCTAGTCCATTTAGAATCTGCTCCCCAAACAATTCAATTACATAACTTGTTTACCAAATTAAGTAAATGCTCCTTTAGAGAAATAAGGTGGAGTATTTGGGGCACATTATTGCTAGGAAATGTCTTGGAACCAATTAGTCTTCCACGTTTTAAGTGTGACCTAGACTTATTTGCCTTCACAAATTATCCTACCGGAACATCAACTTGAACATTAACATTAACAGTTGGCATATGTGATTTTGTAATCCTTGAAAGGTTGGTAAATGCATCAGGCAGTTGATTTGCAATACTTTGCAAATAAATAACCTTTGAACATCTTGCTCACATTGATTTGTTCGAGGATCTAAATGAGATAATAACAATTAATTCCAATCTATCTCATTTTCCTATTGCTTATGTTCTCCCCCTAATGTTGGGTATATTGATTCATCAAAACGATAATCAACAAACCTTGTCGTAAATAAATCTCAAATTGTAGCCTCCAAATATTTTATAATAGAACGAGATTCATTCCCAACATATACCCCCAACCTACTTTGGGGACTCATTTTTATGTGTTGTGATGGAGCAATTAGAACATACACCGCACAATCATAGACCCTAAGATGGAAAGTATTTGGCTCCTAACCAAAAATCAACTTAATGGGAAGATATCATCATAATAACTAGTTGACTTTATACACACAAGTGCTGTTGCATGCAAAATAGCATGTCCTATATTGAAACAGGCAACCTTCTCCTCATCAACAGTGAGCTAGCTATCAATTGAAGACGTTTAATCAAATGACTCTGCTAGACCATTTTGAGTATGAACATGAACAACGTGATATTTAATTGTTATCCCAATAGACAAACAATAATCGTTAAATGTCTCAAATATAACACCCTTTTATATAAGATATAGAAATCATTCATTTACAATATTTAATCAATATATTAATATGTTTTTATTAAATAGATGCATTACGATTTAATTAAATGAACATTCATAAGTATATTTGATACAATAGTGGAGTAATGAACATCCACATTTATAACAACGGTTCCTTTTTGAGATAAAAGTAAAAATGGGTAGCAAGTGAGCTCACATCTATACATAGCACTGCGCCGATTGCCAATTTCATCACCGTCGATCTGCTCAGGTAAGTGTTCCTCTCTCTCTCTAACGTTTCTCGAACTTTTTCCTCTCTCCCCCCAACTCTTGTACCTGTCGCTGAATACACATCGTTTCCCAAAAATAGATCTAACTCGGTCTGATTTTTTGTTGTCATGTTTAAATTGTACTCTGTGAATTGTTAAATTTCATTGCAATTGCAATTGTTGTTATTGAACTATATTCCCCAACGAAATTGGGAGGTGACATAACCATTTTTAAGTTGGAAACTATACTTTCTATGTCATATGCACATAAGGTGTTTGATGGATTACCTCAGTGACACATGAGCTACATTAGCAATTATAAGAAAGTGTGGGGTGGTCAGGCAGGTTTCTAGAGTATTTCGGCTGTGTAGTATAAATGAGGCAAACTATCCTTTATAACTAGACTAGGGTTGTGATTCAAAAAAATGCATTGCTGAACGAAGTACGATTGCCACACTACCCTGTTAAGTGACTATCTTTGGTGTTTGAAGCGTGTTTCTGAAAAGCTGTCTGGAGGAATGCGCATAATTCTAAATTTTTATTTTTGATCATTTTTACCCTATTTTCTTGACTCCTTAGCACTTTAAAACTCGAAGGTCATGAGTTCAAGCCTTGGAAACAACCTCTGGCAGACATACAAGATAAAGTTGCATACAATAGACCCTTGAGATCACCCCTTCCCTAGACCTTGCACATAGCGGGAGATTATGTGCACCGGGCTTGCCCTATGAATGCGCATAATTCTAAATTTGGAGGTCTTTGAGTTGTGGTGAAGTGGTTGAGTTGAGGGCCTCAGGCTTGAGAAAAATAATCAAAAGCTTGAAAAGAAAGAAGGAAGGAAGGAAGGAAGGAAAAATGCGGTTTATTGAGAATTAGAAGATAATTGAAGGTTTGTTACCTCTTGTAAATAAAGGAATGAAGAAGATTTTGAGTTACTTTTATCCATATTTATCCAACTATGCCGGAAGCCTACATTACATCCTTAATCAACCCCTATTTTTTATTCTAGACCAAGTCACCTACATTAGTGGAGGATTACAAGACAGGCAAGCCTAACAACATAAATTGTTAAATTCTAACTTTTTCGAAATATTCCTCTATATTTTATGCCTATCAAGTTTCCATTTAGAATCATGTATTGTAGCTTTTTTATTTTTGTTTTACAACTTTTTGATATTACCTATTGCTAGTTGTTTTCCCTTGAGGGGGAAACCTCTGAGATGAGGGCTTTTTTTCCTTTAAATTTGAGATGTGTTTTCTGGAATAATATTTGGTTGTGTAGGTAGCTTCATGTTTCCACTAGAAGTTTCTGAAATGGGGCATATTCTATGTTTCAATTGTGGTGTATTCTGGACAAAAGTCCTATTTTGATGTCTCTATGTTTCATCATGATATTTTATTGTGAAAATGCTCATTTTATATTGTTATTTCTAGCCAATGTTTTTTCGAATTTCTTGTGTTGAACCTTAATATGATGGAGAGAATGAAAAGACACTGATTGGCCAGTTTCTGTTTCTAATATCTAAATTTTTTGTTGTTTTCTAATTGTAGTTTGAGCTCTCAAGATTTGTTCTACTCTAGAAAGTGCTTCAATCTTTGGTGAGGAAGAAAAGAGAAAGAGTATTGGGTTGACAATGGATTCAGGTGATGCAACTGGATATTCAGCTGGGGTGGATGATGATTATGAATCTTTACTTTCAACAACTGACGCAGAGCTCTTAAAACGAGCATGGCGGAATGAAAAAGCTGCTCCTGAAATTCTTCAACATGAGACTGCTTTGATTCAAAGATCAAGGGAACAAATTCAGTTGATGGTATGCACATTTCATATATTTAGGCCTCTTTAATTTGTACCTGGGATATTCATCTATTTATTTTATAAACTTTGGCTTTCACCATATGCTTTATTAGAATTCCTTTCTATTTTAATATTTTTTGTGTGAAGTCTTGTGCTTTGTTTGGCAATATGTTGTGGATGCATGGCTCAGAAGGTTGAGGATTTCTAGATGTTGTCACAATTTTAGAAGTGTGTTTATAAAAGGACTATACTACAGAAAAATGGAAAAAATTGTTTTGTCCCAGACTCTAGCAGGGTTCAACTGAAGCTCCCAGTTCTGTTTAAAAGGATGAGAATAAACTTTTAGACAGACAAACTTATTTCTGGCAACAAAAAAAAAACACTGGACAAGTTATTCAATTAATGCCTAACAGAATTTAATTCTAGCATCTGTGTGTGCTTTGTCTGTTATTAGGTGAAGTGTTTGCTGTTAATATTCCTATAGGAGCATGACTTTACTGAGATTCTATGATAAAGGACACAGTTGTGTTTGGTAAATGAAGTTATTAGTTGTAAGCTAAAATGTGTGCTATCTGAATGGAAAAGTTGTTGTGCTCTCATCCAAACAAAGTTTATAATAATGTGTGTTATTGCTGCTTAATGGAGTTTAATCCATATCTTCAATATTGGTGTACAACATTTGTTAATTTTCATATTTAATAAAGAGGAACATGAAACTCCTCCGACATGCCAAATTACATTTCTCTTGATGATGCCAAAACTTCCATTTCCATGTTTTGGTATATTGTTCATTTATATAAATCTAATTATTTTTTTTGTTCCTGACTTATGCTTCTCATTATTAATTTATGCAATTTCATTGTTTACAATGTATTGCATACTGATGCTACTTAATCTTTGCTCTTCAGGAAGAAACAGTAGAGGAATTTTTAAAAAATGGTGTTGATCCGCTCACTTTATCTCTTTACCAGATGGACCTCGATAGAACTCTGTTTCTATTAAGATCATACTTAAGAACCCGTCTCCAAAAGGTAGCCTTCAATTATAGCATCTTAGTCTTTGATCTAGGTGAAATTCATAGCTGGAAAATGCTATAGTTCTTTTAAGTTACTGGTAGTGTCTTTAAATGATTTGTTTGAGTGTCATAGGATCTCATCTTTTAGTATATCCCTGCACTTATCCTATCTTCATTCATTTCATTATTAATGTTGGACTGCAGATCGAAAATTATGCATTTTACATACAAAAGAACACAGACTTATGGAATCGTCTATCTAAACAAGAGCAGAAATTTGCTGAAAGGTAAATTTGTTTCTCTTAATTCTAAGTGTTTCATGCTTACCAAGTTTTGTAACATTAATTACCTGGGATGATTAGGTGTATTGACGACATGGAGCAACATCTAGATCAATCTGTTCTCTCAAAGTTGCCTCATGGCTTCAAGTCCCACTTGAAGCAATCTTCGCTAAGTTTGGCAGATGATATGGGTAAGCGTGCCATACTCTGTCCAAGTTGATTGAGTTGAAATTTGAGTCCCTCCATCTGTCTGCTTGTTTACTGTGCGTGTTCAATTTATCTATGTTGTGATAGAGCTAAAATGAGTTTCTGGAATCCTAGATTAACGGTTATGCGTAATCAAAGGCATCTTAAAATAATGAAGGTTTGTCTCGAAGTGATTTAGATTGTCATTGAACACGGCGTAGCAATTTAAATTCTCTAATCAATTGCCAAACCTGCAACCTGATATTTAGTTGGATTAAGACATGATGCAATCTCTTGCACTCATGGTATCAGTTTGTTTCTTCTATTTTTTTTTCGCATTTTAGACATCTCAAATGTAAAGACTGTTGGGATTTGCATTTGTACTGAAACAGCAGTTTCTCATCTTGTATGCATTTTAGTTCCTGAGCCGCAGCTAGATCAATATGTTTTCTGCAGAAGCAAGAAATTCTTAGGATCTTTTCAGCTTGATGACAGGTAATCTTCTTTCCTTTGTTGTGATTTTTCTTAGGAATCCTGCCTGATTATTTTCTATTCTTGACTGCCATTAATTCTCTTTGATGGTAGTGGGGAAGAACCAATAAACATTGAAGCCAATGATTTGTATGCTCTGTCTTACAAGTCCATAAAGCCACTTGTGGAGAGTGGGCAGATCGATCTGGTATGAGAGTATGGCCTCTTTGTTACCCCTTGACTTCTTGTGAAAGATAGATGACTGCGTAAAACAATTATTCAACATATGTGCCAGAGCGATTAAAAGGATAGTGTCTCTTTCACTGGGACAAACAACCCATTTGTGATTCTGGTGATAGGAAACTGTGGCTCTGCCACAAATCAAGAATTACATTATCCAACAATGGTGTAGTCTATGACAAATGTAGCGTAGGACTGTAACTCCTTTACAATCCTTTAACTGCTCAAGAATAGTTTCCCTATTGTGGTATGGTAGATTGGTTTTGTTTCTCTTGTTTTGTTCCAAACTTTTTTTGTTTTTAATGAGTTTTTCTGAAGAAATGTGTTCAGCAGCTTATAAAGATGCTTAATGTGTTAAAATTTCATCCATATGATATCAACAAATCTAATGCAACTTATATAACAAGAAAAGAAAATAGAAAGTCCATTGAAAACTTAGGCAAAAATTCTCGTTGAGTTTTACAAGCATCCTAGTAGTTTGTGGGAACATACGATTAGAACTCAATAGTTCCTAACTTCTTATAGGTGTACAATTATGCAGTTTTAGTCTAGAAAACGTGGGTCAACACCTATGAAAAACTGTTGAAATTATTTGTTTCCTATAGCTTGGCTCATAAAATTCTAAAATTCTACCAAGTGTTTTACGGCGTTGCCGGGCCGCCTAAGGCTCTTGCCTGACTCCTTAGGCATGGGTAGGTGTAATTTTTTGGGAAAGTTTGAAAACAATTTAGATAATTTTCGTATGTTGCGGGAGATGGTGCGAGCACAAGACATTGTTGGACTTGTTTTAGGCACTGACATCCCTTACAAGCTAATTTAGTTAGGGGGGTTTAATTTATTTAATTATTTTATGTCAGCCTCATTCTTCTAGTTATTCTTATAATGATTACCATAGTGATATTGGGCAAACACTGAACATTACAGAACAAAAAGGCCACATTTCACAACAACTTTTCATCTCATACTAACAAAGTAGAGGATTCATATTAAAATAAACATGTAAGGATCAATGGTACAGGCAAATTAAAAGAAATGCAAATGACACATTATCGGTTGGACAAACAAAAGGAAGTTGTTGAAATCGATTGATCTCTTTCTCGAGCTAATTCTTCTTCCCCTGCACATAGATATATGTTCCATATGGCTTGTGACAAAAAGACAGGATGAAACTTCAAGAAAGTAGTATACGTTTCAATTGTATTGATATGGTTAGGAGCAAAGATATGACAAATTAATGTGACAATTTTTAGTAAGATGGAGGTGGCGGCGGGTAGTTGTAGTAAGCAGGTGGAGGTGGTGACATGTAGTAATATGGAGGAGGAGGAGATGGCGATGGTGGGGGTGGTGAATTGTAGTAATATGGAGGAGGTGGAGGTGAAGGTGGCGGCGGCGATTTGTAAATGTATGGAGGAGGAGGAGAAGGTGATGGAGGGGGAGGAGATTTATAGTAATAAGGAGGAGGGGGTGATGGTGATGGAGGAGGTGGAGATTGATAGTAATATGGTGGTGGAGGAGATGGTGATGGTGGTGGGGGGGACTTATAGTAATAAGGAGGAGGGGGTGATGGTGATGGAGGAGGTGGAGATTGATAGTAATATGGTTGTGGTGGAGACGGTGATGGTGGTGGTGGGGACTCGTAGTAATAAGGTGGAGGTGGTGGAGAGTTGTAAATATATGGAGGAGGCGGTGAATCATAATAGTAATTTGGAAGTGGTGATGGAGAAGGTGGTCGTGAAGACTTATCAGAATATGAAGGTGCAGGTACAGGTACAATCGATGACTGAGGAGATGGTGCCCGTGAATAATAATATGGAGACGGAGCCCATTCTGAAGGTAAGGGTGGTGAATTGTTATCAGATGGAGATGGCGATAGTGGTGCTATATTTGGTGAACTTGGAGCTTTCTTGTTGGGGGAAGTAGAGGAAGGAGCTAGGGAAGGTCGAGGAGAGAACCATTCTATAGGTGATGGTGGGGATTGGTTAGGAAAAGAAGGTGCAGGTACAGGCGATGATTGAGGAGATGTTATATAACTAGGAGATGGTTCCCATGAATAGTAATATGGGGATGGAGCCCGTCTTGAAGGCGAGGTTGGGGAACTAAAATCATTTGGAGTTGGAGATGGTGATGATAGTGATGAGGTTGGTGAATTTGGAGACTTGTTAAAAGTAGGCGAAGACACCGGGGAGGGTTGAGGAGAGAACCACCCTAAAGGTGATGGTGGACTAGAAATGTCATTATCTGATGATGATGGTTGTGGTGATGGAGATGATTGATGCGGAAATCCATCAAGGTTAGGCGTATACGTTGGTGCTGGCTTTGGAGATGGCTTGTAACTATAATATTTTCTCCATGCATATGGTTTATGACTTGCTTCTACACTCTTGGATACCAAAAGTATAGCCACAAACCATACAAGATGTGGCCAAAAAGAAGCCATTGAAAAGAATTAAGATGAAATTGATGAGCATAAAGATGAAGAAAGTCCCTTTATATACTCTTTCCATGAAATTTTGGTAAATTTTTTTGGTGAATTTTTCTGCCCCTAGCTAGTTGGTAAGTAGACTTGTTCTTGCATAGTGACAAAGAATAATATGAGACTAAGTCAAAACATAAAACTTGAGGGCAAATGGAGCTAACAGTTTGCATTTGGCATAAAAAACAGTCTTGCAAGTATTATTTGATTCCTTGTTGTTTTCTATATACATAATAACAATATATCTATGAAGAACTTCCAAGGACGGCTTTAGAAGTTCTAAGAAATGTTTCATTAATATTCATCCCTCCTGGAATAATCTTGAGTAAATATGTCTAGATTTCAAAATTTGTAAGTTGTGGACGTTCTCATAGAATTGAGAATGAAATTTTCATTCTATACATGTCAGATAATGAATTAGTAACTGCTTCCAATTTTTTTTTTTTTTTTTTTAAAAACCCAATTATGCTGAATTTTCCATTTTTGGAATAGTTACGGAATCTCCATGAATATTTTTCATTTTTGGAATAGTTACGGAATCTCCATGAATAAGATCAAACCTTATTCTATGGTACTTACCTGAGGTTCCTCTTTAAGAAAGTCCCCGAAAGAGCTTAGTTGATCCATGATTTATGTTTTCATCTTTCGTTTCCTTTCGTTTGTTTCGAGAAATCTATCATTTATTTCGAGAAATCTGTCGTTTATTTGAAGAAATCTATCAATCAATTCTGGTTCTAATATCTTTATATATAAATCGTTTGTTTTGAGAAATCTATTGATTGATCTATTTGTCTTGAGGGGTGGGGATGAGGGGATAATAGATAAATGTATCCTTTAACTTAACTTTTTCTGATATCTATACAGTATACTTTTCAATTTTAGATATGTACAAATAGACCTTTAAAGTTGTATAA
Organism: Solanum clarkiae; assembly: GCA_011800125.2. NCBI lineage: Eukaryota > Viridiplantae > Streptophyta > Magnoliopsida > Solanales > Solanaceae > Solanum > Solanum clarkiae. The sequence goes on from JAABOM020000007.1 coordinate 21,691,926, forward strand.
AATTAAACAAGTACACACGTCTTACATTGTAATTTGCATGCAATGCATTTATCCCACATGATAACTGATTAGTATTATGCTATGTGGACATGTATATTTACTTGTTTAACTGTATACAAATTTAAATATTTACTTCTACACACTCAAAATTAAAAAAAAAAATATATCAACTAAGATATGAATATTCTATCAAATAGAAGTAATTCATCCTAGTATCTTTATCTATTTAGCCAACTAAAGCATAAAACTCCCAACATATATCTATTCTTTCTTTTTTTCTTTCTATATTTTTTTTGTTGTTCTTATCATAGAAGGATGAATATATAGACTCCACCTTGCTTTGTGTTAAGGTATTACCCTTTCCGTTTTTAGTTGTCCGTTTCACATTTTTTTAATTTAGTTTAAAAATACATTCTTTTTTTTGGGGGGGTGGGGGTGGGG
>JAABOM020000007.1:21692466-21708326 GCA_011800125.2 Solanum clarkiae
CATTCTTTTTTTTGGGGGGGTGGGGGTGGGGATGGGGAGGAACTTTATAATTCTCACTTTCACATAATATGTTTGAAAATGACAAATTTAAGATACAAGATTAAAGGACATTTGGTATGTTCACATATCTTTAGTTTAATATCCAAAATTCAAAAGTCTCCGTTACTTTCTTAAATTTCGTATCAAGTTAAAACTAAATAAATAAATTAAAACAGAATGTTTATCATCCACATCATAATAAATAGAGTTTTTTGAAAAAAATATTAGTGGTAAATTAGAATGGATTAATCGACAAAATAAGAAATGAAGACCGAGCCTTGATATACTGCAGAATAGCACATTTTTATTACCACGAGATATATTGGAAGCAACAATCATTTTATTCAACTAAAATTTGGAATGGATGCACTTAACGATATGAATCATTTGAAAAATAAATGTATTTGTTCTGTAATATACTTTTATAAGATAAATTCAGATTGACTTTAGTTCATTTAAAAATTGTGATTTGGGGGCTTTTTTTCCTTCAATTCATTGAAAGATTTACTCTGGAATTTTAAATTTATTTGTATAAAATGGACTGTTTGATAAAAAAAAGAGGTTGATTGAATTAACATGTTAAAGCAATTTATGGTTCATCTATTTCAACAACTTGTTATTGTTATCAATTCATTTGAATCATTACTCAACTTCGACGGTTGTTTATTCAAAGACTATTATAAATTTAAAACATGTTGTTATGGTAAAATTGGTAAATATGTTGCTCTTGAAAAACAGTGCTAATGCATCTCGATTCAAGTCCAAATAGCAGTTTCCCACTTCTAAAAAGTTATCATGAATTTAATCCCGAATATCAAGATTAAATTACAAATTCAATATAATACTAAAATAACATAATCCCACACCTATACTTGATAATTGACATGCACCCATTCTTTTAGATCCATCACAAGGAAAACAAAATCCAAAATTTGACAAGAACAAATAAAGACCAGTATAAATATTTTGTAGGTAATTGTCTACAATACATAGAATTTTATGGAACTTTAACTTGCAAAACCTATTACATATATTTTTATGTTAACCAGCATAACATTCAGAAATGTTTTCTTTGAGAATGTAGACCTGAAAGTGTTACATGTAACATATAAAACATTTTCTCTAATGATCTGTTAAAAGTAACATATGAAATCAGCAAATAAAACATACATCTTTATAGGGTCATTTTCTTCCATTCATATTGTAATTTGCAAGTACCCAAACAATAATGTAACATCTTATATTTCAAGAATATATTATCAGTTAACATGTTACTATCAAGTGTTACATAATATTACAGGGAAATGTACAGAAGGCATCATATGAAGCTCTATAAACTTCACTTATTCAGTATAGTGCAACCATCAAACACTTAGCTTCGGCCGAAAATCAGAATCCACAAGTAATTTTGTAAATTCATCAGTGCAAGCCATTCGAATACGCTCTGGAGTGGCTGGATTATCAAGAGGAAACCAGTCGCTGTAACCAGCTTCCATCCTTGCAGATTTTATGGCGTTCTTGATCGCAAAAAAAACAGATGAAGCAAGAAAGAAGGGTGGTTCCCCTACTGCTTTAGATGAATGGATAGCCTTGGTGTTTGGGGCATTCTGTTGGCAAATGTCAAGCAAATTGTTAATGGCAAAGTCGAGATGTGGTATGCAGATGGCATAGAGACTTCCAAATAAAATAGGAATATCACTTAAAGCCGAAAATTATCCAAGAATAAGGAAACAGCAATTGGTGCCTGCATAATTGTACTTAGAATTGAAGCAGTTCAACAAATGGTGCATAACCGCTCATCGCTGAAGTATGCTGAACCAAATTTATGAACACAAAGGAAAGAATGTAGTCACAAGTAAGAAAATGGCTTAGAAGTACTCAGCAAACAGTGAATATCTAGACACCTAAATATCAAAGAGGAGATAGAGGTGAAACTTACTTTCAAAAGAGACACATTAAATTTGAGAGGCACATCATTTAAAGATGGAAGCTTGTAATTTCCAGGTCCACATGTGAATAAGCATCCAGGTGGTATCCACTTGTGTGCTTTATCGCCCCATTTCAGCTCTTCCAGTGCTACCCATCCAAGACCCTGTACAAATGCTCCTTCTACCTGTATCGAGTATGCATGAATGTTAGCAAAGCTCCATTTCAGATCAAAAAAGACAAGATCCAGCCCATCTCCAAATGTGGTAGTGCCTCTATCTCTGTCCAAATATAGACAATTAGAAGCACATCTGCAACTGGAAATAATGGCGCTAGACATAATATATGCAGGTCATCCTAATAAAAATATGAATGTTTCAAATGAGAAGAATAAACAAAAAGAACATTTGGAAAGTGTCCGATCGAGTTCAATACGAACAATTGGAGGACTTCAATTCCAGGAAATGAAGATAGGCTTTAGAAATCGGAGTTATTCCTCTTCCTGGTTCCCCATTCAAAACAATGAAATGCAAACATTATCTATATGTAGATAGATCTGGCCAAAGACACAATTTGCCACACCTTCAATCATCAATCACTTCAGAATTTACTAATTGATCGTCCACTTCTAAATTCATATAATTAAATTATGTCATTAAGCAGGCCAGTTAAACAATTGAAAACTTCAAAATCTATACGTAAATAGTACAGAGAGAGAAACAATGACCTGTCCAACATCAATCGCTGGATTGAGGGAAAACCCAAGGTCTAGGAGAATGTCTGCTCTCCTAGTATGGAAATCGCCTGTCAATGTGTCAATTTCAACCTCGGAAAATGCAGCACCATAGGTGAAGTACCTAAATGGATTGCCTTTCCCAGATTTCCAGTCAAAGCCAATATCAGGTGTAATGAAGAACCCATGAGCAGAAAGGTCAATTCTCTCGAAGTAGCATGCACTGACAAGCTGATAATTAATCAAAGAACAAGATATCAAGTCAGCTGTTAATGTTTTTCTAGTATCATCATGACAGTGCTATGGAAAGAGACAGTGCAATATTTCAGAGTCAGTTTCGAGGTATAACTAAAATTAAGACACATAATAAAAGTTCATACTGGACCATGAGGGAAGATACAAAATGCTTGCGACATTATCAATCTGAATAAGATGATATACATGGTGCAATTATGGAACAATATGCCACAGAAAGGTAACAATTGCTGGGGAAATGAAATAAAGAAGAGAAGTTTACTGTTCCATTGCGAAAAATCTTTCACGAATTGTCTTTTGCAGATACTTAGCTTTTCTTGAGTTTCTTATAATTGAATGTTTTCAATTCCCAAGATTACAATGAATACACACAACATGTGGTCTTGCCACTATGTGGCAGGGGCGTACAGATAATTGAAGGAATAAAGCCGGTGGGTGAGGTGAAAATACTTTTTTCGTTAAAAATCGAGCTTTGAGAAAGTCACTCATTTGTCTTTCATTTGCTGCCATAATTGCTGCATCTTATACAAAAAAACACCATCTGTCCTCCTAGATGGACAAGTCTATTCTTCATCTGTTAAAAAGTACCTCTATTTTCCTTCTGCAACTTTTGCATGCCTCGTTCAACTGATACGAGGTTTCACAAAACTAAATTTTCACTTCAAGCACAGGAGGGTCAGTTATGTAAGAACTTGAAAGCAATAGACATGGTACAGTCAATATCTTAACGAGTTTTTTGGTGGGAAGGAGGGGAGGTCATATCTTTGCATCAACTTGTTACGATTTAGGCCACTATATAATTTGTTGTTTTTGATATAAGAACTCTTATTGGAGACTTCATCCTCCCATGGCTCTGAAAAAGCTGTAAGCACCACTTGTAATTATTCACATATACTTGTATGTTTTCTACATTCATATAACTCCCTTAGACTCTCTTTCCATGCCCTTAAATTCCTTTAGTTATTTTATGGACATAACCAATAAGCCTAGTCAAATACTAGCCCATGCAAGTCTATGCTTGAAGAGATGCCAGATGCATGCACTGTAGACTAATAATGCCTGCCTCCTTTACAGAGCTAACTTCATGCGGCATTTGCGTCCCTTCTATTCATTCAAGTGCATATCTACTAGTCATTAGTTTCCTATTCCTTGCGCTTCCAAAACTCAACCTAGTCAGGTCAAAGAAAAAGATAGCTCAAACTTGAGGTCTCCAATACTCTGATGAACTTTAAAGAGAATTTTTCTTCTTCCAAATGATATACGCCATGTGTTAGTTCCTAATCCTGAAGAAGAGTGACTTTCACGCAAGGAGTTACTGTAGGAAGAGGCCATCATTTGGTGATTACAATCAAACTAATTTGAAGGTGAGAAAGGAAGGTGTATCAGGGAGTATGCATATATCCCTTTTTATCTGGAAAATGGTGTCAGATAAGCAGTAGTATTTCATAAGGAGAAGAAAGAGAGCATGATACGGATCAAGCAAAATGGAGAAAAGGTAGAAGAGCAAAGGAGAACGAAAACAGAAAATATGATAGGGATGATCACAAGCCAAAACTCATTAAAACAACCCACCACGTTTGCTCTTTAATTTAATTATCACATACTGTACCTATAAGCCCATTAAATTAGAGAAATTTACGAGTAGAGTATTATATCATTTCCTCATCAAGCCAAAATCCAACCATGTTCAAACATAAGTCAAAAACAAGGAAGTCAGTCAGATTAGGAATGAAATAAAACAGATATCAATTTTTTTTAAAAAAAAATTACTTAAAAGCCAGCACAAAAAGAGAGACCTCCGCAAAAGAGCTGAAGTTAGACTTGGATGCAATAGGCTCCATCCGTGCTTTTATTTGCTCACACGCATCCAGTACTGCAGCTCCATACATGTCAGAACTTGCAGAAGCAGCTGTTGGTGAAGCATTAGGAACCTAGATTGGCAAGAAAACTAGATGAGGCAGGTACTAATATTTTTCATAAGCTGCAAACAAAATTGACATGAAACACAAGGAATACGAATAAAACAATACAATGTTCTAGAAGAAATATCCCCGCACACTCCCCAAACCAAACAAAAGACTGGCTTAGGAAGATCAGTCTCAGTTATTTCAGGTAGCAAGTGAAAGCAACATTTACAGACCGAGTAAATTCAAGTTTAAGTATTGGCTAGTAAGGAAGGGGAGCCTTCGCGTGAGTGGTAAAGTTGTTGCCACGTGACTAAGAGGTCAAGGGTTACATCTACGGAAACAGCCTCTTGCGGAAATGCAAGGTAAGACTGTGTCTAATAGATCCTTGTGCTCCGGCCCTTCCCTAGACCCTGCTTAGAGCACTGGACTTCCCTTTAGTTTGATTATTTAAGTTTCTGGTTTTAGCTCATTTTCTCACACCGCCATCTAGTACATGCCTAAACCTTTATGTCATCACAGCTAATATTTTTGAAGAACTTGTACCAGCTAATATTAGAAATAAAACAAGAATTATGCCATGCGATTTTGATTAATTCACCATAGAAGAATAGAACCTTCAAACAAGGATATATTGATATTTGTCTCACACCCAATACCTTGTCAGTACTTGTGTCTGAAATGAATACTGCACTTAGAGGGATGTTAAAGGAAGATGCAGCAATCTGAGCAACTTTTGTATGCAAACCTTGGCCCATCTCCACACCCCCATGAGTGACCAACACTGTTCCATCTGTGTAAACTTGAACAAGAGCACCTGCCTGTGGTCAATAAGTCAGTAAATAACCAACTCAAACTTTCGGGATTATAACTTTTCATAGAACTGAAGTTGTGAAACAACCAGGCATCGAAAAAAGGTACCACTTATGAAGAACATAACCTATATCTCCTGTAGAACTATTCACATCTACAACTTAAACTTATTCAGACGAACTTCACCTCTACCACTTCCATTCTGTAAATTGCTTGAAAGAATGAGAAATGTAATATTAATATTATCTCATGTTTTAAATCACATCTTGAAAGGGCGCAATAGCCTGTTGGTTCTACATAGAAAATGGAATGCTTTTTGATCTTATCTCGAAAGGAAGTTGAGTCAACCAATTACAGCAGTCAGTCAACAGGCTGTTATCATGCTCATAGGTAGCAAAGAAACAGCTTAAATATATCCAGCTGCCTGGGCTGACAAATACTCGCTGAAAGCAGAGTCAGGAAAAATGAAGGCAACATTAAACTACTCACTACTCAAAGCAACATGGATCTAACTAGGAATTTTAGGGTGTACAACAATGACATCAACTTACCTGGTTCATAGACTTGAAAGTGAAAGATATCCCAAACATGGTTGGCACCATGGCAACACCTCGCTTCTTCCATCTATTATGGAGATTGAAATTTTCAACTTCATTTTGAGCATTAATGAAGTCGCACGAAGATTTCAATTCATTCCAGAGACGCCCCAAGGTACAGTCTTCAACTTTTTGACCATAATGCAGGACTGATCCTTCACGGATGAAATTCATTTCCTGGTGGAAAAATGAAAAATGAGAAAACAATCCTTATACATCGTCACCTACGGCGCTAAAGAATGTGAGGGACGGAGAAGCTGCTGATATGCATCACATATGAAGATAGAATAGTCAGACAATCATCAGAAACACAAGGCATACCCTTATTTCTTCTGGGCTTTTTTTAACTTCCACAGCAATCCTCTCTATCCAATTCTCAGCAATTAGCATACCCTGTGGGCCTCCAAATCCTCTAAATGCTGTATTACTGGGAAAATTAGTGAAGCATGCTTTTCCATTAATACTCACATTTGGAATTTCATAGACATTGTTCGAATGGAACATGGAACGTTCAAGTACAGCCAGTGATAAGTCTAACGAATTTCCAGCATTATTGTAGATATGAAGATCCAGGGCAAGAACTTTCCCAGCATTTGTAAAACCAACCTACCAATAATAGAGAATGTTAACATTGTTTCCCCATATTCAAAAAGAAAATGCTAATAAAAATCAGAACAGAAAATGATGCAAAGAATGCCTACAGAACACAATAGGAAAACGAATTAAGCCAAATTTTGCCCTTTTCCTCCCATTGAAGAGGCTTATATAGTCCAATAATCTATATCTGCTAAGATATACTGCTTGGTCCACTGAAACAAAAACAGCACAACAGGCTGGGAAAGAACTGTCGACTTTGTAGCCTCGACTCTTCTCCAATTGTTATTACTACACTGCAGAATCCAATACAGATAGTGCCTAAAGAGTTTTATCTGTCTATGCAGCCCAACAATTGAATGGGTTTCAGTAAATCGGGAAGTATGCATATCCATTCATCACATATTTATGAAACTACTACAATTTTGATACATCCCAAATCTGTTCTCACCAGATACTATTTACACTAATTCAAATCTAAACTAAAATATCATGTGTTTCCCACAAATGCTTGACCAATAAACACTGCAGAAGTGAAGGAGTTAAAGAAGTTTTCTCATGCCATACAAATGTCGCATAGAATGAGCCTAGCTGCAGGAAACGTGATCATAAACTCATCTATTTACCTTGTACTTCCCAAGAAAGCTATGTCGCTGCCCCATTATCATCATGTCTATATCCCTATCCAGAATAATTTTCACTGGACGATCCAACAGGTAGGATGGAACAGCCGCTGCCGCAGCAAGCATAGCAGACCTAGTCTCCTTGCCTCCAAATCCACCACCTATCCTTTTGGTTTTGCAAACCACTTTTGACATCGGAAGACCAAGAACATGTGAGACATACTTCTGGTGCTTCTGAGGAGCCTGCCACATAAACAATGAGTGGGACAACATAATAAGAAGAGCAGATATTCCCCCTTTCCAAACAAGTAATTACAGAGATGTAGCATCTTAAGCTGGACAATAATCTAATCCACTTGTCTAACTAAACCCATCTAACAGCACAATAATGATCTCTAAGAAACCAGTAACCATCTAGAACCAAAATCAATAAAAACAACTCATTATTATTTCAAATTGACACCAAAGATGACTAAGTTTGATCACATATGTATCCTGTGAGTCTGAGAAGCAAGAGTAAGTAGCCAAAAGCTAAGAACTTTAGTAGGCTATCTGCGCTATGTCTAGTTAAAACCAGGTTTTGAAAACCTTTTTGATTTTGCGTCAAAAATTATGAACAGTAGTCAGAAAATAAGCATATAAGAAGGCAATCAATGTTGAAATATGTAGCATCTGAGAGTTTCAAATATGGAAAACACATGCAGGATGCATGTTTTTTTAAAACAAGCTGTAATATCAATTGCACTTTGGGCGTAAGAGCAACTAAAATCTGAAATTGAGTTCCATACTAGGATCAAGGCTTTGACAACCCAATGGCAGATGGCTAGCACTTCCCCTTATTACCACTTCTTTTAATGATTATTAACACTTATATCTAAACAAGCAAACCACGAGAAGAAAAAAAAGTTAGGACACCAGAATTAATTCCCTATAAACCTGCATATACTTGAGGAACTAAGAGAGAATGACTAGATTTATGTTTTAAGTACCTGGGTAGATGAGATCATGTGCACCTCATTCCCACTATCAACTGTCCATAGTAAAGTACCATGAGGCTCCAAATAGAAATGTTCTTGACCACCTACTCTAACTTCTCCTTCTATAATATTGTCACATTGACCTGACTGGAAACACTCTTCTACATAACCCATTGTCATACATCTTTCCGTATTAGGATGATAACTGTTGGCCTGTATAGCATCCTCTATCGATAGAACTGCAGGTAGCTCCTCATACTCGACATGAACCTTTCTAGCAGCAAGTTTTGCATTTTCATGTGTGTCAGCTACCACCACTCCGATAACCTACAAATATTCACCAAACAATAATAGCTAGCTATGAGAAAACGTTGAACTTATGAAGCCATCCCCAAATTAAGATCTTATTATAAGTCTACCTCATTTAACATTGCAAGAGAAGCCAGTTTATTCTGAATATTAACCTAATACAGTGTATAAATAAATTTGTGCATAGAGAGGACATCTCAGAGTATGCAAGCATACCTGACCCACAGAAGTGACAAACTCCGTGGCAAAAAGCTCCTCATCGGCAACAACTGGTCCGATCATATTCTTACCAGGTACATCTTTAGCGAAAAAGATCCCTGCAAATCCAGGAGAGGACCTGGCTCCCAAATCATCTATCGAAAGTATACGAGCATGAGGTTTTTTACTCAATATCAGAGAAGCATGCAAACCATTGGGTGGCATTGGAGTATCATCAGTATATTCGGCCTCTCCAGAAACCTGAAAATGGACAAGTTTACCAGCCAAGATATAAGTGGCATTTTTGGCCAAACAGAGCCAATAAAAAGACAGCTATTTCATCAGAATGCCTGCCCCTATGTATAGACAGAGCTGTACGCTGTAGACTTCGCAATCACAAAAATAGCTTACTTCTAAAAAGAGAGTACCAGAGCAAAATTAAAAGCAATAAAAGGGACCCAACATTGTTGACTGGAAATTAATAATAACGCAATACAGCAGTCCATTTAGTTATGATCCAAAAATTTTAAGGGTAACCAATTGTTGTTTATCACTAGAAATACACTCCTGCACAAGCCAAGATAAACTGGAGAAAGTAGAAAGTGACACCATGTCCCCTATGCTGTAAGTACAGATTCAATCCTAATACATAAAGAAGAGAAGAGCAACCACAAGGAACTAAAAACCCAAAATGCACTTTTTCATGAACCAACACAAATCTATCTTTTGTGTGCTTGTTCTTCATCAGATTTGTGGAAATAAAAGATTAGCCACATTCGTGTACTCCATTAGAACAAAGGTCATTGAATTAGTGCCATGCTAGGAGGTCAAGAAGTCTTTAAGCATTTAGCAGTTACTTATTGTCTGCCCACATGCAATCTAGAATTTTGCCGAATAATCATCTTCCAAATCTGAACAGTTCTGGAATAGACATCAATAAATATTGCATAATTATCAAGCTATGAATGTCGTTACCTGAAGCCTTGATGAAATATGAACTTCAGGGGAACCCACAGAAGTACCATGCCTTCTGATCTCAAAATCCTGAATTGAACTAATGAATGGTTGAAGAGATGAATCTACAGCTGAAACATGCGAAGCTGGAACTTTCTCAAGAAATAATGGTTGTCCATCCATTTGATGACAAACCCACAAGAAAAATTTGAAGAAGAAGCTAAATGTTAATGATTTTCGAAATTCAACCATCCCACCAGGTGCATCTTCTTTCATCACAATTTCCTCCTCCAAAATTTTCAAAGCACCCTGCAGCAGCTCTTTGTTCCAACTTTTCCCAATTAAGAAGTCACTAGTTTTTGATGCAGCAAATGAAAGTGGAGCAACCCCACCATATACAATCAAAGCATCTGAAACCACCCATTTCTTGTCCTTCTCTTCAAGGCAGACACGCATCCCAGCATTGACGATGGCAATATCATCATCTCTCCTATGAGATTGCTTAAATTCTTTCACAAACTCGAATGGCTTATTCCAAGGCAATGATACCGACAGTAAAATTTCACTACTTTTCAGATCCACTTTACGATAGCCCCGGAAGAAATTTTTAGCCAGACATGTTCTGACATTTCCTTTGCAGTCAATTATTCGAAACTTTGCTCCTGTTGCCATCCAGAGAGGGTTCAAATCTGATATTGGGCTCGCAGTGCAGATATTCCCACCAACCGATGCAACATTTCGTATTTGTGTTCCAGCAAACCACTTTATTTGCTCAATGAGAGCTCGACATGATGATGTTTCATACTTGCGGCGATTATTTCTAACCTTCTTTAATACATCCAAAAGCTGTGAGAGTTTAACTCCAGCACCTATTTCTAAGCCATCATCGTCAACTCTTATATGATTAAGTTCAGGAACATGCGCAACAGATATTAATATAGGACAGTGAATACCTTTAAGCCTGACTTCAATTCCCACCTCTGTATTTCCAACAACTAACCGGGCATCTGGAAATCTGGCTTTTAAATCCAATAGATGTTGGAGTTTTAAGGGCCTATACCACTTTTGTCCATTTGATCCACTCAAACTTAAATAAGTCAATTTCCTTAATAAAAGTTCAGGAGGGAAAATAAGTTCTTTGCTGGTGTACGTGGTTCCATCAGTCTCATTGTAAGAAAATGGCCTCCAGCCACAATCATTGCTTAAATTTTCTTTGATGGTTTCTTCACTACTTTTAGCCTTCGGCCCACATGAACACGGTTTACCCGTTGAAGGACAAATAAATTCACCAGTATTAATGCCTTGTAAAGAAGTGTTGGTATATAAAGCATCATTCGTTTTTGCGAATACTCGAAATGCATCAACAATCGGCCTATAACCAGTACATCGACATAAATTTCCAGCAAGGCTTTCTTCAATTTGCTCTTCTGTAGGCTGTTCTTTAGATGATCGTAGTAATGCATACATTGACATGACGAAACCAGGAGTGCAGAATCCACATTGTGAACCATGTGAGCGAGCCAATGATTCCTTCAGAATGTAGTAAAAAAGCAGGGAATTACAAGAATGTTGCATATATCATCATCCACAAAATATTCACTATTTACATTAACAAATAATGTTGAAAAACTAAGTGAAAATCAGGGACATGTAAAACCAATTAATATGTACCTGAATTGGGTGTAATCCAGCTTTATGGCTCCCAATTCCCTCCACTGTGATGACATGCATCCCTTCCAAAGAATATAAAGGAGCCAAGCATGCATTTACTGCATGGTGCCTAAAGATAAAATATAACTTTATAAACTCAATAAGATTAATGGAAATTTTGAATAGTCATATACTAACTGCATTTGAAGGATGCACTGGGGACCAATCAAACGAGCAGACATTCACGTTTACCAAATTATTGCTAATAATATTATGATCATTATATTTTTTTAATCTGTGAACTAACCATATTTTCAACTGGTTTCTCTTTACTCTCTACGTCTAGAAGAATAAAATATCATCTCAATGACAGGAGTAGCAGTGTTACAAAAAGCTCATGCTCAATTCAAGTTTCGGTAGTAGCCGTTTCATATTTTTTTCTTGTGAAAGCATGGTGCGTATGTACTAGTCAAGGACTCGCATAGTATTTATAAGAAACACGGATTCTTAATCCATTTTTTAAAAGTAACCTTCCCAACTGACTTCTCGGTTAACCTAGTATAAGGTCAGACCAACGCCAAAGGGTTCACAATCTGTAACAGTTTAGATTACTAGAGCAGGTACAGAATGATAAGGTCTCAGAACTTTCCACCTCCCCAATTCTACAGAAAGCTTGTTTCTTTCTTTGAAGCATACAAAGTCAACTGAGGATAAAGAACTTCTATTAAAATTTAACTAGTATTTCATTTATACTATCAGCAGCCATCTTCTAAAACTATGCAGAGAACTATCCGCTATCCTTCTTCAACAGATATAACATTAGTTTATAGCAATGAAAACATATCAAATACAATTAGCCAAGACCCACTCATGTATGGCTGAGTATCAGACAAACAAATAATACTAAAACAGACCATACTTTCAAAAAGGATGACAAAGGTGAAAGCTTTACTGCCTGATGCAATCAACAACCTCATTCCCTACCACCCCAAGTGAAAGTTAACTTTTTGGGGATTAAGAAACTTACAAGCAAGATCTCAGCTCTCAAGAGTAACCACACAACTGATCAGAAAAAACACATCCCACAGATCAAACATGGATCACACCAATCCAGCACAAAAGTATAACCTATGCAAATGCAAACAAGCGCACCATTCATAGCTATCCACTTAATCATGCATACAACCCCACACCCCAAAAGAAGGTATAAGACAGACTTGAAGATATAGATAGATGTAAAGAGACTTACACACATTTCTTCAGATTCTGATCAAAATAAGAAACCATAACAGTGCATGCCCCACATCCACCTTCACCACAGCCTAGCTTGGTGCCCGTCAAGCCTATTTCTGTGTAGCCAAAGAAAAAGAGCAACTTCAGATACAACAACAGTCAACATACCCAGACAAAGTGGGAAAAGAACCCACTTTTCAGATAAACCACCAAAACAAAATCATCAAAGAACCCACTTTTCCAAGAAAGGATGCAAGAAAAATAAGCTCCAAATAAGTAACTAACCTCTAAGATATTCAAGAAGAGTCAAATGGGCTAATCCATCAGGTAACACTCGACGAACTCCATTAACATACAAAATTGCTTCCTTTGATTGCTCTTCTATACTTTCCTCCTTCATCAAAGAACCCATTTTTCCAAAAAAGGAAAACAAATCAGCAATGAGAGAATGTTGGGCGAATAAGATTGAAAGGAGCCAACAAATATGAAGGATGTTGTTGTGGAACTCAGAGTCGGTTTTTGGACATATTTTATTTTTTTCGAAAAGAAATCTGATATTATCTTGAATAAAAAAATGGACTACAGATATATTTTATAGAGAATTTACTAAAACAAGAAAAGGTCATGATCTTTTTAAATATATTAATTTAATACCAGTGTTAATTGAACAGAATACACAACTTATTTTTACATAATTTCATATAATCACAATTCTTTAAAAAAAATTATAAAAATCTATTAGATGATATAAAATTGCAACACTTATTGATACAAATTGCAATATTTACTTCTTCATGTATCATAATTAAAATCCCTTAATAATATAATTTCATATAATCACGACTTTTTAAAAAAAAATTACAATAAATCTCTTAGATGATACAAAATTGCAACACTTATTGATACAAATTACAATCTTACTTCTTCATGTATCATGGTTAAAATTCCTTAATGTTCCTACCTTTTCGACATGTATAACTGGTTTCAGTTTTTTGTATAAAAAAAAGAGATTTTTGATAATTTTGAAAAAAGTTGGTATTAGTTGGAATTAGTTTAAAAAATATGAGATTTGTATAAGTTATACTTAATTGAATCTGTGAGATAATGTACACATATTAAGAAAAATATCTAAAAGACAAAATTTATGTTTACTTTCCATAATTACTCTTTGTAAAATCATAAATATTTAGTGTAATTTATCTCCTAGAAAATATAAAATTTCAATAAATAAAAAAATAAATATAGAAAAAGTTTTAAACATTCATCTACAATTCAAATATTTTTAATATAGAAAAAAATCTCAAAACTTCAATTAATTTGGGATAGACGGAATAATATTTTGAATGTGTGTCTGGTGTCCACCAATTCACGTGTTGTGAAGATATTATAAAAGATAATAATGTTTTAAATTAAAATAATTAATATTTATTATTAATTTATCGATAATTTAAAATTTAATTAATTAAAAATTATTTTTTATATTTATTTAAGCATGTCAAATTAATATTATCAGTACACAATTTTGGTTGTTATAATATCAAACTATTATTTCTATAGTTATACTAAAGCTTCATTTTGAGTTTTGAAATACATTTTGTTGAACTTTTATCAAGGAAATTTTTTATTTTTGATTATTTCACCTTAGACAATAATCAAATACTCTATTTATTTCAATTTGTTAAGCCTATTTTTCTATTTAGTCTATTTTTTAAAAATTATTATGATTCACTTTTGTCAATTTATCTTACTTGGCTTCTTGCTTCTGCCCTTGCTTATATTATGGCAGCGAGAGAAAAAGGGGAAAAAATAATATAATATTGAAGAATGGAAATAACGGAGTTGCTGAAGTCATATCAATATATATGTCGCAAAATTAGGAAACATTAATATAATTGTAGTTATTTCACAATATGTATTAATTTCAACCAATCTCATAATTCTTTTAATAATAGGATCATCATTGATTAAATCATTCAAGGATAGCATCTTATTGGTCTTCAAGTTCTCAATAATCACTTTACCATCAATCTCGGATGGAGCCAAAGATTCACTATTTTGGCTTTGGGGTATGATGGAATAAAGCAAAATGGCTCTTTAAACTGTCTGTGCTTCTTTCAATTGTGAAGTAGCAGTTAGTCAATGCAATTTTCGACGCTCATCATGGGTCATCTGGAAACAGTAGCACTATGTTTTTAAACATAGGGGTCAGGCTGCGTACATCCGATCCCCCCTTACCCCGCAATGGGCGGGAGCCTTTTAAGGTATTGGGGTAATGTTGTTGTTGTTGTACTCGTCAATTAATTATTGTTTCACTAGCATTCTTACAACAATTTCAACACACTGTCAAGATTATACAACACTTGTCCAATATCACATTCAACATGCTCAAATAGTTTGGGACTAAGAAGAAGAAGAAGAAGAAGAAGAAGAAGAAGAAGAAGAATAAGAAGAATTAGCCTGCTACCCTAATTCGCGACCTCCACTCCTTTCTATCTAAGGTCATGTCCTCCGTGAGGTTAAGTTCCGCCATATCCTGTCTGATCACCTCCCCCAGTACTTCTTCGGTCTACCTTTACCCCTCCGAGTAGCTCCCACCTCTAACCTCTCACACCTCCTAACCAGAGCATCGATACTCCTTCTCTACAAATGTCTGAACCACTGCAGTCTCGCTTCCCTCGTCTTTTCGCCCACTGGAGCCACCTCCAGATTCCCTCGAATTGCCTCGTTCCTAACCTTGTCACTCCTGGTGTGGCCGCACATCCATCTCAACATCCTCATCTCTACGACATGCATTTTCTGAACATGTATATTTTTAATTGACCAGCACTCCACCCCATACAGTAACGCTGGTCTAACCATCACTCTGTAGAACTGCCCTTTAAGTTTGGGTGGTATTTTTTTGTCACACAGTACTCCAGAGGTCAGTCTCCATTTAGTCCAAGCAGCCTCAATGCGATGTGTGACATCATCATTGATATCGCCACTACTCTGGATGATAGACCCCAGATACTTAAACTTATCCCTCTGGGGGATAGGTTGGGTGACAAGCCTCACCT
>JAABOM020000007.1:21711236-21725062 GCA_011800125.2 Solanum clarkiae
CGAACGGGTCGCAATCCCCCACATCGCCATGTTCTTCGAAGTGTGCCAAATTATCTAATTCGATAACTCTATCTCCTATTTCGTTTAAAATATGATAAAATTGAAAAATATTTCAACAAATCGTGTAGCCCGAAGTCAAGAATCTCAATCACTATTAGCACTAACAAAGAATTAAAAAAAATAAAGAATAACCACCACGAGCAACCGACAAATCCAACAATAATTTGAACTCTAAATAAAACAGCAGCTGCAAAAGCACAAAAAATGAATATCAAATTGAATTTGCAGAAGCTGCAGACAGGAAGTAAGCTGAAAATAAAAAACTCTCCAAATAATATTTTAAACACCCGAGAAAACTTGGAATGCACTAAAACTGATAAGGTAATGCCGGAGATGAAACACATGATCAGTCTATCGAGTCATGCATCAAAGCATGATAGATGGCCATGAGTTGGAAGTGGCATGTTCGACACACTAGCTATCAACCCTGATGCCGACGAAGATTCTCTCAGTTAAAAATACTCTGATGCTGAGATAAATCATTCACTCCTTAGAGGTGATCCAAATGATGAGTTCTTGTTTCAATAATCAAAGGAAATTCCCAATTTATGAATATAAATCGAGCCTGTAGGCTCGATTACCATGTAATAAGATAGAAGAAGATGTTTTATTCTAATAGAAAATTAGTGCATAAATACAATAGATAGTGTGCTTACTTAGAAAGAAATAAAAGATGATTCATCCAAATTTGCTGCCTAAATAACGCTATATAATTTACTACAAATGAAGTCTATACATTCAATAACAAGAGTCAAGTGAGTCGAGTATTACCCGAGAGAATTTGTATCCTCGAGCTCTCTCCTAAATAATTTTTCAATTCAATGGATTCCTGCAATCGAGTCATACTCTAATAACAACGCATAGAGAGAGATGAAGAGACAGTGTACATCCATTATCCCCTATCCAATGACTAATATTTAGAAAAATCATTATCCCCTAGCTTATTAAGGTAAAACCTCGTTATTTAGTGTTAATAAAAACAAACTACCTTAGTTTTTCATGTAAAAAATCCTATAATATTGGACATCTTTGTAAGATCATTTTCTTCTATCCATATTATAAGTTCCCAAAACAATAATGAAGCATCTTACATATTTTTTAAACAAAAGTACATTCTCATTTCACAAATTATTACCAAGTGTTGCATCATGTTACAGGAAAATGTAGAGAAGACATCATATGAAGCTCTAAGAACTTCACTTATTCAGTACAGTACAACCATCAAACACTTAGCTTTGGCCGATAATCAGCATCCACAAGTTCTTTCGTAAATTCATCGGTGCAAGCCATTCGAATACGCTCTGGAGTGGCCGGGTTATCAAGAGGGAACCAGTCGGTGTAACCAGCTTCCATCCTTGCAGATTTTATGGCATTCTTGATGGCAAAAAAGACAGATGAGGCAAGAAAGAAGGGTGGTTCCCCTACTGCTTTAGAAAAATGGATAGCCTTGGTGTTTGGGGCATTCTGTTGGCAAATGTCAAGCAGATTGTTAATGGCAAAGTAAAAAATATGGTGTGCAGATGCATATGGACTTTCGAGTGAAAACAGGAATATCATTGAAAAAACAAAATCATTCAAATATAAGAAACAACATATCAGTTCACATCGATTGTACTTAGATTTTAAGCAGTTCAAGAAATGGTGTATATCAGCTCACAGATGGAGATAGCAGTGAAACTTACTTTCAAAAGAGAGACATTAAATTTGGAAGGCACATTATTCAAAGATGGAATCTTGTAACTTCCAGGTCCAGTTGTGAATAAGTGCCCAGGTGGAATCCACTTGTGCGCTTTATCGCCCCACTTCAGCTCTTCTAATGCTACCCATCCCAGACCCTGTAGAAAACCTCCTTCTATCTGCATCAAGTATACAAGGAGTATGTAGGAAAATGTTAGCAAAGCTCCATTTCATATTGATATATGCAAAGATCCAGTGAGGTGGCGGTTCTAGCTCTATCCAAATATAGACAGCAAACTGCAAGTCAGCAAAAGTGGCAAGTAATGGTGCTCTACATAATGTATGCAACTCATCTTTGTAAACATCAGAGAAAAAATAAACAAAATGGAAGATCTGATAATCCCTATCAGGTTCAGTACAAGCAAATGGAGATGTTCTCTATTTCCAGGAAAGGGAGATAGGCTTTAGAAATCTGTTCTCTGTTCTTTTTTCTTGCTAACCATTCATTGAAGATTACTCATACATTAGCTACACGCTGATAATCTGGAAAAAGCCACAATTGCAGCTTCAATAATCAATCATTTAAGCATTTAATCATTGATAGTCAAAATTTAAATTCATTAATTAAATTATGTCATTAAGCAGACCAGTAAACAAATGAAAATTCAAATTGTAAAAATGAGAACAGTACAGAGAGAGCAACAATGACCTGTCCAACATCAATCGCTGGATTTAGGGAGAGCCCAACGTCAACGAGAACGTCTGCTCTCCTGGTATGGAAATCGCCTGTCAATGTGTCGATTTCAACTTCGGCAAATGCAGCACCACTGGTGTAGTACCTAAATACATTGCCTTTTCCAGATTTCCAATCAAAGCCAATATCAGGTGTAACGAAGAAACCATGAGCAGAAAGGTCTATTCTTTCCATGTAGCACGCATTGACAAGCTGATAGTATATCAAAGACAAGAAGTAGTTAGTGGTCAATCTTCCTTTTTTATCACCATGATTCATGACAGAGCTGTAGAAGAAAGTGCTAATTTCAGAATCAAGTTTTGAGGTAGCAACGCAACTTAAGTCAGATAAATAAAGAAATATGTTCTGTTGATGAGGGAGAGATAAAAACTTGCAATTATCCATCTAGGCCGCCTGGTAATAGTATTTAGTGTAATTACACAAAAACATGTCATGGAAAGAAATTTTGCTATCTGTGGCCAAAAGCTTTATTGGGAAAATTAAATATACCATAAAGAAAATCCTTATGCCCCATTACCAAAAATCTTTCATGGTATAGCATTGCGAATTCCTAATTTGTCCTCTTGTTTCAAGAAATTTCAAATTGAGTTCCTGATAGAGAAATGGATATTAGTATTTCCATTACTTCTTTTGAACTGCTTTGGACTGTTTTAGACTGTTTTTCCTTGAGCCCAGGGAGTATCTGAAACAACCTCTCTATCTCTAAGTTAGGGTAAGGTCTGCGTATATTCTACCCTCCACAGAACCCACTATTATGGGACTGCTTTGGGCTGTTTTTCCTTGAGCCGAGGGACTATAGGAAACAATCTCTCTACCACTAAGTTAGTGTAAGGTTTGCATATACTACCCTCCCCAGACCCCACTGTGGGATTACGCTGGGTATGTTGTAGTAGTATATGAAAATATATTTTCGGCCTAACTCAATCTCAAAAGGTAGCTCATGAGATGAGGATTGTCCAAGACTATATAAAGAGACCAATTTTTTCTCATCCCACTGATGTGGGACTCAACAGTACCCAAGAAAATGATGCAATATACTCCATCTTTGGTCTTGCATCAGGTATGGGATTTCATTCCCAGCCTCAACTCTCTCATCATCCAGCGTTTCTATGATCTTGTGTCTAGGAGTGTCATGATTCAGCAATATTTTGTTTCAAAAGTTGAACAGTTCAACACCATTCACCAACATATTTATACCAGTCTCTTTGGCTACATATCCCTGTGTTAAGTCCTCCATCTGCTTCCGTATTCACTGCATCTTATACAAAATATGATCTGCTAGATGGGCAAGACACCAGAGAAGGGATGTAGCAGGCTAATTTCACCGTTATCTTGTCCAACTGTAATAAGCCAAATCATAGACTACATACATAATTTTTTGCTGGTTTTTGGGATACTCTTCTTCAAGATCATGCCATCGTAGAGTAGAAAAGTAGAGAGGAGAATAATAGAGATCATTCAAAGATTTATGAAAATTTGGGTAAAATTACTTTCTGGCCCCCATATTAAATTGCTCACTATTCAGATGTCTAGCCCTGGGCGTGCGGGGGTGTGAAGTGTCCCACGTCGGCAATGGGAAGGGAGTTTAGACTTTTCACATGGTCTTGGGCAATTCTCGCCTCTTGATATAAGCTAGGCCTAAGGTCCATTTCTTTAACAGTTGTCAAAGGCCACATCTTAACCTTTTTGAGTTTTTACAAGTGAGAAGGGGAACGTTACATCTTTGCATCCACTCCATAAGAAGTGTTACACCATGAACTGCCGATAAGTATGTACAGCATTTGTGTCAAGAAAGTAGGAGGAAACATATGGATATATCGTTCTCCATCTGAAAGATAATGTAAGATTACGTCTTAAGCAAAGAAAGATCAAGCAAATTGGAGAAAAAGAAGACCAGGAAACAGAAATTAAACAGACAATATAATAAGGTTGTTCGCAAGGCACAACTAATTTGACAACAGCCTCCATGTTTTCTCTTTAATTTCATATTATTTAATGTACCTTTTTGGCCATTAAATTAAAAAGTTTTACAAGAAATTCATATTTATAATTTCCTCCCATCCTTGTCCACACACAAGTCATCAACATATGTTAAATGACAGACAAAGACATAAACCGGAATAGAAATGAAGTAACATAAATTCAAAATTGAAAAGATCATTCAAAAGCCAGGGACAAAAGAAGATACCTCTGCAAAAGAGCTGAAGTTATTCTTGGACGCAATAGGTTCCATCCGTGCTTTTAGTTGCTCACATGCATCCAGTACTGCAGCTCCATACAGGTCAGAACTTACAGAAGCAGCTGTTGCCGAGGCATTTGGAACCTGGATTGGTGAAAAAGCCAATGAGACAAGCAATACTTCTCACAAAGCGAATACCAAAAATGGCATGCAACACAAAGGTTTTGGGTAAAATTTGATGTGCTGACAAGAAATTCCCGCCCCTCTCCCTATCCAAGGAACAAAGCACCATTGATCCAAGGAAGATCAATTTTGCCTTTTCTGAAGATAGTTATTATGTACTTCACAATTTTCAGGTTGCCAGAAAGGGAGTGGCAAAGCTCAATATCTACAGAAACTGAATAAAATTTAGAATATGTTCAAGTTCTTATTATTGGTTATTCAACTGCTTGTTCAGTTCGTTATCTCTCATAGCCATCTAGCACATTCCTAGCTCTTTCTCTCGTCACAGTGTAGTCTTAGAATTAAAATAAGTGTTAAATTCACATGATTCCCATGTATACTTCAGTTTATTCACCATTAGAAAATTAGAAGCTTCAAACAATGATATTTGTTATTTGTCACACACCCAATACCTTGTCGGTACTAGTCTCTGAAATGAACACTGCATTTAGAGGGATATTAAAGGAAGATGCAGCAATCTGGGCAAGCTTTGTATGCAAACCTTGGCCCATTTCCACACCCCCATGAGTGACTAACACAGTTCCATCTGTGTAAACTTGAACAAGAGCACCTCCCTGTAGTGAATCAATCAGTGAATAACCAACATACATCTTTGGGATAATAGTTCATCATAAAATAAATATATGAAACACTCAGCATCAAACAAAGTACTGTTTACAAAGAACAGGAGCCAGTAGCTTGGGTTGGTTAGCAAACCTTTGCTGAAAGCAGTGTCCAGATAGCATAAAGACAATATAATTAATTAGGTTGTACAGCAAAGACACCAACTTACCTGGTTAACAAACTTTGTAGTGAAAGATATCCCAAGGTTGGTTGGCACCATGGCAACACCTCGCTTTTTCCATCGATTATGGTGATTGAAATTTTCAACTTCTTTTTGAGCATTAATGAAGTCAGAAGAAGATTTCAATTCATTCCAGATTCTCCCCAAGTTGCAATCTTCAACTTTCTGACCATAATATAAGATTGATCCTTTTCTGACGAAATTCATTTCCTGGTGAAAGAGTGAAACAATTTCTATATATCATCATCCCATGTGAGACTAAAAAAAGCAAGGACAATGAAGCAGTTGACATGCATCTGTTAGGAAGAAAGTCTATTTAGAAAATCATCAGAAGCACAAGGCATACCCTTATTTCTTCCGGGATTTTGCTAACTGTCATGCCAATCCTCTCTATCCAATTCTCAACCATTAGCATAACCTGTGGGGCCCCAAATCCTCTAAAAGCTGTATTACTAGGAAGATTAGTGAAGCAGACATTTCCATAAACCCTCATATTTGGTATGTCATATGCGTTGTTTGCTTGGAGCATAGCACCTTCAAGTACAGTAAGTGATAGGTCTAACGAATTTCCACCATTATTATAGATACGAAGATCAAAGGCAAGCACCTTCCCATCATTTGTAAAACCAACCTAAAAATAAGAAAAGAGCATTCAAATTATTTCTCCAATCCAAAAGAAATGCTACTTTCTCCGCTTCATTTTATGTGAACCAGTTTGACTGGGCATGGAGTTTAAGAAAGATAGACTTTTGAAATTTGTGGACTGAAGCACGCCAGGATATCTGTGATATCTGTGTGACTATAAAATCATGTCATTAAGGCTAAAATGAGAAGTTTAAAGTAAAATTATTTCCAAAAAATGCCTTAAAAACTCTTATCTGTTTAGGCTGCCCAACAATTCAATGTTTTTCAGTAAATTGGAAAGCATACATATTTTCGTTCATCACAATATATATGACACACCTACCATTTTTACACATCCCAAAAGATTTGACACACAAATAACAAGAATCAGTTTACCAGATATTAGTCACAATAATTCAAATTAAGACGACGACATGATGTGTTCACCACAAACACTTGAGCAATTAATACCAGTGAAGTGAATAAGTTAAGAAACATTTTCATGCTACAAAAAACATCACATAGAATGAGTAGCCATGTACAGACTGATCACAAACTTAACTATTCACCTTGTACTTTCCATAAAAGCTATGTCGCTGCCCAGTAATCATCATGTCTATATCCCTATCTAGAATGAGTTTCACTGGACGATCCAACAGGTACGACGGAACAGCAACTGCAGCAGCAAGGAAAGCAGATCTACTCTCCTTGCCACCAAATCCACCACCTATCCTTTTGCTCTTGCAAACCACTTTTGACATTGGAAGACCAAGAACGTGAGAGACATACTCCTGGTGCTTCTGAGGAGCCTGCAAAATAGACAATGATTCTGTCACCAAATTTACAGCAAATATATTAAATTACAGGGATGTAGCATTTTAAGCTGGTTTTAACCTAATTCATTTGTCGAATCAAACCAGGCTTACAGCATAATAATGATCAGGTAAATTCTTATCCAACTTACGGAACTAAGATTGAAAACAAAGAGAATACTCATGACTATTTCCAATCTGACAATGCCAAACTTAGATAATTATAATTGAACACATATATATCATGAGAGTCCGAAAAGCAAAAGTATGCAGAGCAAAATGAAGAACTTTAGCAGGGAGCTAAGCTTTTTACAGTTAAAGATAGGTTTTGCATTTTACTTTTGTGCCAAAAAGTAAAGAGTAGCAGTAAGACTAATCATGTAAAAATGCACATGGTCCAATGTGTGCCATCTGGGACTTTCAAGAATACAAAGATATGCAGGTTACTTTGTTGTGTTTTCTAACATTAACATCTTGTGCTCGTTGGAAATAAAAGCAATTTATTAACTGAAATTGACTTCCATGACAGGATTGAAGCTTTATGGAGAAGAACTGGCTGTCAACTCAATGGCCGATGGATAGCAATTTCGTTTATTACCACCTTTTTAAAGGATGATTAAAAATCACATCTAACCAAACAAACCACAGGTGTTATGGGGAAAAGAGATAAAAGAAGAAGCAACACCATAATTTCCTATAAACCAAGATATACTTGAGAAACCATGAGAAATGACTAGATTTCTGTTGAAGTACCTGGGTAGATGAGATCATGTGCACCTCATTGCCACTGTCCACTGTCCATATTAAAGTGCCCTGAGGCTCCAAATAAAAATGTTCCTGACCACCTACTCTAACTTCTCCTTCTATAATATGATCACATTGACCTGATTGGAAACACTGTTCAACATCACCCATATTCAGATGCCTTTCCGCATTAGGATGATAACTGTTAGCCTTTATAGCATCCTCTATTGAGAAAACTGCAGGTAGCTCTTCATACTCAACTTGAACCTTTCTAGCAGCAAGTTTTGCATTTTCATGTGTGTCAGCTACAACAATTCCAATAACCTACAAAACAATAGTATTCACCCAGAAAATAATAGGCCCAAGGTCCATTTCTTTAACATGAATATTACTCTGTATTAGGGTATAGATAAATTTAATCTTGGAAACAACATCTCAAAGAATGATGTCATACCTGACCCACACAAGTGACAAACTCCGTGGCAAAAACTTCTTCATCAGCAACAATTGCTCCAATTTTGTTGTTACTAGGTACATCTTTAGCCAAAAAGATTCCAGCAAATCCAGGACAAGACTTGGCACCCGCATCGTCTATTGAAAGTATACGAGCATGAGGTTTTTCACTCAATACCAAAGCAGCATGTAAACAATTTGGTGGCGTTGGCCCATCATCAAGATACTCTGCCTCTCCAGATACCTGAAAATGGTCATGTTTTCCAGCAAAAATATTAAGTGGTGATTTTGGACAAACATAGCAGATGAAGGGCAACTATTTCATCAGAATACCAGTTCAAGAATAGACAAACAATTTCAAAGTTCGTAAACTATAGACATCACGATTATACTAAAAGATCCCTTCCCAGAAGAAAGAGCTATACCAAAACAAAGTTAGAAGCAAAAAAGGGACCCAAAGTTGTTGGTAAGTATTAATAAGGGAATACAATTATCCATTTACTTATAGGATCCGAGAATATTTAAGTGCACCAATGGTGTTTATCGATAGAAACATGCTCCTACGCAAGCCAGAAAACAAAAAACGTGGAAAAACTAAAACGTGAAACCGCTACTGAAACACAATTTTTGAAAGCTAAATGTCTTAGTAGGCAATTTGCCATAGATTCCAAAAATTTTCTACTTTTTTGGAATTTATGGAGTTGGAGTTGTGTTTGGTTATACTTTTTGTGAAGAATAGTTAGAATAATGTACATGCTTGAATGTACTTAAATACAACTGCAATAGTGAAAAGTGAGTTGAAAAATAGGTTATAAGTTGTTTTTTCGAATTCGAAATACCACTTCAAATTGGTTTTGGGATTTCCATGGCCAAACACTTATTTCAAATAAAGTGAAAAATTATTCCAGAAATAAGTGAATAATTTTTATGAAAAAATGGTCCTTAGTGCAATAGATTCTCGTGTAAAAATTTTGGATTTCACCATAAGTGTTTTTGATTCTATCAGCTCACTACATCTTTAGTTTTGTCAATGCAAGATGGATGCTACACTATTTTTCGCAAACATGTGAATCTGCTGGATGCTAAATGAATAAAACTGATTTACCTTATCAAAAAAGGAAGGAAAAAAACCAAAAACTTGGGACCATGTCCCTTATTTTGTTAATGCAGATTCAATCACCATATATACAATACAAGATCAGGAGCAGTAGCAAGGACCTAAAATCCCAAAATTCATTTTTTTATAAAACAATAACAGATGATTTTTTTGTGGACTTGTTCTTCTCAGAGTTGCAGAAGTAAAAATATTAGCTACCATCAGGAAAGCCATTAGAACGGCCATCCCAGTTCTTACGGATGTTACGGCGTAAGATTTAGTGCTATGCTAGGTTATCAAGAAGTCTTTAAATGTTTAGTTCTTCTTCTTTTTTGTAACATGCAATCTAAAGTTTTATGTACTTCAGACTTCCATTTTTTTATATTCCAAATATAAGCAGAACCAGAATAGACATAAATAAGCAAGCATAATTTTCATGTTATGAATGTGGTTACCTGAAGCCTTGATGAAAGATGAGCCTCAGGGGAACCCACAGAAGCACCCCGCTTCTTAATCTCAAAATCCTGAATTGAACTAACGGATGGTCGAAGAGATAAATCTACAGCTGAAATATGTGAAGCTGGAACTTTCTCAATAAATGATGGTTGTCCATCCATTTGCTGACAAACCCACAAGAAAAATTTGAAGAAGAAACTAAATGTTAATGATTTTCGGAATTCAATCATCCCACCAGGTGCATCTTCCTTCAGCACAATTTCCTCCCCTAAAATTTTCAAAGCACCATGCAACAGCTCCTTGTTCCAATTTTTCCCAACTAAAAATTGACTAGTTTTTGTTGCAGCAAATGAAAATGGAGCGACCCCACCATACACAATCAAAGCATCTGAAACTACCCACTTCCGATGCTTCTCTTCAAGGCAGACACGCATCCCAGCATTGACGATAGCAAAATCATCATCTCTCCTATGAGATTGCTTAAATTCTTTCACAAATTCAAATGGCCTATTCCAAGGCAATGATACAGACAGTAAGATTTCACTACTGAGATCCACTTCAGAATCACCCTTGAAGAAATTTTTGGCCAAACATGTTCTGACATTTCCATTGCAGTCCATAATACAAAACTTTGCTCCTGCTGCTATCCAAAGAGGGTTCAAATCCGATATTGGGCTTGCAGTGCAGATATTCCCGCCAACCGATGCAACGTTCTGTATTTGTGTTCCACCAAACCACTTTATCTGGTCAATGAGAGCTCGACATGATGATGTTTCATACTCAGGACGCTCGTCTCTTACCTTCTTTAATACATCCACGAGCAGTGACAATTTCACTGCAGCACCTATTTGTAAGCCGCAATCCTCAACTCTTATATGGTTAAGTTCAGGAACATGTGCAACAGATATTAATACAGGACAGTCAATCCGTTTAAGCCTGACTTCAATTCCCACCTCTGTACTTCCAACAACCAACTTGGCATCTGGAAATCTTGCTTTTAGATCCAACACATGTTGAAGTTTTAGAGGCCTGTGCCACTTCAGTCCATTTGATCCACTTAAACTTAAATAAGTCAATTTCCTTAATAAAAGTTCAGGAGGGAAAATGAGTTCTTTGTCGGTGTATGTGGTTCCATCAGTCTCATTATAAAATGGCTTCCAGCCACAGCTATTTCTTAGCTTTTTCTCAATGGGTTCTTCTTCACGACTTCCATCCTGTGGCCCACATGAACAAGGCTTACCCGTTGAAGGACAGATAAACTCACCAGTACTAACGCCTTGTAAAGATGTGTTGGTGTATAATGCATTGTTAGTTTTTGCAAATACTCGAAATGCATCAAAAATTGGCCTATAACCAGTACATCGACATAAATTTCCCGCAAGGTTTTCTTCAATTTGCTCTTCTGTAGGTGGTTCTTTAGATGATCGTAGCAATGCATACATGGACATCACAAACCCAGGAGTACAGAATCCACATTGTGAGCCATGAAAGCGAGTCAATGATTCCTTTAGAATGTAATGGAGATAGCAGGAGAGTCAGAATAAAGTTGCCTCAATAAATTATGTAGAAAAACCAGGGGACATATAAAACCAACTATGTTACCTGAATTGGATGCAATCCAGGTTTGTTGCTCCCGATTCCCTCCACTGTGATGACATGCATCCCTTCCACAGAATATAGAGGAGCCAAGCATGCATTTATTGCATGGTGCCTACAGAGAATTATAGCATGAGAAACCCAATATGATTTATGGAAAATTTAGTGTTGGTCATACACTAACTCAACTGAACAGATGCATCCTGGGCCAATCAAATCAGGTATACTTTACATTTACCAAATTATTGCTAATATTAGTATTATCATATATTTTTTCTCTTCACTAACCATATTTTCCACTAGTTTCTCTTACTCCCTAAGTCAACAATGTGTACTCACATTCCACATCCAAATAAAGTGGGTTGAAAACCATGAGATCTCAAGTTCAATTCCCAATGTTGATAAACAAATGCTAGATGATTTCTTCTCATTAATTTATATATTAAAAAAAAAGGCAAATTTCATTAACATATAAAAAAAAAATTACAAGAAAAGTGGCCCATCCTTCTCTTTTTACAAGAAAAGTAGTCAAAATTGGATCAACTATTGAGCTCAAAATCTGCCCAAGGCATTAGGCCTTTTTTTGCTTCCTTTCCTTTTATTATCATTTTTCTTCCTTTGTAGCGTTGATTTTTTTTTTAGAAAAACAACCTTTTTGTTGTTTTTTTACTGCATTTTTAGATATAAACACGATATATGACAGCTAATTCTCTAGTCTCAGCTTTGCTGTTCATATTCATTGTTTTGATATTAAGAGTTAATGTATCCAGGACATTTGGATCATTAATATCAATAGAGAAATTAGGATAGCAATTGAAATACACAGGGCCGCCAGCAAGATTACTTTCAAGAGCTCCTAACATAGAATCATCAAAATTAAGAAAACGTGCATCACGAAGTAAAGCACAAACAGGAATATTAAGTCCTTTTCTAAACAAAGGATTAACAGCAACTTGAACAAGACCAATATGCAAGTAATTAAAATTAGATCTATATCTAATTATATCTTGCTCATTCAGCAATTTAATAACTTCTAAAGAGTTATTTATGGCAACAATATATTCACAAGTTTTAATGTTGTGATTATGAACAAAACTAAAATGACCTATCTGGTAGATCTTATGAAAAGGTTCTTTGGGGATACTCCAGTTATCCAAATTTGATTCAGTAACAACAATCTGGGTTGCACGGGATGATAAGTTAACAGAATTTAAAATAGTTTGATTATTTATCAAAGAAAAGATACTGTCTAGAGTAAGGGGAAGACAAAGGTTAAAGTCTGGGAGAAAATACAATAACTATGCTAAGGTACAGATTATAGCTAATTCTTATTACAACTGGTTTGCTATCATCTACACGTCCTCTCGGCTTTACCTCTACTTCTTCTAGAGTTATCTCGGTGACGAGAACACCTAATGGTCACTATCAACGCCTACCACGGCTACATGGACCAAAGGAACAGGCTTGCCAATGTCTAATCCGGATATTAATCGGATACCTCACACTCATAGAAGAAATTAAGTACCTCATACAGCGTAGAAGAATAAGAATACAGTATAACAAGAATTAGTCATAATAAGTAACTTAACAAAATTACAGAAATTTAACCCATAAAACTTCCCTTTGAAAACCCTCAGACTCCGGACAGTTTATGTGTTTAGTTGCTCATGCTAAACACACATACAGCCATCGTGGCCTGATTGAACTGGCTCTGATACCAGGAATGACAGGATCGTGTTAAATCAACTAGTGCTTTCACCACTAACCCAGCTAGTTAAAGGATTTGTAAAAATACAATTAATATATAAAAGCTTAATATAAAAGATCAGAGTAAAAGCTTACTTAAAACATTATCTTTATTCAAGATAAAGAGGAGATTACAACAGTGGATTGAATGACCAGAAACTAGGAGTATGAACAGAAGGCTTATGAATAATTTGGCAGAGTTTTGCTGAAATTTTTCGATGCCTTCTCTTGTAACTCTAAGTGTGTATATATAGACCTAAGAGAGATAAAGTAAGGTCTAAGATCCTTACGCGTGGACGGCCTTAATAGTGCCGACACTAAGTAATGGATTATGGACCCTCTGACAACTTTTCTAAAGTAGTGGGTCTAGGGCGGCTAAAGGTGACCAACAACAGTTAATTGGTGGACCCTATTACAGACGCGTGACAGAAGGATAAGATTCCTTCAAACAAGTGGACATGACGCGTGCCTATCAGTTTTTCATTCCAGTGGAAAGTAGTGATAAAGTAGGCACTCACAAGACATAAAGTGGGCATTCCCACTTGTTGTGCTAAAGACAAAGGTATCTAGAACAATACCCGGACCAGATTCCTGTTAGGAAT
>JAABOM020000007.1:21729080-21758606 GCA_011800125.2 Solanum clarkiae
TACTTCACAATTGAAAGAAGCGCAGACAGTTTAAAGAGTCATTTTGCTTTATTTCATCATACCCCAAAGCCAAAAAAAAGTGAATCTTTGGCTCCATTCGAGATTGATGGAAAACACCATTATTAAAAAAGATAAATATCTTATTAATGAAGCAGGTGTAGACACAAGTTTGTTGCATCATTTGGATTGTTAACCTTTTCTACTCCTTACCAAAAAGTCCAAAATCCTTTATTTAATTTTTTGTTTCTTGTATTAACCAACAAGATTATTATGTCAACAATCCAAAGGGGTAGGGAAAATAGTAACAATATTATGGCTCAACCATTTCTCCATGAATTCAAGAAACAAGCTTCTTTTTTCCTCAAGGAGAAGATCAAGACAGCCAGATTGGCCTTGACTGATGTTACACCAACTCAGATGTAAGTTCTTCGTTGAAAATTAGCGACAGATAAAATTTTGTATATCAAAATTAGCGATAGATTACCAAAAGAATATGTTAGTTACAAGCTATTTAGCGATAAAGTGAATATCTAATTCCAAATTTTACTTTTTTTTAGTGTTTGTACTTTGATTATGAATTTTGACTTTTTGATCATTTGTATATTCTGATTTATTTCACACATAGTTTTGCAATTTTACTGTTATATTAAGTGATTTTTCTTAAAGAAAGCGATTGTATGTGAAATGAATCTAGAGAAAGATGATCAAATAATTATCAATCATGATCTTTGTGAATCGGATTATTGATATGGTATACAAATAGAAAATCCATATATTTGAGATTGAATAAGATCTCAATCCGATCGAAGATTTCATTAAACATCTTAAGACTAGAATTCTTTTTTTTTCCCGACTTTTTAATGTTTTGTCTGAAGATTGACAGAAGAAGCTACAAATGGAAATCCAAGTGCACCTGACACAAAAACACTAAAAATGATTTCCAAGGCAGCTTTTGAAGTTGATGATTACTGGAGAATTGTTGGGATCCTCCACAAAAAGTATGTTTGTATTTATTTTTTTAATTTAAAATATACATATTCTTGGATAATATCTGGGAAACAATTTCTCTATCTATGCGAGGTAGTGGTAAAGTTTGTGTACATTTCACTCTCTCCAGACTTCAGTAGTAGGATTTGACTGAGTATGTTGGATAGTATTTTGAGGCTTCATGATGTTTTGATGTATGATGTAGATTGTCAAGTTTTGATAGAAAGAATTGGAGGATTTCATACAAGGCTGTGATAGTGTTGGAACACTTGTTGACTCATGGACCTGAAAGTGTTGCTGAGGAATTCCAAGGTGATAAAGATGTCATTAGGGAAATGGGAAGCTTTCAACTCATTGATGAGAAAGGGTAAATGTTATTACAACTTGCCATTATTTATTCATGGTAGGAAAGTCATCAAACTATTAGTTTATGAATGGGAAAATAAGTCTCTCTATCTTCGTAAGGCAGAGGTAAGGCAGCGTAAACATCAGGTTTTTCAGATCTCACTTGTGAGACATATGTTGTTGGAAAAATGACTCAATTATGCATATATATAATGGCAAATTAAAAAGTCGAAAAATGCTTAATTCCATCCTACTCTTCATTTTCAATGCTGCACCCACTGACACTTTTGAAGAGTCCGAAATCATCCCACACACTCAAAAAGTTTGAATGTCCATTTGATGAATGCAGATTCAACTGGGGGCTAAATGTTAGAAAGAAATCTGAGAGGATATTGAAGCTTCTAGAAGATGGTGAACTTCTTAAAGAAGAGAGAAACAAATCCAGGAAGATATCAAGAGGGATTGAAGGTTTTGGGAGCTTCAACATTAGGACCAGTACTAATTCAGAGGAAACAACAATTAAACCTTATGGAAGGTGTAATTCTGAGTTTAATCATCATGAAAATGATGATGAGTACTCAACTCCTTGTATTAGTTCAAAAGAAAACATGGCACCAAGTGAGGAAATGCACTTCAATGGAGAACACAAAGAAGAAGCAAGAATGGGATTTTCGGATCATCCTTTCAGAGAAACAGACCGAGTCTCCCTGCTTTCTTCTGGAGATCAAGTCCTCCAAGCATGTCAATAGAACATGTATGTTGAAAAGTTTCTTTATGCGTTCAATATTGTCTGGTTTCTCAAAGAATGGGTTACAGGTTTAATACCACTACTTAGCTGTTTTGAGCGCAATGCAGAAATGCAACTGTACTTCCATGGAATAATTGCTACTTTCTTGAAAGAGCTTAGTGTTTCTTTCCCTTATTAGAGGTGATAGATACAAACAATGCTGCTGTCGTTTCGTACAATACTACTGCTTTGTTCGTTTACTGGTTCCACTAATCTGACTTCATGCATACTAAAAAGCTCTCTACCACAAGGTGGAAGGATCTCAACCACCCTTTAGCAATCCTATTGTACCTCACCTGATGAGAACTCAAAATTACATCTCTTTTTTCCCTTTAACCTTCAGCAACAGCAACAGCTCAGGACTCTGTTAAGTTATAAGAGCACACAAAATTAGTCTATAAAATTTATAACTACATTGTCTCTCAGACGTTGTCGTCTACTCATGTTATCAACAGTTTTGGTGTATTAGTGATCTATTAGATGGGAGCTATTTTGCTTGTATTTGTAACACTAACTCCTAGGCTAGGCTCTTCGAATACATACTATAGATTTACACTACTATAAGAGGATTTACAAGTTGCAGAGCCAATCGTTGATAGCAAGTCGTAGGGCATGGTTGGGAGTTAGATCCAAATGGCTTAGTTTCAAATTGGTCATTGGAGAAGTATCATGACCACTTTCCAGCCATCCTTGAATGGCCTCTCCTTCATATGTGAACCCGTCTGCAGCCACCTGGGGGTCATGCATTATGTCCTGAAATAAATTCACAATTATGTGAGCAGTATTAAGCTGCAATTTGCAAACGCGAAAACCAGAGAAAAATTGTTTCTAACAGCAAATCAGAGTGATTGTAAAATACAAACACGGCACAGCAAGTGCATCATCTTTAAGTATTGATCGGTTTTGGGCATAAATTATGACAACAGGCCTATGATGCCATGCCTGGGAAACACCTACTATCTCGTACATTTTACATTCAGATTATGTTTTTATTTTTATTTTATGGTTCCATGTTCTGTTGGGGGGTGAAAGGCTGGTTAAGAGGAGAGAGGACACGACCTTTAAGAAGCATGATAGCAGCAGTACCAGTTTGCTCCCTTTCAATTATTTTTGAGTCAACACATACACAATTATCCCCTAAAATTAAAACTAAAATAACATATCTTTATGTCTTCCTATTGTATGTCCTAGAGGACCACAAAGTTCATATGATTAATAGTATGCAGAACAAAACTTACCTGGCGAATTGGACATAAGAAAAAGGAGGGCACTGATTTCTCTTCTAACTCATTCAATTTCTCCAGCTCCATTACAAGAGAGGGTGTCAGCTCAGGCCTATCCCTACTGTTTACTTCACAGCATTGCAATGCCAGGTCCACTAACCTCCTTGACGCAAATGTAGACCATTCTCCAGCAGATGAATCCAAAAGAGACTCTAATTGTGCATATGAGACAGCCCTGCGGACTTCACTCACTAGTCCTGCTAGAGTTCTTCCAGTGAGCATTTGAAGGATAATAAGTCCAAGTGCGTAGATATCTGATTTAGGTGTCAGAGTTCCAGTTTCATGAAATTCAGGATCAGTGTAGGAAAAGAGACCCTTTGGCTCACTAAGACGATCGAAACTTGGGCATCGTAAGGCTTGCTTAGATATCAGACTAGATATGCCAACATCACATATTTTACAGCTGCCTATGGAATCAAGAAGCACATTCTCAGGCCTCAGATCCCCATGTACAATCGTTTCAGGGTAGGAAGAGTGCAAAAACAGTAGCGCACTTGCAATTTCAGCAAGAATTCGTGCTCGCATCTTCCAATTCATGGGACTGATGTTGTTTTTGCAAAAGAGGCGGTCTTGGAGGCTCAATCCAGGAAAATATTCATAAACAAGGCACCAAGATTCTGGACATACACCAAGCAAAGTGACCAGATGAGGATGACGTAACTTAGCTAGAATTTCCACCTGCAAGTAAGAAGTTAATCATATGAGCAAGTGGCAGAGAAAATTATGCGATTCGCTTTTAGCTTATGATGAAAGATCAAAATGAGCACAAGGAAAGATATATGCACTTGAGTTAGATGATATTAAGGAAAATCACATGCAAGGCATTTTGGATCAATTCTTTGATATGCTGAAAGAGCAATCTGAAGTAAAGAAACTTAGATTGGAACCCAGATCCTTCTAAATGCAATTTGCAATCCATGCATGTAAATCTAAGGGAGATGTTGACCTGTTCAAGAAACTGTGACTGCCGTTGCATATTATGCGGACGCAACTGCTTAATGGCTACGGTTTTATCTGAGAGTTCTCCTTTAAACACATCAGCATATCCTCCCTGACCAATCCTGAAGCTCTCAGAAAAATTGCATGTTGCTGTCTGCAAATCGGAGAATGAAAATTCAACCAACTCAAGTGATACAGAGCACTCAGTCAAGTCAACTGCATTTAGTCCTCCATCTTTTCCGCGATTCTTCCACAAATTAATCCAGTGCATGGCCTCAGTATTTTGCTGCTGAAGTTTCTGCTTCTCCTGACGGAGAGCTGATATGGAGGAATGAATCAATGTTAATTCTTCAGCAATCTCTTCACACCGCCGATCAGCCTCCTGTGTACGACTATCCAGGAGGGCTAAATTTCTCATGGCCTTGCGCAGCTCATAAGTTTTCTCCTTTTTCTCCTTCAAGAGCCTTTCTTTTTCCAGCAATATAGTTTCCAGAGCATCCTCAGCTTCCTTCCTCAGTTCAACTTCATGTTCATGAGCAGATTCAAATGCTTTTACCTACAACAAAGCAAAATTTCTAAAATTCCAGAGCCTAAGAAGGAAGCTTCAGTTCTTATTAAAAAAATAAAGGAAGCTTCAGTTGTATAGAAGTAATAGGTCACCAATTAAGTTTTTTCAGTCCATTATAGATGTTGCAAATATGAGAAATGGCATTAATATCCACATCACATTCCTCGTACACTGGTGGTTGTCGCAGTATATTCGATATGTTGCATGACTTTCTCCTGTACGTAAGAATACATACTCTAGAAATGACAACTCTGACGCAAAGATTCATGCAGTAGCAATTACTTGGTCACAAAGATAAGAGTATATTAGTGCTAAAGTGCTGCAGCGATGAACAGAATGTAGCTTCAAAAATTTTTTCTTGGGTAAGCCCATAGTGAGTCTACTAGTACATTAGACATCATGCCTTTGGTCCATAAATGAATGTGAAGCCATAATATAAGAAAAGCTACAAGTGTAATTTAGCTTCAGAAGCCTCCAATGCCTGTGGAATCCAGCAGTAGCCAAATTTTAGCATTGGCCATGCATCAATATAGTTCTTCCACAAATACGTAAGTATTGAATTGAATGATCTATCGAGCAACAAGAATAAGATGACCTCAATTGGAATACAGAAACTAGAGGTTTACCTTTCTGATGGCTTCTTCAGCTTCAGCTTCCAGTTCTTTGCGCTTCAGGATCTCTGCAAAAGCTTCATTCCTCGATGATTCAAGTTCTGTGCTGACTTCTGCCAGCTGTTTGTATAAACATTCCATCTCCGCATCGGGGAACATCATTTGTTCAGCAGAAGAAGCACAACTGCTATCAGGAATAGACCTTGTTGAAATAGATAAACTAGGAGTACTGATCAGATTGCTTCTGCTGGTAGAAGAAAAGTTCTTGAACTGCAAATCTGTTTGTGATGGAATCCCCTCTTCAAGAATCAAACTTTTTATTCCAGATGACAGCAGGTCCCTAGACGAGCTTGACTGAACACGTTCTGCGAAGAGAATAACCTCATTCTTGAATTCCTGCAGACTCCGAGATCTTAAACCGCATACATCAACTGCCACTGCTCGAGTATTAGGAGAAATAGGTGCAACAAAGCTTGAGCATTCAGGAAGTCGTCTAGTCCAGATTAATCTTCCTTTGTAGACAAAAAATATTTCACAGAATGTAGGGAAATTTGTGGCAGCATAACTTGCTTTTCTGGAGCTTTTCTTAACCTTCACACAACTGTAGATAACTGGTAAATTTGGGTACTATTTGATGAAAATTCAGAAAGATGTAAATATACTATTTCAGTAAATTCAGGTTTAGACCCAAAAACAAAGGAGGGGGGGGACCGGGGGGGAATGATTCACATAGACATACCAACTAGCTTGAATTAAGGCTCTGTCACGTTGGTATCCCTACATTAGGTCCAGTGTTATGAATTTTTTTCGTAGTTGTTCAGAGATATGCATGTTAGCGTAAGGAAAAAAAAAGAAAAAGAGAGATTTTAGCTTCTAGGTCAAGAGAACTGCTGATTTGTCCAAAAGACAAATTACTATGCATTGGAATTAAAGTCCCAAATATAGCAGATGGATAGAGAATTCATATAACCCACACTAGTTTGTGGTGGAGGCACTGCTCTTGATTGTCATCTTGGTAAAACAAGTGAAGCAAGATATAGGTTGTATTATGAAATTCCCCAGTTCCGCAGGAAATTACTAACTTCTACAGATTGCTAGACCTTTAATTTGACCACTGTGTTCTCAGTTCTCCAAGAGTGAGTTGTGACTAGCTTACTAATGTTGTTGGCTAGGAATCTCAGTACACAAGGCAATTTGTCCCCATCCATCATGTTTTGATGAAAAGAGTTACCTGATGCTTGTGTTGGTGGGAAGTATGGATTAGTTGAAATGCACGCCAATTGGCCCAGACACATATGTTGCTTAGACTCTCTAAAAATACTGCCATGCCCATGTCAGATCCTCCAAAAATGCACTTACTTTGGAGGATTCATCACGCACCCAGTGCCATTTTTGAAGAGTTTTGAGCAACATAGCCAGGCACTACCATATTGAAAAAGAAAGACCTAATTTTCCTTGGTAATTAGGTCAGTCAGGAAAAATAGCATCAAGTTGCTACAAGACAAGAACCAAGCAGTCAAAATGTTTCTAAAACGGGAGATTCCTTTTTTCTCCATTCTTTTTGGTTGATATGGTAAATCCCATCCCATCCCATCCCATCCCCTCATAATAATATCCTGTCAAGGAGTCAATGGTGACTCTTTCCAATTTTGCTCCCTCGGTGACACAAACTCCCAACCTCAAGGTAGGAGATGGAATACTCTTATATCTCAAGCAACCTCACTTACCAGAAACTAGAGATACCAGATCAACATAGCAACTTGGACATTCAGTTTGATGGTCAATTCTGATGCCTCTGACATGAGAAATCTGGTTTATGCAGGAAAAATTACATGTATGCTGAACTGCGGAAACAAGCTTACGAAAAGGATTTTTAAGTTTTCATTAAGATCCTTGGCACAAAAACAGAACCGCATGAATTTAAGATATTTTATGGCGTCCAGAAGTCTTACCAGAAAGTCAAAGCTCTTCAGAAATTGAATCATATGACATAATCTAGAATTCACAAGTGCAATCATAATCTATAGCAATTCACACAGTTTAATTGCACTTGAAAGTAATCTAAATGATTAGAAGTTGAAGACGTACTCTGGTATAGCCCCAATTATAAGCTTCCTGATTTTATGTTCGTTGACAAAGTCCAGAATTCCTTTTAGGACTTGATCTGATTCAACTACAGCACCACTTGCATTAACCTGAAAAGATTATCGCGTCTTATATGAGCGACTGCATTGGTAGCATGATACAAGGAAAATACTCATCATTGCTTTGAAAAGAAAAGCGGATTTTTACAGTACATAGATGATGATACTGTAAGAATCCGAGATGCTTCAACAGAACAAGATTTTGAAGTCATCAGGAAGAATCTTGTGAAGAAGTGCATCGAGATGTTCTTCGAAATATCAGAGAACAAAGAGGACTACAATAAGATTTATGAAGCATTTTCGAAGAACATCAAGTTAGGCATCATATACAGTTAATTAGGTGAGTGCACGCTAACTACATTTCCAGCTCCGTTCGCCCGCGAACCCTCGGCGATCTGTTTCTCCGGCGAAGTCTTTCTTAAAAAAAAATCGATCGTCCACCGGATTTTTCCCTCTTCTCTGGTGCCAATCATCACCGACATCAGAATCGGAAGCTCTTCGTTTTCCGGGTGTTCTTGGTGATCAACCCTTTTGCAATTATCAACAGAGTTTCAGGCAAGTTTCCGTGTTACTTCAGTTGAGCACTCGAGGGATATCGGTACAACTTCTAGTGGTTTTGACGATTGGTTTTGGGGAGAGGAATGGAGGCGGGATGTCTCTCTTGGATTTTGCTAAAGCTTTTGAGTTGGTGATTGCTAACTCATGTTTTCTGAAGAGGGAAAAATCACTTGATTACCTTTCATAGTACGATAACTAAGACTCGAATTGATTACTTACTCCTCCGGAAGGGTGATAGAAGCCTTTGTAAGAATTGCAAGGTTATTCCGAGTATATTTCCGCTTAACATAGACTTTTAGTGATGGATTTAGAGATTTAAGAGGGATAAGAGGAAGAAGGCTATTTATGCCCAACCGAGGATTAGGAGGACAGGCCTGACTTCTGCCCTTTCTCGGGAGATGGGGGAAAATTGAGTAGTTTGGGGGCTTGGAATAGTAGCAGAGATGTGAACACCATGTGGGATACAACTGTTGGTTGCATTACACAAGTAACTATTGAGGTACTAGGGGTATAGAGAGGACCTTTGGTGGACGTCAGGGTGATTGGTGGTGGAATGGAGAAATTCAAGGCAAAGTGAAAGCTAAGAAGATCGGGAATGGAGAAGTTCAAGGCAAAGTGAAAGCTAAGAAGATCGGGAATGGAGAAGTTCAAGGCAAAGTGAAAGTTAAGAAGATCGCGTATACTAAGCAGTTGGAGTGCATGGATGAGGATGAAAAACGAAGGCTTAAGGATATCTGTAAGACGGCGAAGATAGAAACGAAGATTGCTATAGTGTGATGTTAACTTTGCCATTGATTTAGAGCCGGGCACTAAGCCCATCTCTATTCCTCCATATCGAATGGCCCCTACTGGGCTTAAAAAATTTCATGTTCAGTTACAGGGTCTTTTGGATCAGGGATTTATTCGACCGAGTGTGTCTCCGTGGGGTGATCCTGTTCGGTTTGTTACAAGAAGGACGGAACCCTACATATGTGCATTGACTACAGACAGCTAAATAAGGTGATAGTGAAGGACTGTTACCCCTTGCCACGCATTGATGATTTGTTTTACGAGTAATAGGGAGCTGCAGTGTTTTCTAAGATCAATTTGAGGTCGAGCTACCATCAGTTGAGGATCAGGGCGGAAAATATTCCTAAGACTGCCTTCTGGACGTGTTACGGCCACTATGAGTTCCTAGTTATGTCATTCGGGTTGACTAACACTCTGACAGCGTTCATGGACATGTAAATTTGGGTCCTGACAAAGTAATAGAAAAACAATTTAAACTAAAGACTTCTGGTCTTTGTTTTGGATGTAATAGAAGATATTAGAAAGTAGAAAAGTGAGAGAAAAAAAGAATATGTTTCAAGGGTATTCAAACCCATTTAAGCTATCAAGTACCAACTCCCAACGGAGGAAAACAAGAACTAGGTAATTTCTTCCCATCTACCAAACCTAGGTGGATAGAATTGCCCAATACCTGTGTTTGTTTGAGATATCAGGTAACCAGCGGAATAATCAAAGTGCGCACAAGCTTGACCTAATATATAACAACAACGACAACAATGGAGAAATCATAGTAGCCTCCGTTGGTTGGCTACCTGATGTTTCACCTTGTTGATGAGAGTTTATTTCCCCATCTTATTAATCCCCTTCCCCCACCCCCCCACCCCTACCCCCTAAGAGAAAAATATACTCAATGTAATCCCACAAGTGGCTCAAAATACCCCCATCACAAAAAATAACATAAAAAGTGTAGCGCGCAGTGAGAAAGAGGTGCAAGGGAACAGGTAGCGAGTAAGACTTTTACGGATTGTGTAGATAGAGAGATGGCAAATGGAGAATATTTTGAGAAGAGGAGAGCGATCTGAACAGACAGAAAATTCAGATATAAGGTGCTTGAGAGGGAGAGTCGGGAACCTAGTGCCCAACAACTTCTTCGTCAACTTATATCACATTCTCGCCTTTTTTCCTTTTTGATTGGGATTTTCTTCACAAACACATCACTTTTTGCTGATGTGTTCACTTCCTCTTGGTTTCTTTGACATCTAGAGAAAGATAATAAATTTGTCGGCATTCACTCATCTTTTCCTCACGACAAAATCTCTGTTCCAGACATATGTATAACTCCGATCATCAACTGGAAAACTTATTCTTTTATGTAGAATCGTTACAGTAAAATGGCAAAGAAAAACTATTTCCATCTTAATTTCTCTAGATTGATCCATATTTTTTCACTCATAAATCTGTTAATTTTCATGTTCACGTTCAGTGTATTCGATTTAAATAATCCACAAATGCTCTTCAACATGGAAAAAAAAAGAAAAAAGAAGAGAGAAAAGTCAAATAGCTTTCAACAAAGACCTTTCTCTTTTGTACAACCCAGCAAACAACAAGAACTGCAACAGCGCATCCCTTTAATCCATCAGTACTTCATCACGATAGAATAGCCACATCAAGATAAACATGAGATACAGTTGTGATCCACAAAATATGGTGGAGATTTAGAATGGTGCTTAAGTTTCTACGGTTACTAAAGGGACGAGTAAAAGTTAGGAGGGAGAAGGAATTTTGGTGAGGGAAGGGAATAAGAGACGGAAAAGGCAGAAAGAGCAACAAGAGATGGCGCAAGTGGATGCAGTCAAAGATGGTAGTCATTTATTGATACCATAAGTGACAGAATTTCAGGCTTAAAGCATGGAAAAGTTCCCCCCTGGAATGCTGTTTTAACCTTTTGTTAGGTAATTTAATCAAAACCGTTACTTGGAATGCTTGTAGAAAGATTCTGACATCACATTAAGAAAACTAGTTAAAAGTAAGAATCTGATGGTGGCCCCATTTGTGCAACTGATAACCATTCTATCAAGTAAAATTTTTTCAACAAAAATCCCACAAACACACTGCCAGATCAAAGTCCGAGTCTCAAAATAAACCCATCCCAAAGTTTCTGAACCAAAATGAGTTGTTGACATCTGCTCATAAGTAACTTTGAAGCAAAAAGTACATAGAAATCCTCTAGCAGCTTAAAATGTTACCGTTAAGATTAGAGTTCTAAAGTGACCTCAATGATCATTAATACCACATAAGAATCGTAAAAGGAATTGGTCTAACCTAGATCATCGTACTTGGACATATTTAAAGATGTAACATTAGACAGTCGCCCCTGTAACAGTTCTATCAGTTCTATGCAAATCACACCAAAATAAGTAAGCCCACTAAGATAACAGTTCTAACGTTTCAGTAGTAGAAAATGACCTTTAGATGTCATTTGGTACTAGGTATTAGAAATATTGTAAATTAGGTCTTGGGACTAAGTCATATCTCAAAATCGAGCTCCAAGG
Organism: Solanum clarkiae; assembly: GCA_011800125.2. Taxonomy (NCBI): domain Eukaryota; kingdom Viridiplantae; phylum Streptophyta; class Magnoliopsida; order Solanales; family Solanaceae; genus Solanum; species Solanum clarkiae. The sequence continues at coordinate 21,740,623 of JAABOM020000007.1, forward strand.
GAGAAGGATTTGCCAAGCTTTACAAGGAGACCCGTCATCACTTTAACCACCAATGTGGGATCTTTTTTCATCTTAAACAAAAATAACACATGTATTAGCTTCGGAATTATTTAATCCCATGTTTGGTAGAATTTTCGACCTATGAATAACTCACACACACCCTATTCAGTATTATTTTTATATATACATAGTAAAACATGGCACTGACAAGGCGAGATACTATTCCTATTCTAATACACCATATTAAATTCTACGATATTCTAATACACCCTATTCATTTATTACAACATACCAAGCAATAGATAAAAAATAATACCGATATAACTAATCCTAACATGACTAATACATCATATTCATTACTCTTCTTATGCAGCCTACTACTCTCCGGTGTTATTTGTTGATTCTATTATTAATAACTTGTTGTTTCCTTTGTTTCAGTTCCGTATCATTAATTGCTGCTATTGTGTTCTACTTTATTTTAAGCTGAATTCTTCACTACAATATTTTCTTTCAAGACGATGTTGATATATTTTACTTGAGTCGAGGGTCAATAAATCCTTCAGGGATACAGCTGTGGGCACACCACCTTCCCCAAACCCCCACTTGTGGAATTACATTGAATATGTTGTTCTTATACACCCGACCAAACGACCCTTAGTGAGACTACACTTCCAAAACAAATTAGTTAACCGCAGTACAGTCACAACCTAGACAGAGAAATTATTTTACACATTGAGAGGAAGAAAATGGAGAAAGAGCAATACCAATACGTAACATACAAATCACAATTCAACATCATAATTCTCTTTGATCAGGACACTAGAGCATCAACAGCTCTTCCATCATAGAGTAAAATGGTCATGCAGTTACTTGTACGGTCTTCTTCTTTGTATGATCCACCAAATGAATTTACTGAAGCCTAGTTTTTACAAAAATGATTGCAACATATGCTATAAACAGGACCGCATCCCTGGTACTACCACAACACTCCACACTAATCATTTAGAGACAAACGATACCTTTGATTTGGAGCATACACTCGAATAACGAGATATAAGTTTCCTAGCCTCTTCTCTTTCCACATTTTGAAATGCAGATACTGTTTTTGCATTAGCCTGAGAAGCTGGTAATCTTCCCACTGCATAAAAATCACAAATATGGACACATGATTGTTGGTTGTTTGAAAGAATAAATCGTTTCCTCTAAAGTTTTCTAGTTTAAATGTATTTAATATGGGGGAAGACGTCGCATTTTGGTGGGAAGTAAAATATTTATCATAAGGTGAGAAAAAATTTCCTGGATCTTAAATTTTTTTAAAAAAAGATTTCCTGAATCATTTTCTATTGTTGGGGTTATGAAAATAGATGACATACAGTAATTGTACAAGAACGAATATTCGGGAAAACCAGAGGCGGTTCCAGCATCTAAACTTTATGGGTTCAATCACTAAGATTCTTAATGTTGAACCTGTTATATCATAAAAAAGTTAGGGTTCATACCTACTATTTATTGCAAATTTTTATGAATTTATACTCCACATATCGTCACTCTGCATCTGCCTCTGGGTAAAAGGATATTTATCAGTATTGAAAACAGTGGCTATATGTTGACTTAAGCAAGTAATATGGACTCAAAGTCGGGATATTTGTAAAGGAAATTTTGCTCTTTCCTTTTTTCACAACTCAATGTAATCAAACATTCCTTAAAGACCAAAACTTCATCAACATATTGCACAAAATTTCAGTTAAAGAAAACTGAATTTATGATCACAATATATCATCTACATTTAACTGTCCAGGGTGGTTCAGATGGCTAGGCTTGGGACTTCCATAATGGAGGTCTCAAAGTTCGAAACACCTTGCCTACGACAACAGGGGCTTGCCTAGTACTGTTTACCTCTCATGTCTGGTTTGCAGGCTATTGACAGGGGCGGGGTTTATGCTCGTCAACCAAAACAGATATATCATCTACATTTATAACCTATAAACATCCGAAATGATCCAGGAAACTATCTTTTTAACTAACAAAATTAAAGTATAAACATAATTTCTCACTAACAAAATCACCCCAAGTATAAAAAATCATCTTTATATCATGAATAAAGCACCAAGGGAAAGAAAAGTGACATACATAAAGTGGGTATATATGGAGAAGGTTCAAGAACATGAAGAATACAAATCTCAGAGTTCCCAAATGTCTTACAAGCCCACTGAACCAAAGCAGCACCTTTTTCAACAGATTTCCCCACAGCTACATATACTTTAGACCCTTGTTCTTCTTCTTCTTGGACAACTGCCCTCGATTGAGGATTGAATATTTGGCTTGTCCTGTAAAACCCACGTCGGAAACTGGCCATTGAAGAAAACCCAGAAGGGAAATTTGCAGGAGTTGGAGGAGAAGGGGTTAGCAACTCCATAGTTATTGAATGTCAAAGAACTCGAAACGCATTTTACAGAGACAATTGGGTGATTCTTCGTGTCAATATCACATGAATTACATTTGTCAAGAGTCATATTGATAGGACACTTTATATGGGTGTGTTTGGTACAAAGTAAAATAAACTGTTTTTCACAAAAATATTTTCGAGGTATACTTGAATTTTAAAATTTTCATCTTGTTGTAACAATCATCTTCCTAACTTAGTTAACGGTTTCGACTCGCTCAAATCTTTTTTAAATAATTTAAAATTTTAGATATAAATTTATCTAAATTTTTAACATACTATTTGCTCGAAATATTCAGGTTTGTATTAGATTAAATTTTAAAATTTCAACTTCAAACTTCTGACTTTAATAGATATAAGCTCAAATATTCTTCTAAATTATTTAAATTTTAGATAGAAGCTCCTCTCGATTTTTTATATATATTATTTAATTAATTGTTTCTCGTTTGTCATAGATTAATTTTCAAAATTACTTCATATTTTTCCCCTCGTGACAGATTAATTCATCTACATCCTCAATTTCCTCTGCCTCGATTCAAATGCATTCAAAATTTGAAGTTATCAACAAGAAAAGAAGCAACAGAGAAAAAAAGGATGGCCAACATAGGGCTGTTTATGGACTTGCAGAATTAAGAGGGCACTTGCCAGCTCTCGCACCTATTAAATTTTCAAAAGATCAGCTCCCACTTACGTTTTATATAGAATTAAAAGTTTAATGTAACTGACATAGGTAATCGAGTAATAATAGAGGGTGAATTGTTTGATTCCACAAAATGATGAACTAAATCAATAGAGAAAGCAACATTAATTTTTGAAGACTATCTATTCCTCCATCTTTTATCAGATTTCATCGTACTAAAAGTTGTCGTTATCATCCGCTAACGAGTTTATCTACGAATCACAATTATGCTTTGTTCCCTTTTCAAGTTGGAAAAAAAACTCATATGAAGCTTTAAATGTGTCGAAAGGTGAGTGGATACATTAATATGTAATTCATTTTTTTTTCTATTTTCAAGAGAGAAATAATTCTTTTAGATAGTGAAATTCATACATAAAAAATAAAGTAATATAATAAAGATAAATATACAAATTATTTATTATAGTCTTATGATTTTCTTTTTAAATGTTGGGAAGAAAAATAACCCAACCTAGATATTCACAAAAGAAAAGAAAAGGGAAAAAAGGATTAGCACATATTTATCTAGACTAGAAGTTCATACTCTTCTTTAAATACAATTAAAACACACAACTTTCTTTCATACTTTTTGACTTTATACTAAATCAGAAAGCCGTTATAACAAATTGAAATATTTTTATTATAGAAACAGAAAGAAAATATAAGTTGAGTGCCTGGCAGTTTAGGTCGTTTATAATAATACTCCACCTTAGTTTTTAATAATTAATATTTATTATTATTAATAATAATAATATAGAGAATAGGGAGCCACCTAATAAAAGAATGAATGAGCTAACACTAACTAATCCACAAACAGTCAAGTCAATAATTATTATTATTTTGAAGTTTAATATTTGAGCCAGTGAGATGCATTGGTTTAAAATATTAAACAATTTGTTTTCATGCTTTCATTATTTTATTCTTCAATTTCATTATTAATATTTTTTTAATCGTGTATGTTTTTGTATTTTTACATTAATTTATTCTAAAATAATATGCTTGAGCTAATGATCTTATTGAAACAATATCTCTATCCTATAAGGATAAGAGTAAAATCTGTATACATCGCCCTTTTTTGGCCTTACTGTGATAATATGTTAAATATGTTGTTGTAAGAGAGACTAAAACCTCATTTATTTTTATTAAGATTAAATCATTTGAATCTAAATACACATTTGGTATTGAGATGAATTATATTAAGATCTAAATAATTAACACTGTTTGTTTTGCCAATTGAAAATTGTATTGACTGATGATGTGATATGTATAATAACTAGTGGTGACTGCGGTTTACTACAATGGTGGTATTATGGATAGTAGCTAGTGGTAATTGTAGTTGCTAATAATGATTGATGATGATAGTTATGTAGATGTCAGTAATAAGTAATAATAGTGATGAATGTTAATAGTATATATTTACTATTTAATGATTTATAACAATTACCAATGGTTGATACTGTTATGGTAATGATAATTAGTGGTGATAATTGTGAACTATAGTTGATAATGATGACGATAGATTAATAGTTGATAGTGATTGTAAATGGTGGTACTTAATAATGGTGAGTGATGGCAATATTAGTTGATAATGATGAACAAATTGTGACAAATTAATAGTGGTGAGAATAAAATTATCAGAAAAAATTCACAAATAAATATTTTAATAATATTAAGACTTTGATGAAGATCTCCCTTTTATTAATATTTTTATCATATAACATTTCACAAAAGGAAAATTGTTTGAGAAAAAATTATCATTTCTGTGACTTGTCAAAAAGTAGTAAAATACAAATGAAAACAACAAATCTTGGATAATCAAGGCCATCCAAGCTTTGACAAGGGCCACAACTTGAAATGATTAAGATTTAAAATTAATATTTATATGGAAGATCTTTTTCTTTAATAAAAAGTCCACATATAAATCTAGTGGAGTCAAAAAGTAAGTAGAAAATGGCATAAGCATAAGTTCTTTTCTATGCCAACCAATTTGAAAACAATGGCTGCTTTAGTAAGAAAAAAGTATTTTGGCATTTAGATTTGATTTAGTTTTAGAAAAAAATATTAGAATTTTAAGGTGTGAATGGAAAACAAAAAGATATATTTTGAATTGCACCTCTCATTTCACCTTTTTATTACCTATAAATTTTGAAGTTTTGTCTCAAATTTTATACATCACAAAAGTATATTCCTCTTCCCCTTTTCTTCTGCATTACTTTCAAAATAAAACTAGGTAGCAACTGTGATTGACTCTATTTATTGAATTAGCTGAAGCTTTTTAATTTGTATTGTCATTATTAGAAAAAAATATATATTCTTATATTCTATTACGAAAGAAATTAATCTAAATATCTTAACAATAATGTGGATGTTGAAATTCTTCAAGAATACATAAGAAAATCTATCATGATCTGAGTCTACATTTTAAATGTGACTGGCATTTAAAATCAATATTGATCCCAAGCAAATCCTTGATTTGACCTGCTACTAACTAAATATTATGACACTATGCAGAAGCTTATAAAAATATGATCATGCAATTATTTTAAAAAACACCTCAATAATTGTACACATAAAATTATGAAATCTGTTATGAAAATGGGTATTGGAGAAAATACAGAGTAGGAAAATACCACAAAATATATTAAATGATAAAATAAAAAGTGCAAGGTTTTCTTTTCAATTTTCTTATACTTTTCTATTTTTGGAAGATGACTACTTATAGTCTTAAAACATGATGACCAAGTGTCTTTCTTTGACACTTAGTGGATAATTACATATACACCATGCACACCTCTTGGCCACTTGACAAAAAGTGACATATTCACAATACTTGACACTTGGACAATAATTACATATACATCATGCATACTTCTTGGCCACTTGGCAAGATGTGACATATTCACCATACTCGCCCTTAATTGTCCATGTACAGGAAGCTGCTAGATATCCTTAATACACATTTCTGGCTACTTCATTAAAAATCTTATCAGGAAAATTCAGTGGGAAAAAACTATGGTTAAGGGAAAAAGAGTACAGCGCGTATCCTATTCCCCATGTTTAAAGGTCACGATCCAATTGGTGGAGTCTTCGCATTCCAATCTTGTGTGTCATTTTCTCAAGAGTTGAGGCTGGCAAAGATTTAGTGAGTAAATCTGCTGGATTATCACTTGAACATATTTGTTGTACGTCAATATCACCATTTTTCTGGAGATCATGTGTGAAGAACAATTTTGGTGAAATATGTTTCGTTCTGTGTCCTTTTATGAAGCCTCCTTTTAATTGAGCTATGCACGCAGTATTGTCTTCGAATATGATCGTGACATTTCGACATCATTCTTCAGTCCACATTTTTTCATTGATGGAATGTATTATCGATCTCGACCATACACATTCTCTATTTGCTTCATGAATTGCTATTATTTCAGCATTATTTGAAGAAGTAGCAACAACGGACTACTTTGTAGATCGCCATGATATAGCAGTTTCTCCATACGTAAATAGATAGCCTATTTGAGATCGGGCTTTATGCGGATCTGATAAATAACCTGCATCTGCATAATCAATAAGATCTATATAACCTTGGTTAGTATAGAACAGACCCATATCGATATTTCCTTTTAGGTATCGCAGAATATGCTTGATACCATTCCAATGTCTTCATATTGGAGAAGAACTATATCTTGCTAGCAAATTGACAGGAAATGTTATATCAGGTCTAGTTGCATTTGCAAGATATATAAATGCACCAATGACACTTAGATATGGTACTTCGGGATCAAAAGAATCTTCACCTTCTTTTAGAGGTTGGAATGGGTCTTTATTCACTTCAAGTGATCGAACAACCGTTGGAGTTCTTAATCGATGCGTTTTGTCAATATAGAATCGTATTAAGATTCTTTCAGTATAGACAGATTGATGAAGAAAAATCTCGTCCGTTAAATATTCAATTTGCAGACCTAGACAAAATTTTGTCTTTCTAAGGTCTTTCATCTCAAATTCTTTCTTTAGAGATTCAATTGCCTTTTAAACCTCTTCTGGGGTTCCAATGAGATTTATGTCATCAACATAATTGGCGAGGATAACAATCCTGATTTTGTCTTCTTAATAAAGATGGAAGGACAAATGATATTATTTATACAACCTTCATTAATCAAGTACTCACTAAGACGATTATACCACATACGTCCGGATTGTTTTAAACCATAGAATGATCTTTGCAACCTAACTGAGAATATTTCCCAAGACTTAGACTTATATGCATCAGCCAATTTGAATCCTTCTGGAATTCTCATATAAATTTCAATATCAAGTGAACCATAAAGGTGAGCTGTAACCACATTCATTAGGTGTATTTCAAGATTTTCATGTACAGCTAAATTAATGAGATATTGAAAAGTTATTGCATCCATTACGGGTGAATATGTTTCCTCATAGTTGACACTGGGATTTTGAGAGAATCCTTGTGCAACAAGGCGTGTCTTATATCTTATAATTTCATTTCTCTCATTTCGCTTTCACACAAAAACTCATTTATAGCCAACTAATTTTACACTATTAGGGGTGGTCCAAACACCTCACGCTTAGGAAGTGAATTCAATTCTGATTGAGTCAGCTCTTTCCATTTTGGCCAATCATCTTTACGTTTTGACATTCTTCAATGGATTTAGGCTCAATATCCTCACTCTCTTGCATGAAGTTAAGTGTAACATTATATGCAAAAATATTGTCCACTGTAATTATCGATCCATCTAAACTTATTCCATCACCAGTAGAACTCATTGAAAGTTCTTCGTTCACTTGAGTCTCGGACTCACTGATTTCTTTAAGAACATCAGGATTAATCATTTCTTGGACTTCTTCATGAGCTTCTTTTATAGTGTTATTTTTTTTTTATCATTTTTCATGATTCTTTTCCTAGGATTTTTATCCTTTGAACTCAATGGTTTACCACGCTTTAGGCGTGTTTGTAATTCAGAAGTTATGACACTAGCAGATGGTCCTTTTGGGACACCAATCCGATTAGGCACATTCACCGCAGGAATATGTGATTTAGTTATTCTATGCAAATCGATAAATACATCTGGCATTTGATTCGCTATTTTCTGTAAGTGGATGATCTTCTAGACCTCCTGCTCACATATACGAGTGCATAGATTAAAATGAGATAGTGATGGGACTCTCTATGTGCTTTCTCTTTTAGGTTCCTTCTTTTTCTCTCCCCCTAATTGCAGAAAGCTTGTTTCATTAAATAAACAATCTGCAAATCCAGCAGTAAATAAATCTCCTGTCAGCAGCTTGAGGTAGCGAATTATGGACGGTGAATCAAATGCAACATATATCTCCAACCTTCGTTGAGGATCCATTTTGGTACATTGTGGTGGCACAACCAAATATCCGCAGAATGATATTGGGCTCATAACCAAATACTAATTGTGATGGAGAGTATTTATTATAGTTGGTCGATCTGAGGCGAATGAGTGTCGCTGCATATAAGATAGCGTGACCACAAATAGTAGTGGGCAACTTTGTTTTCATGAGTAATGGTCTTACTATCAATGGTAGGCGCTTAATAAATGACTCTGCAAGGCCATTTTGAGTATGAACATGAGCAATTAGATGTTCATCCCAATTGATAAACAGTAATCATCAAACGCTTGGGATGTAAATTCTCCATCATTATCTAGACGAACAGACTTAATAAGATAATCTAGAAATTGTGCCTGTAATCTTATTATTTGTGTCAATAACTTTGCAAATGCTAAGTTGCGAGATGATAAGAGGCACACATGAGACCATCTGACAGATGCATCTATTAGGACCATAAAATATCTAAACACCCCACTAGATGGATGAATAGGTCCACATATGTCCGCATGTAAACGCTTCAAAAATCTGGGGGACTCGATGCCAATCTTCAGGGTCAATGTTCTGACAATTAATTTGCCTTGATAGCAAGCAATACAAGAAAATTTATTATTAGTAAGAATCTTCATTTATTCGATGATGAATAAATTCCTTGAAATTCGGTTGTTATTAGCTGCGCATAACGGAAGTCACGGAGTTGTTGCTGAAGGAGCGGCCGGAGTTGCTGCTTAAGAATCTTCAAATTCTTTAATAGATGCCCAGTTGAATTTTAAAGGATTCATCTCATCATTATTAATCTAGGATGACCTATTTGATCATGCCACAACACAAAAGTATTCAAATCAGTAAACTTCTGATTTACGATTGAATGCGCTTCAATTACACTAATTTATGCATAGTATAGGCCAGAAGATAAGGTCGGCAATTTTTCTAACATGTGTTTGTGGCCTGAGACGCTCTTAGTTATGCAAAGATATTCAATATTCTTTTCATTCCGTGTCTCGACATGATATCCATTTCGGCGGATATCTTTGAAACTTAACAAGTTCCTCAGGGATCTTGAAGAGAAAAATGCATCTTCTATAATGAGTTTCGTCCCCTTGGGTAGAAATATAATAGCTCTTCCAGAGTCTTCAATCAATTTTGAATTATCAGAGATTATAGTAATGTTTGCTTTTCTTCTAAGCAAGTACAAAAAATATTTCTCGTCTTTGAAAGTGACGTGAGTTGTTCCACTATCAATTACATAAATATCCTCAAGATTGATCAGCGATCCAAATTAAATTTGAGGCATATCCATAATTGTCTTCAAAAACAAAATGAAGTAAATATTACCATTGACCAAAATCAGTACATACTTTATTTGTTTATAGATATTCAGGTAATATCAACGTACACTAACAAACATAAATAAATAGGAAGACAAGGTTATCTAGATTACAGAAGGCCCATCAGTGGCCATTTTTAGTTCCGAAAAAATAATGAAGTTCGCCACATCCAAATGCATAGGCTCAACATTATCTTCATATATAAAATTCACCTCTGCATTATTACCCGTCTTATGTAGAGTTTTAGCACTATCTTCAGAGATAAAATTTGTCTCTGAATTGGTATTGCCATTTTTCAGGGATTCCTGATAGAGCTGGACCAAACGCCTGGATGATCGATAGGTACGCGATCAGTGCCTTATTCCTCCGCATCTATTGCATATATCTTCTGAATTTTTCTTCAGCACAACCTCCTGCTTTTCACCCTTCTTTTTATATTGCCGGTCATTCCTGGGTGCAACACGATCATCATGATTATAATTTCTTCTATGACCACGGCCACGATCACGACCAGAGCCACGACCCTTTTCTCGTTAGTTATAATTTGCCTGATTCACTTCAGGGAGTGGTGTAGAACCAATGGATCGACTTTCATGATTCTTCATCAATAGTTCATTGTGTTATTCAGCAACAAGCAGGTACGAAAGTAAATTAGAATATCTTTGAAAGCCCTTTTTCCGATATTGCTGCTACATGAGCATATTTATGGGAGGGAACATAGAATACGTTTTCTCGAGTTTATCGTGTTCGGTGAACTTTTCTCTACATAAGGTTAATTAGGACACAATTTTATACATAGACGAATCATATTTTTTTATACCTTTGAAGTCCGTCAACCTTAAGTAGAGTCAATCATGACGCGCCTGTGGGAGAATAACCAACTTCAGGTGGTTAAACCTGTCTTTTAAATTATTCCATAGTGCGAGGGGGTCTTTCAAAGTAAGATATTGCATTTTTAGTCCCTCGTCAAGATGATGGCAGAGAAATACTAAGACCTTGGCACGGTCCTGGTTGGATGCCTGGTTGTCTTCTTTGATGGTATCTGCGAGACCCATCACATCTAGATGAATTTCAACATCTAGTGCCCATGATGAGTAACCTTTTCCCGATATATCCAAGGCAACAAATTCAAGTTTGGTAAATATTAGACATTTTACGAAAATAAAATTTTTACCTAGTTACCTGTTTAACGTTGCTTAAAATGGTTAGAGTGTCGTGCTAATAACGTGTTATAAAAATAGATATTGAAGAAAATACGAAGAAAAAAATACCACAAAATATATTAAATGATAAAATAAAAAGTTCCAGGTTTTCTTTTCAATTTTTTTTTATATTTTTCTATTTTTGGAAGATGGCTATTTATAGCCTTACAACATGATGACCAAGTGTCTTTCTTTGACACTTGGTGGATAATTACATATACATCATGCACACCTCTTAGCCGCTTGGCAAGAAGTGGCATATTCACAATAAAATCTATATAATATCTATATATTTATAACATGATAGTAAAAGTCATGACTCAATATAATTATAAAATGACAGTGAAAGATGACTCAATTGATTTCATCTATGTGAAACTTCTAACATATTGAAGATAGATTTGTCGAGACAAGACGTCAGGCTACCTGAATACTTTATTAACACATATACTAACTACTCATTCTCAAGATAAATTGGAGCGATACAAAAGTAATGATGTCTTACCAAGGCTGGATGAAAATGATTTGATCGTAGGTGAGTTTATGTGCCTAGTAGCCAAATTGACCCATTTTTATGATTTAGTTTGAGAACAAATTCTTTAAGCCATAGCATTTCTAGTTATACTTTTGTATTTTCAAGATAACCAATATGATTAGGTGCTTTTCAGGATAACAAGGAAGATCAACCTAAAAAAAGAGTTCCAGTTAATTAGCAAGGAATGAAAATCGGTGAGAGAAATTAGAACTTGGGAGCAGTTAGGTAGAAAATGAACAGTGTTAGAGCACCTCCGCATTGCGAAGGAGGTTGATCTCAAAGCGAAAATGGCCAGATGGTGAAAGGGCAAAAATGTACCGTAAAGAAATCAATCCATATGGCAGACTGGGTATATCATGAAACAAAAATGCCCAAGCAGTTTGGAATTGCAGAAATACACTAAAATTGGACTAGTCTGCATCGCGAACTATGGATGCCATTTAAAAATTTCGTGAATTGCAATGTTTAAAAAGACACTTAGAATCTTTAAATATCTTTATTCAGTCTTGTATTGGGAATGAGAAGGAAAGACGAAAAATTGTTCTCTAGGGTTAATATTCTCCTTTTCTTCTTTAATTTCTACTCTTTGAATGTCCATGGCACAATATTGTTTTCTAGTTCAGATTATGAGTGGTTAAATTTTTCTATTCTAGAGCTATAGCCATAAGATGATGGTATAATACGTAATTGCATTGATTGATGATGGGGTGTGTTTATAATTATTTCTATATGTCTCAATTTTATTATTTTAATATTTGGCCAACATTAGGATAAATTTGTTGTCTATCTTGAACTCAAAAGACGAATAGAAGATAGAGCATGAAATGTAGGAAGCTTATTTGTTTTAGGGTTGCCAGGATGATTTGTGTATATGATGCTTGTGATGCATATTTATACACCTAACTTGACTATTAATAAGGATGATAACATTAAATGCATCTTCGCGTGTTAAAACTATCCTTACTCAATAATGTAGTTAGGTTGACAACCAAGATAAACAATTAGAGGTTGGAAGACCATAATTGTATTATCAACCTTATAGATCAGTAATTTGATAGCCTATCGGATACCAAAGTAATGAGTATTATGCCTGAGATATGTTGATGCCTGGAATTCATCTTACTTGATTATATTTCATAGCAAAATTTGAGTCATTTCAATAGTAGTTTCATCACTATTATGGTTAGGAATATCAAACTTTAGAAATATTTACAACACACATAATAAATTCGGCATATTGAGAATAGAATTGAAAGCCTCATTAAAGTCCTTTGGGTATGACAACCTGACCCTAAAAAGAATCACTTTACTACTTGTTGAATCACGTACACTTGCATTTGCTTTGACAACAACAAATTTTTGACATTATTCCATGGACTTTAAATCTAAGACTAGTTCTTTTCAAAGTTTCTTGAATTTTGTGCTATTGTTGATAACTTAATCTTAACTATGAATTCTTGTAGGAAATCATACTTAATCTACTGCTGAACAAAAAATGTTTTTTCCCAATGAAGGTGAAGAACATCTTGCAATATCCAGTGTCACACATCAACTTAGAATTAGATCGAAAAGTAGCCGGTGAATAGGTAGAAGAGGTTCTTGTAAACATGGCAGCAAGACTAGTCAGAGATGTGACAATTTCATAGGAGACAAATATTACCAACAACATACAAAAATTGTCTGCTGTAGGTAGATTTGAACTCAAGCAAAACATGGTGTAACTATTGCATGCAGACAGACAGTTCACAAGATTATCACATGAAGATCCCCTAGTTCATCTACAAAATTTCTTGGAGATTAGTGATATTTACGCACCAATTAGGATGTCACCAAATTATATGTGGTGGACCTTGTTTCCCTTTCTTTACTGGGGGAAGTAAAGAGGTGGCTAAAGTCTGAGCCACCAAATTTAATCACTTCATGGGATGATCTAGCAAGAGTTTCTTGTCAGATTCGTTCTATCTGGGAAGACATCAAAATTAAGGAGTGAAACTTTAAGCTTAAACAGAAGCCAAGAGTGAATTTATATCAAGCGTGGGACAAGTTTAAATTATTGCTTATAAATTGTCTTCACCATCGTTAGGCTAATAAAGTGTTAGTCCATACCTTCGTTAAAGAGTTGAAACCCAACACCAAAGTTTTAATTAATTCAGTTGTCAGTAGTCAAGCATTGGAGAAAATATATAATAAACTAATAAATGCATTGTTGAACCGAATCAAGGTAACCCAAAGTGGAATGGTGAAAGCTCGTGCCCGGTGGTGTAAAAGCAAGCAAGAATGCTAGAAGTGGATGCTATAGCCGTATTAACCACACAAATCTCAGCAATGCAAAACATGATAACTATTCATTTTAAAAAGTTGGCATTAGGGCAACAATAAGCTTCAGTTAATGTGATCCGGTAGCAATCGACATAGTACGAGGTGTGTGATAATGGTGAGCATGTTGCCAAACAATGCAGAGTCGATTAATTTGTGAAAAATACACAGGGGAGTGGTAATGATCAACCTTATGGCAACACCTACAACCTAATTGGAGGAACCATTCAAATTTCTCGTGGGGTATCAATCAACAATATCATCATCAAATCCAGACTCAGTTTAGACCTCAAGGAGAAAGCTAGAACTACACTCATCAAAGCCAAGGGAACCAAACAATAAAGCAAAGCAAGACTTATGAGTGTAGAAGATATGTTGAAGCACATCACAGTAGATCAGGCTAAGTTAGCAGCAGAGGTACGCCAAAATCAGTTAGCAACTCAGAATTTAGAATAACAACTTGGGCAGTTCGCAAGCAGGCCAATATAGTACAATAAATGTTGGTTCATGAAATATGTTAGTTCTGAAGATGTGTTTAGTGGAGATCAAACTCTGCAAGTCTTCGAAGTAGGAAGATTAGATTGTCATAGGTAAAAAGATGAGAGTTCATAAACCAAAGATAAAAAGGAGCTTGTGTCTTGATTATATGGCAAAAAAAGACGAATACGTCGTATATGGTCATATAATATTCTGATTATCACAAAAGAATATTAGTTGGCATAATTAAAAATATTTCTATATTAACTTACAATTATTGTGCTTTAGTTTAGGGATCAAGTGGACACCAAACTGTTCCCCTACAAAATAATTCAGTTGAACTAATTAAAATAATTTTAAAACATGTGAGTTAAATTGATATTATGAACGAAATGACCATGAAATAACACTATCAAAAATTTAAATTTTATTCACATACAGTTATTTAGCCACAGTTACATAAAATGTGGCTAAATGAACCGAAAAATAACCTTCTCTATGCATTAATAATTGACACTAAAATAGTGTGGCAAAATCACGTGGATATTAGAAGTTTTCCCTTATTTATTTATTTATTTATTTATTTATTTAGTTATTTATTTATTTATTTATTTATTTATTTATTTATCTCATTAAATTCACCCATAAGCAAAACCTTCTCTATTTCAAAATCTACGAACTTCTCTGTCCCAAAAATCTTTCCTTCGAATAGCAACATAAATTGATTGGTTCACCGTCTACAAAATCATCATTCAAAGAATAGCGAAATCCATCCTTTGGAATAACAACAAAAAACATCGGTACTTTTTTTTTAAGTGTTATTTAATCCAATGGAAGAGGCGAGTAATGAAAAGTATCAAAGGGAGGTTTTTTTTTTTTTGAATTTTTTTTTACTACATTGCATTTGGGTATTGAGGATTTTAACAAAAGAAAGCTTTTTTTATTTTGAGATTTCAAGAGATAAGAACGAACATATGCTTAAGGGTCATTATTCTAAGTATGGAACTGTGTTTAGCTCTATTATTAAGACCATAAACCTAGTATAAAAAATGTTCAATAAAAGCGAGCATATGCTTAAGGGCCATTATATCAAGAGGCTTCGATTATGTTATCTTTTCTTTATCATTTTCATTTTTCAGTATAAAAAAATATTCAATAAATTTGATTGTAGAGATAAAAAAATCTTTGACAAATAAAAAATCTTCAAATAATTTTATTTTGTAAAGTTATGTACCTAATAAATCTTAGTTTTAATAGCTCACCATAATAAGCAGTCAAAGCTTCAGTATTGAGCTTGAATCCACAATTGTTCTATTTTTAAGGACTTTTTACCCTATGCAAAAATATAAATGTTTTTGTTTTTAACAATCAAAATTAAAAAAAAAAACATATCTATTCATCTAATGACAGTAATGTCTTAAGAATTGAGAAGATAAGAACTCGTGAATTGTGACCGTAGATGCATGATCTAACTCGCAGAGACTATTTTCTGGGTATGCATAATATAAAGTTTAAAAGGTGTGAATGACAAATGAAGAGTTATAACTTTTCTAAGAAAAGGTTGTAACCTTCCCAAATGATTGTGGCCTTTTCAATAAGGCACAATAAACACCTTTTGTTCTCTATATATAGAGAATTTTTCTATCATTTCAAAAAGAGTTTTTCGCGACTTCTTCTTCTTTTTCTATGCAAACAAATTCTAGTGTGTTTTTCTGCTATTGAATGGTTCGTGACACTGTGGTTTCAGGTACCGATGCAGGGGTGAGCAAAATCGTTCTATCCTGGGAGAATCTATTCCATTAACCTTGGGTACTTGAGGGGAATAATTTCTTTAAGGACACACTGTATATTCAGCGGGCTCGATTTTCTTCTTGTCAATTTTATTTTTTGAGTTTCTTTACAGAATTTGTTTTCATTACTGGTTTCAGTTTCTGATTTTGAAAACTTGATTAGAATCTTTGTGGTTATTGTTTTCACAAAGTTTTGTTTTACAAAAGTTTCATTTTATTGAATAATTTTTTTTCTACAAAAGTTTTGTTTACTACAAAATTTTTTTGTTCTAAGTATTTTAGTAATACATGTTGAACAACAATCTTAAGGAAATTATCTTTTTACTTATATTATGTGCATTCGAAAAGTTGTCTACCAGTAGACAAAACGGAAAAAAAAAAAACGAGATGGTCTTTGGCGACATATGCTTTTGACTACATTTTAATTACAACACAAATGAAAATTTTGTCAAAGTCAAATGATGATCCTTATTGACACCATAGTGGATATTTAATTTTTTGTTTTAAAAAACATACTTTTTGATGCCTTTATATTTCTAAACTCATTATGTCTTTTCAGTGAAATGACAAAAATACATGTCATGTAATGAGTAAGATTTTTTTTTTTTACTTAATCCAATATTGGACATGACTTTCTCTAATCTTAACTGAGAAAATAAAGAAATATTTTTGTTGAAGTTCAAGGATGTGGAACTCAAATAGTAAGTCTTACGCTGAAAGTAAAAATATAATGTGTGAGATGCAAGACTTGAAACACAATCTGTTTGATCAATTGCATCAAGATTTCTGCTCATCTTATACTTTGCGCCTGAGAGATGAAATCCTTAATAGTTATTGACATGGTAGTCAAAAAGGTTGTGTCTTTCTGTGAAAAGGTGCCACTTGAAAATTTGTGATTTATTCATAAATTATTTTATCTTTGAGAGATTAAAACTGTTGAATTTTTCTACTTCTGGTTCGGAGACTAAAATCGTTTAGTTTTCCACTCCATGAGAAATTTGATAATGTCTGATTTTTGGAGACTAAATTTTTTTTATTTTCTACTCCTTCGATACTTTGAAGATTATAAAAACCTTGCCAAGTAAATAAGGTTGCATTCTTGGTTTGAAGAAAATAAAAATTTCACCAACTTATTAAACTCTTTGTTTGAATTAATTTTCTGACTTAAAGAGTATAAAAACTTCATCGTTAACTAGAAACAAGTGGTACAATGATGTGGTCTTTAGTGTTAATATTTTAAATACTAAATGATCTGTCTAATTATGACAGAAAGGAAAAAGACTAGTGACATAAAATTAATGATCATGTTCCTGTAATGGGTATTTCTATGAATTAAACTTTGACATTTTGCAGAGGGTGTCAAAGAAAATTGAAGCTCTGCTTCTTTCATAGAGTATTATTTTCAAAAGAGACTTTATGTAGCCAATGTATATTCCAATCGTAACATTTGAAGCATGAGAAAACAAATACTTGAAAAATAATTTTGAGATCATACTTAAATTGTGGGGGCTCTTTGCTTGTGATAAAACAAAATTAGACTTAATGTCTAATATAAATGTGGAAGCACAAGATATGAATTTTCGTTCTTGTATGATGTTAGATTCTCACAAAAAATTTTTATAGTATATGTTATATTGTGGTTATTGCATTTTTCTGTTACTAGTATGTGATACAAAATTTCTATAGAAAAAAAAGGTTACCTCATGGAAGATCTTTTAGAACTCAATTTTATATATATATATATATATTTGCCTGAGTCAAATTGGTTATTACATGTGTTGACACCCAATTTTTACCCTCCACGGTGTCAAAATTATTCACGGGGACTTTATTTATATTTTTAACTTTTTTTT
>JAABOM020000007.1:21779461-21790170 GCA_011800125.2 Solanum clarkiae
TCAAGGTTATGAATATTATTATAAATATTATTTTAAAATATGATAATATATATAAATATAAAAATAATGTATAAAAGAGAGTTTAAGGGGATTATTTTTGTTATTTCATATGTTTTATCCTAGGGCAAGTTATTCTGGGATTATTATTCCACCTCCCAGAAAGTATAACTTATTCCAGGACTAATTGTTAATCCTGGGATAAGTTATCCCATCCTATGCAACCAAACAGAGAATTAAAGACCACTAAAAAATTATCGTGAGATTAGCTATCCTTATCCCTCACACCAAACTACCCATAAAAAAATATAAAATATCTGAATGAGTGATATTCGATAATTTAAATTTGTGACGTATAAATGAGACCAAAATAAAATTTTGATGCAAAAGAATAAACACGATTTGAAATTTTACACTTTAATGATGTATAATTTCTACATAATACTAGACATCCGGGCCTGCGGTATCTGTTATTTTTAATTTTAATTTAAGTTACAAAGAAGAATCAGAAAAAATTACGGATATACCCTCAGACAGCTCAAGCAGGCATGTCTACTTGCTCCTGCTTGAGTAGCTTTAATTATCATGATTAGATGAAATTAAAAATATCTCCAAAATATTTTTATTGGCCCTTCAATCGCGAGAATTAGTTGTTAGGGGTGATGTTGTAAAATTACTAAGCAGATGCTTTGAAAAGATTAAATTAAGAAATCCTTGAAATATTTTTGTGGTTACCATTAATTTAAAACAACTGAACAATTGAAGTAGCTGAGAAATTATTTATGAGGCGCAATATCGTAAAATCACTAAGCAACCAATTTTAATAAATTAAATTAAAAAATCTCTAAAATATTTTCATGGGCCCTTCAATTGTGAATTGATTGTTAGGGATAATATTGTAAAATCATGAAACAGCTGCTTTAAAAAAATTTAATTAAAAAATTCTCGAAATATTTTTATGAATCCTGTATAATGTATAAGAGAAGGTAAACAGATCAAACAGACATGTCGACATGCTGCCTGCTTGAGCTTCTTCAACTCCCTCTTATTATATGTAGTAAAGTCTACTTACACAGCAATAAATAACTTTCTACAAAAGCAAGATTGATAAGATAACTTAAGAACATACCTAATTATAATAATAATGATTAATAAAAATTGATATAGATAATTAACTAAATCCATTTAGATTTGTCAAATCTGTCATTTAAGAAGTTGAATGCTCTAAATATTAATTCTTCCATTATTTTTATTTTGTTCATAATAAATTTACACCCTCTTTAACAAATATTTAAGTTGACATGAGATGGCTTCAGCATGAGGCAAGCACGTGCCTAGATACCTCGAAGTTCGTAAAAATCACAAAAGTAATTCACTTAAGATTTTATTATTTACTTAATCTCTGACTAATCGTCCCTAAAATATTTTTAAAATAGTTAGAATGAATTTAAAAATGAAAAAGAAAAGAAAGAAAAAGATAAAGATAGAATTTTGCATTGGATCCTTCGCCGAAGTAGGACTATTATTGCATGGAACAACTTCAACATTTTTTTCTCTTCTCACATCCAAAATGTTGGAAAAAGCTAAATTCCAACACACTCTAGTACTAAAAAGAATTCCATACTAGATATTGTCCACCAAAATTATTTAAAAAACACTAATTATAACATGAAAAATAAGATAAGTGATGTGTTATGTTTGATGAAGAAGTTAATACTATATTTTACAAAATATATAGCCCGACGAATTTAAGTTATATGCTCTCAAGTTTCAATATATTTGCGTTGACGGTCTTTTGAAAATAGTTTCTTTATCTGTATGAGGTAATGGTAAGATCTGGGTATATTTTATACTCCTCAGACTTCAGTTATAAGATTTCACTGAGTAAGTTGTTGTTTGCTTAGTAAATGATTTTTTTATTAATGAGAATTTAAATTACGAAAAAAAGACTTTTTGAGATAATAACGATTAATAATCTGTTAAAGAATTGAACCCCATCATTATATTCTCACTTTTTTCCCCCTCCTCCCACCCTTCCCCTTTCCAATTATATCTCTATATCTACCTTCATTCTTCTAAGGTGTCTAATTTTCTCTAAGTTAAGAGCATCACTCTCAAAGTCTTTAGAGTCACTCCACATACATATCTTTTTTAGTTTACTTCTTGTCTTTGGAGTCACTTCACATGCATCTTTTTGAGTTTACTTCTTCTTCTTCTTTTCTTTAGAGTCACTCCATCTCTACCTCTTCAATTGCCCCCACATTGACTTGCAACTTATACACTATATTAATTCATGTGCTCACAATTCAATTCTTCATCATCATCTTTCCTCATGGTTCTTCCAAAATGCAATTTCTTGTCATCAAGACCCTTTCTAGATTTTCAAGATGAGTGTCAAAATTCACCCCCACAACACACACAAGAGGATAATAATGAATTAGTAGCTCAAAATCAAGAAGACCATATAAAACAAGACACACAACAACAACAACATAACAACAAGAAAGAAGAAGAGGAATTGTTTGAAGATAATGCTAAGGAGCACGACGACAACAACAACAACAAAACAAAACCCAGTGTAATTCCACGAGTGAGATCTGAAGAAGCTGGTAGAGGGCATACAACCTTTACCTCCACCTTTAAGAAGGATAATACGAAAATGATTCCAACATCTCCAGAACGTGTTGGTAGTACTAGACAAATGATGATTTGTCCACCAGCTCCAAAGAAGAAAAAGACAATTCAAGTTACAAAGAGAAAATTATATCATAATCAAGAAGAAAGAGTGTTTCTTGATGTTTATGATGAAGTAGAATCAATGTTTCCTCCAGCTTTACTAGCAGATCTTGATAATAAGATCAAGAAAGCTAGGAAAACAACTTCCATTTTATGAGTAACTTTTAATTTAATTTAATTTCTTATGTACTATAGTATGATATTATTAGATCTTAACTATTTAGTGTGCAACTCAACCCTAGTATTGATTATTCAGAAGAATTCTCAAGTTTCTAAAACTTTGTTTAGCTTGAATATTAATTTATGCTAAGTTTGACAACAAATTATATGTTATATCTCATCTACTTCATTTCTATCATTTGATTTGGTTGTATCCTTATGATCTGAAGAGGGTAGAGAGCGCACAAACTCGTTTTTATTTTTATCTTTTTCATTTTTTTTCTTTGTTCATAAATAAGTAAATTTTACAATCCCTAAAATCAGATCTGTTTGAGAGCAAATACAAATGAAGTTGGGTTTTGTGAGCTAAATTAAACTCATTGCTTTTTGACAAATTATGTATATACAGAATAACAATAACATACCCGTGAAATTCAAGTACAAAGTTAAGTGAAAATATATATGATTCTAAATTTTGAATTCTACCTCTATACAAAATTTTATCGATACATATTTTAAATAAAATTCATATTGTATCATACTATGAATGTATTTGGTATGGTTTCCTAAAGAATTAAGAAAATGTTTTTTCTAGTAATTATATATATAGAGTAAAAAAATAAAATTCATAAATGATATTTCAAGTTTTTTTTCCTCTCCATTTCCAACGCCCCGAACCCCAAACTCTCCATTCCACGTACTCTCTCCATCTCATTTTATGTGACATCATTTAACTTGACACATGGTTGTAAATCATTTTAGTAAGGTAGAAAAGAAATTTCAAAGTTGAAATGTTTCTAATTGTAGAAATATGACATTCTTTTTGAAACAAACTAAAAACAGAATATCATATAAAATGAAATAGATGAAATAATATTTTTCTTTTACTCCCCTATTCCTTGTAGTGCTTCAAAAAAATGACATATGAGTTTTATGTTTTAACAATGGTGTAGATGTAGCATTGACTTCACCAAGACGCAAACATACTTTGCATAGTTTTCACCAAATACCAAATAAAGTAGTAAACAAAACCATGAAAGGGTATATTCTCAACAGCAGGGTTTTCCCTAACTTCAAGGTTACAATATTCCTTTATACACTCAATTTTGTAACTTTAGTTTTAATTTGGGTTAAAAAAAGGGAAGTTTAAAGTGTTGTTTTGTGGTTGGCCTGACTTCCCATGCACTCATCATTAACTTTTCAGACTCTTTTCACTTTTTTATCACATGAGACAACCTCTTATTTTGGGGCAAATAAAGTTTCACACAATAACCACGCCATGTAAATAAATATTCATTTGATTTTAAAGATAAAAATTAGTCTATTATTCCCTTCATTTCATTTTGTGTGACACGATACTTTAAGAAAAGAATACTTTTAAAACTTGGGGTCTAAAGTTATTTTTAGATATTTGTGTTACTGAGAATTATATCATTAAGGTAGAAAAAGAATTTTAAAAGTAAATTATTTCCAATTAGAGTAAAGTGACATTCTTTTTTAGAAGAATCAAAAAGGAAAAGGTATTGTATAAGATGAGACAGGAGGAGGATTAGCCTATATATGTTCTATTCTTCTTATTAAGTGTTAATTATTTTCAACATTTATATTTATCATATCTAAATCTTAAATTCACCTCAAACATTAATAATCACTGATCAAATAGCTTGATCAAAACCTATTTACAATAGTGGAAACAATCAACCTAAGATATAATTAAACAAAAGATCCAAAGACTGATAATCTTTTTTTAATACAGATATACCACTTCAAAAAATAAGAAATTAGCAATGGACAAACTTTTTAATTTAAATAAAAAATTTCATATTAATTTCATTTAATAATGGATTAGCTATAAATTATATGAAAGTTTAATTAATTAATTAAAAGCTATTTAGCGACGAATTAACAATAATCTATTGATACATTTCATAAGTAATTTGATTTCTTATTGGTGATTTTGGAAGATATATGTCATTCAAATCAACAAGGTGCAGCCAGCCGTGGTAATATTGTAAGGTAAATGAATAGGTCATATTAAAGAAGGTTTAAATAAAATAAATATCAATTGAGAAATTATTATTTTAATACATAAATAAAACAAAATAATTAAAATTTTCTTATTTAATATCAAATATGTTGTTATCAAAGATGTTGATATCCCAAGAAATTAAAAAAAAGCATATATTAAATTGTGTTAAATGTAAGTTTTGATAATTAATAAATATTATACACGAATCAAGTTCTTAACCCCCCCTCCTCCCCCCCCCCCCTTCTTTTTTTAAAGGATAGGTTGAAAAAAAATTACAGAAGCCTATGGAAGTAGTTTGTTTATCCAAATTATTACTTGAGGCACTAAAAGTTACACACTTATATTTTTAGAAGTTTTTCCTAAATTAATATTTCATTTTATTATATATGTACTATATAAAAAGATAAAACACATTGGTTTGTTTAGCCAAGAAATTTTTTTCCTTTTTTCTGAAGTTTAAATTCTAAAAATATGTTTTGCATAAAATTCTGAAAACTCCATTTCACTTTTTTCAAGAACTTTCGAAAATAAAAATAAAAAGAATTTCATGTAACAATCCAAAAATGAGAAGTCTCACATCAAAATACAGAAAAGGTATTGAGTATATAAGTAAACAAGTCCTATCTACTAATATGACACATTTTAAAATCGAGCGAGCTTAGGCCAAAGCAGACAATATCACTAACGGGCTGGGTTGTTACAGATGGTATCAGAGCGACTCGTGTGTCAGCCTTGTCGATGTGGGTCAGAGTTCAACTGAACAACCCATCTTAAAATGAGATGTCTCACATTGACAAAGCATAGGAGAGATATTGGGTATATAGGTAAACAAGTCTTAGCTATTAAAGTCGTACGGGTTTAGGCCCAAAGCGGTCAATATTACTAACGGGCTGGATAGTTACATTTCACTCCAAATTACTCATAAAAATTCAAAATCAACTCCAAATTTCAAGTTTCATTTTTCACTTTGAAAGCAAAACTATATTTTCTATTTTCATAATAAAACATTCAAATAATTAAGTCTCCTTTTCTATTATAGAATTATAACTTTGAATAGGTCGAATTTTACTCTAATTGACTAATTTACACAAACAAAAGTTCAATACATGTCCCAAAATGTAATAATCTTTAACAACTTTCAAATAAAGTAATCAAACAATTTCAAGAATCATTCATACGAGGTTTGCCTTCGAAAATAACTTTTTTATCTCTATGAGGTAATGGTCGGTAAAGTATGTGTACATTTTACTCTCTTCAGACCCCACTTATGATATTCCACTGGTTATGTTATTGTTATTATTCATACGTGGTTTTGCATATATAGGAGCTATTACTAGAGGATTGGTTGTAAAGCTGCATATCTCATGTTGTATATAACAAACAATAGCTATCAATTCTTTAAAACAAAAAATAATTTTGAAAAGAAAACACTTGAAAAGATTCCTTTCGAAAGTTCAACTTAAAAAATATTTATATAAACAAATTTTCATAAATTTAAATGTTCAAACTAGGGTAGCAATGACATTGTTATCCATATGAAATATACTATTTTTTATATTTGTATTTCAACAAAATTCATTAATCCAACAAAAAATTGTGAGTAATAAAATAACATATGTAAAATTTATCAATCGGGAAAAAGCTTGAGAACAATACAAAAATACAGGTATAATGGAGATAATACCGTGTCTTATTAGTCAAAGTACAAAATATCAACTTGTTACGACTCAATTTCTCAGGTCATGATGATACCTACCATAATCCGTCGATAGGTAAGTCAATCTGTAATCCAGAACTGTAAGTAATGAGTATAAGGTGGAAAAACTAACCGAATCAACATACATGATACAATAAAAATAAATAAAAGTTGGGATTGACTAAATACATATACAAAGATTCCTCCTAGAACCTGGAAGTCACTAATATAGAGTTACTAGACAAAATAAATTGAGTACAAGTCCTAAAAGTGGACGAAAAATATCTACAAAATCTAGCTAGTCTCGAAATATACAAAATAACGGGCCACTAAGCAGAATGATCCAGAAACACCGAATGCTCACCTTGGACCCCAATATAAGCTGCTACGAGCTCGATCAATCAACGGTAGTACCAATGTCTTATGAGTCCAAGTACAAAATTTGTGAATAATTGAGTAGCATATGCAAAGATATGTCAATTTGAAATTTAATATTAAGGACATTTTAGACTTTCAACAACATTAGGTAGAATGTCAAATCTGATACTAAATACACTATATTTGATACCAAATATATATGATGAATATTGGATACACTAGATGAATTTGATAATGAATATACGAGTGGAATTGATATAATATACATTTGATGAAATTGATACCGAATACAAATGCACTGCTAATTGTAAAATTGATACTGGAAACACAAATATACTTGTAAAACTAATACAACATGTACACATATAGTCAAAATACATGGTTTAAAAATTGATATTGGATATACTCATAGAGTTTGATACTAAAAACACAGATATATTAAATTGTAAAACACTAGAGAGAAAAGGGAGGAGAGAGGCAATGTATTCCAGATACATTCACATGGCATGACAAATACATTGTACCTAGATCAAAACTCAAACAACACGTGTAATTATTGAAATCATCGATACATTGAGTAATTAACATTTATAGTAGCCTCTATATTTATACACCACTAGTAAAAACTACTAACAAATTTTCTCACTAGTCACTGATGCACAAATATGAGAACTAATTCATCTCTAAAGACACGCATGCACATACATACACTAACAACACCAACAACCATCACACTTGTATATCATGTATATCACACATAACTTTTATATATATATATATACAGGAGATACACGAATATACAAGACAAATGCATTGATATACACCATCTTCAAAACCCAATGTTGCCCATTTTCACAAATCCTTCACTGCACCACCAATATAAAATCACCATAACGACTATCTATTTCGCGGTAGAAATGCAACAATAAAATGACATAGAAAAGAACGAGTGAATATAGACTATTCACAGCAATTTGCGAAAAATAAAAATAGTAGTTTATAACTCTTTTATCTCTTTATTATTCAACCCCGTCTCAAGAAAATTTGTTATTGGGCTATCTAGCTCTTGGATCTCTTCATGATTTGACTCAGGCCCAATAACTTGGCTAGCCTTTGGGATATTCATGTTCACAACATTACACAAATAATTTAATAATTTTATCTTAAATTTAAATGACCAGTCTTAAGCTATTTTTTGTGCAATGGGTATGGTTTAGGGAAAATAAATCTAATTATTTATTCTTAATAAATCCAATCCAAATTATTTATCCTTAATGGACTCATGACCCAAACCATTTACCTTTTTACCACTTACCTCTCTTTATTTCGCGTCTGACATTATGCTGATGTTAGCATAAATACTATGAAATATACTCCTGTGATATATGTATACCATACCAGTATCATATAGAATGAGCTCAATCTTCTGTGATACTCTGACAATATTGATACCCAATTGGTATTATATAAGATTATGTTTTTTTTAAAGAAATAAATAAAAATAAATATTAAACCATAAATTAGTAGAAAGATAATTTTAAGAGATGCATAATTTGGGGATGGTAACACCATGCTTATTGTTATATAATCTATCTTTCTAGAAGTTAAAAAATATACCATGCAAGAATATATATATATATATATTAAAATAAAATCCATAGCGTAATTTTTGTAAAAAAAATATTTGTTTATTGAAATATCCTCCATACTCTTTAGCTTTGAAAAATGAGAAATGTCCTGAGAGATTGTAGGGGTAGTGATTTCATTAACCAAGTTGATGCATTTACTGAATTTCTTTGCATTATTAATTCATAAAAATACATAATATTGGTAATACACACCTCAATATACAATAGAGTGTATATCTAATGCAAATTTTGATTGTATATAGCATGAAAAAGTGTACCAAATAAGATACGACTAATACACTAAATTTTTGCATACATATTCTTACTAATACACTCTACCACACAACTCCTAATATTTAATACATATACAAAGTTTTAGTTAAAGCTACTTCATTGTTACATTTTTACCATCAATATGTAGAGCCTTAAGCTCCTTTAACAAAGC
This sequence comes from Solanum clarkiae, assembly GCA_011800125.2. NCBI lineage: Eukaryota > Viridiplantae > Streptophyta > Magnoliopsida > Solanales > Solanaceae > Solanum > Solanum clarkiae. The sequence goes on from JAABOM020000007.1 coordinate 21,788,530, forward strand.
TAATAGGGATGCGGTTCAACTAAATTATAATACTTAGGATACATTTGGTTAGAAGAAAAATAATTTTCATCAAAAATGTTTTCTTAGAAAATATTTTCTTGAAGAATAAGTTGGTTTATAACTTTTTTTTTCCGTGTTTGATGAGTGAATGAAAAATATTTTCTATTGTTTGGTTGGTAAATGAAAATACTTTTCAGAAAATATCTTTCATTTTTTCTTATAGAGTAAAAAAATATTTTTTTAGAACAATAATTGTTTACATGAAAATTAACTCCAATAATCGGTTCAGGACTCGAGTCCTATAATCAATCTAAAATTCAATCCTGAGATCCAACCCAGATTTGACTCCAATATCTAAACTTGGATCAACCACTTTGGGATTCGACTGTGATACTCGAATCTGTATCCGACTTTCAAATCAAAATTCGACCTCGACCCCCGATGTGAAACCCAACTTTCAAATTGGGGCCTATTTTTTACTTCCGGTTCTAGATTCAATTTTTAAATCTGGAGTTGACTCAAACGTTCAAACCAAAATCTGGCCACGCTTGACTCTAAATTGAATTTTCAAATCGAACTTTATTTTTTAAAATAATAATTTTAAAAAATAATTTTGGGGTCAAAATTTGAAATATTTTTCAAAAATAATTTTTTAAAATATTTTTTGGGTCTGGTCGCGACGGGTCAGGATTCTAGTGTATTATAGATTCTTATCCCAGACTTGTAATATCATTTGATGATTTCATGTGAATCTCTTTTAAGATGACAGATCCATACTTTATACGATCAATAAGATCGTAAGTCCATCCGTGATTATTAAAAGGATCCATAAAGTTCATCGAATTATTCCTTCTGACTAAGCATATGAACCATGAATTGTCTTAATAAAATAAGTTCTTATATAACCCCTCAAGTAACCGAATGTGGGTGTAAAAGAAAATTAAAATTTTGATTATTTTTTTTTCGGTAGTAGAAAATGAAAAAATTTAAAATTTAGAATATCTTTCATTTTATTTTTTACTCAAAGAATATGTTAGCTATATATAGAGACATTTGTTTTCCTCTTACCCTTTTAACTATTCAATTTCATGGGTCAAGTAGGAGTCTCTATTTCTCTCTTTTGGCGTAAAAAAAACAAAGAGAGAGAATACTTGCAAGTGGTCTAACTAATTTTTGACGTAATCAATAACTTTGACTAAGTAGGAACACTTTTAAAAATAGATTTTTTTTTGTCATGAATTAGTGAAAAATTTATATTATAAAATATAATTTTTTATTCTATTCTTATCGAACAAACTCACTACAAGACACTCATAATGGAAAGAAAATTCCATTAAAATACTGTAAATACTCATTAAATATTTTTTCCTCGCTGATTTATAAAAACAATTACAATAAAAAAAATTAACTTTTTAGTAGTGTCGGAGATGTAGTAATAGGTAGGGCTGCTTATGGTTATGGTTAAAAAATTAAATCGAATCATAATTCGAATTAAATCAATTAAAAAATTCGATATTTAATTTGGTTTGGTTATGTTTGATTTTAAAATTTTGAAAATCGATTCTATTTGGTTTGATTTGGTTTTACTAAAAAAATCACAAAAATAATCAAATCGAACCGAATAATTACATATATAAATTT
>JAABOM020000007.1:21790270-21809665 GCA_011800125.2 Solanum clarkiae
GAGGTAGCGGTAAGGTCTGCGTACAATCTACCCTCCCCAGACTCCACTTGTGGGATTATACTGGGTATGTTGTTGTTGTGGTTGGCATATAATGACTTTAGTATTGTTTAACTAAACCACTTTGTTCGTGTAATAATAGTTCAAGTATTATTGTTTAATTGAATCCACAGTAGCTTTTTGTGGACTATTCATATACTAGGTATTTGTATCTTTCGAGATGTGTATGTCCTTAATAAACCTATTACTTTCAAACCAAAAACTAATCAAAAAGTTAAACCAAAGCGATCCAAACCAACAATAACCAGATCGATGGTTATTTTTTTTCATTTGGTTTGGTTTGGTTATAGAAATATAAAAATCGACTAAATTGGTTTGGTTATGGTTCTAACTAATAACCTATCTAAATCGAACCATGAACACCCCTAGTGATGGGCCCATATGCCTTCTTTTTTAGAAAAGAAAAAATAATTTTTGTAACTCAAAACGAAAAATTATTTATAAATGATTATTTCATTATTTTTATACTCAATATTTTTAATTAATTTTGCGTATTTAATATATACTCTGATAGTATCAAAGAGAAAAACTACTTGATACCAACAGAGTATATAGATAACATCAGAATTTACAGTTTTAATATTTTTTCTTAATTATTTCTTTAAAAAAAGAGCGCAATACATAATCGATATACAAATAGAGTATCTTGGAGGCGTAAGCTCAGTCCTATATGATATCGCTATGGTATCATATATCGACATAGTTTTATTGTTTCTTATTTATTTCTTAAAAAAATTGTTTAATCCTATATTATATATGATAGAATATTAATATACTAACATGGAATCTGAGGATTATACTCAGCCCTATATGATACTGTTGTATCACATACTGATGGAATATCACAGAATAATGATACTGACATCATGCACAAAATAAGAAAAAAAATGAAGTAAGCGAGTAAATAAAAATTTGAGCTCCATTTTTTATAGATAGTTCCACGATCAGGTCCATTTTATGTAACTTTTCCTTGAGAAAATGTCTAAACGTTCTTTTCTATTAAGTATTCATTACAAAAATCTCATACAGTGCATGAGCTCAATATCTATTCACAATTTAATTTTTAAGTAATATTAATAAAATAATATTAAATACTTGATAAATTCTAAGTCTTATTGATTAAATAATTTTAAATTTTTACTCTAAAATAGATTATATAATATATACTTATGTAGCAGTAAATCATCATTTTTTTTGTAAGTGTAAATTAAATGTAAAGAACTCTATTGAAATATCCATGATTAAAATAATTTTTGTCATCGATAGTTGACATTTTCATATGAAATACTTACAAAATATACACCCAAAATAATAAAGTTAACAACTTAAAGAATATAGTCACAATTAAAGCAGGTTCTATAATTTTTAAAAAATTATATACTAACTAAATTAAAATAGATAAAAAAAAATTAAATTTATTATAAAAATAATCCTATTAAAGCAGATATCTCAACTATGATGTGAGCTTGAAACTATGTTTTATATAATAAGAAAGATAATGTGCTATCATGTGGGCCAGAAAAGGACGAAAAGGCCCTTATGGTTGAAGACTTTTTGACACATACCCTGTTGCCACTGGTATACACCTAAGCAAAATTTGTATTAACCTTTATTGGATTCTCTATCATCATCAATGGAACCATCTAAAACTATTAGGAAGATTACCCCACACATTTTTCTCTTCTTTTCCCTACATGTCTGCAGATATTTTTCTATTTTTGATTGAATTTTTAATCATGTAATATTTAGTACTCACAAAGTCCGATTAATTTAAATATATGTGGTGTAAAAAATTTTCTCTTTTTAAAATTTAAATTTAAAATTTTTAACTAAAGATGTGTAGATCTCATATATTCCATCACATCTCTTAATAGTCTTTTTAAATTTAGTTTAAAGCCAATCATAAAAGACTTATTTTATTCGTTTCGATTTATTTATTATAATTTGAGAACATATTTGAAAGTAAAATTATAATTTTAAATAATAATAATGGTTTTTGTAAGCATAAGTAAATGATGGTGGTGGATAGCCCTGATACTGTTTCGCTTGGGGATGTCAATGAGCGGGTTTGTTTCATCGTTTGATCCAGAGTCGGTTGCTAAAAGCCTAGAGTCGTCAAAAGAGTTATGTTAATAGGCGCGTTCAGTTCTTAGAGTTTTGGAGGGTGACCAGATATGGTTGAGAATTTTGCCTACGAAGGGTGTCATGAGATTTGAGAAGAAGGGTAACCTCAGCCCTAGGTATATTAACCTTTTTGAGATTCTAGAGCAAACGGGAGAGGTAACCTACAAATTTGTTTTACCACTTAGTCTATCTTCTATGCATCTGATGTTTCATGTCTCGATGCTATGGCACTACATTCCAGATGAGTCTCATGTGATTTCTCTTGATTCGGTGGAGCTAGGTCTAGATTTGACTTATGAGGAGGAGCTAGTGGCCATTTTAGACAAACAAGTTCAGAAGTTGGAGATCAAGGAAATAGCTTCAGTAAAGGTTAAGTGGCGATATCGGCCCATGGAAGAGGCTACCTGGGAGACATAGTCGAATATGCGGATCCATTACATTCATATTTTTGAGACTTCAGTTATGCCCCTTACCTTAAATTCTGTGTTACCTTTTTGCTTTAGATTCCGCATACCCTGTTGTTATCTATTTAGACTGACTTGCCTCGGTGGGTCAAAGACAAGTGTCATCACACCCCATTTAGGATCATAACAGATAGGATGAAGATGAAAGAAGAAATGACTAATATGAAAAAACCAAAGGTATAAGGGTGCTTCAATGGAGAAGAAGCTATTTAGGGAAGATAACAAAATAAAGAGAGAAAATATTAAATACTTTCCTAAAAAAAGAGACGCCACAAGTTTCATTTATATCTAAATAAGAAATTTTATATATATTTTTTAAAAAATAATTTATGAAAGAACTATTTAAAAGATTAGTTATATATTGATCAATAAAAAATGTCATGTGTATGATTTATACTTTAATTTTTTTTAAAAAAAAAATTTCATGCTCTTTTAGAAGAGTGAGTGCACTCATTTTGTCTTGTCACTCCTTGAAGGGTATTTAATTCATTTGAAGATTATTAAGGGGAGTATTTAAATACTTGTAGATAAAGTGATAGCGTACGTTTTGATTACAAGTTTAGAAGAAATTTGATATATATATTTTTTCTCTTTCTCTTTGTTTAATATATCATATTGACACAAGAAGTGTAATTTATACTACTTTACATATAGTTTTTGAATATCTGAGTTTTACTTATAAAATATTGAGTCGATCTAATTCAATTTAGTTTTAAAGAATAGTTAATTTAACTCCCGAGAAGAGTAACAAACCACATGTAACAACCCAAACTGTCGTTATTTAAGTGAAAATTTTTTTCTTGACCTAAGTTATTCTGATCAACACCATCCCACCTTAGCAGAAATAGTTCTGCCATAGCGGGAGGGAACCGCGATGGCAGAATCAATGACATAAAATTAAAATATGTGAATTCTTATTTTCTCCTTCTTCCCTAGAATACTAAAGTAGGTGAGAGTCACTCTGGAAATCCTCAAAAATACTACTCTAGGCTTAGAAAGAAGGGAGAAAGGAATCTTAGTGCGAGGAGGGATGTAGCTAATGGATTTTTAAGCTTGCCTCCACCGTCTCGTCTCCTGGAAGTTTTAAATTATGTTGGAACCATTCAGTAGGCCGCTTGGCGCCTAGGTAGGCTCGGTACGATTTCTCAATTGAGTAATTGTAAACTTGTTTTCTATTATATAGTATTACATAAATTGTTGGGAGAGATCATGCCTAGGCCTTCGAGTATAAAGGTTGGATAGTTAAATGTGTTGTTATTGTTGTTAAGGAAGGAATATATTATGTAGATTATGATTTGCTTGTGGTTAACAGTGATAGTCTTGTTTTTTATTTGTTAGCATTAATACTTCTTATTGAAAAGGTTGATAGTTCTTTGTAAGATTATGTGTAAGATAATATAATTATTGGGTTATAGAGAGACTCTGAGACTTGCGGAAATCCCCACAAACAGATGTGTGCTTTTATGATGGACTACCATTGGACGGTAGAATGTAAGAGCACTCAAATATATGTGTAGGGGATGATATATTTTTTCATCTGTGTTATATGTGTCTGCTAAATGCATCATTAGTATTTTCTGCATATATGTTGAATAGGGAAAGATGGATTGAACCTCACAAAATGATTTTCTATGTTAAAATTGAATGTAATGAACATATTATTTGATTGTGCAAGTATATGCATTAGTCATTGTGATTGTAATTTTGATTGTGGTTGCTGGATCAAGTACCATGACGGTACACTAATAGTTCGGGTGTGGATTTCTTGAGAAAATCAATTGATTGTTGTAATTGTGATTAGTCATGTCCATTGCATATACTGATTCAAGTTGAGGACTAGTAGTCCAAGTAATGCTATATTCATGATGTGATTGTGTATCATCTATACTACTACGTTCTGACTGTCTATTTATATTTCATATAATCAAGTATGAGGTTGCGTGTGATTAGGTGGAGAGTAGTGGATAGTTTGTTATGCTGGAATTTGGTGACTTAGATTATGTTTGGTTCTATTGTTATGTGTGTTAATGAGGGGATGGGGAAGAAAATTTGAGTTTTTTTTGTCTTTGTGCAAGATATCATGGCAGGGAAAATCCACTATGATGATGTCGTGATAGTAAGTCATACCCTGTTATAGTGGGCCAATGACAGATTCAACATAAAGAAGCTAATTAGTCCAGGTGTTGGCGTGAGAGCTTACAGAAAAATGATAGACTGGTTAGACAAAATTAGTAGGGGGATGGCTTCTATTGAAACTATTAGTTAAAATGCACAGATTAGAAGTTAGTTGCTGTAATTAATATAGCAGTTAGTTAGCTAATTGTGTTATTAATTGATTAGTGACAGTTAGTGATTAGATACAATCTCATGGGTGAAGGCACATAGTTAGAATTGTGTAGAAGCAATTGGTGTATAAATACACCCAATGTATCCATTTTCACAGTTGAAGAAAATATATACCAATTACACAGCTCTCTTCTCTTTCTGCTTTCTTCTTCATCTTCTTTATAACTGCTTCTCGAGTGAGAAGTTAGTTTCTTCAGCTTCGAGAGCTCCTCTAGGCGTGATAAGAGGGCTAGGCCCTAGTCGGTAGTCGAGTCGGCAATTGAACAAATAGAGGGCTAATGTTATGTTATATATGCTAGTGATATTTTGGATAAATAGGGTCGTCAGAGTGTGTGTATAGAGGTTGGCTAAAGATATCTGTTATAACATGTATTATTTCAATTGATTTTCTTGTATTATCGACTTGGCCGATGATGTCTACTAGCACATGTTATTTGTACTAATACTACTCTTATTATGTCACTTGCCAGTGTTTTGATTGCAGAATCAGTGATGTTCCATAGATGAAGACGAAAAAGATCTAGCAACAGCTTCTACTCTTCATTCTTTATTGTGGGTGTCATTATTTTATTTATTTATTGTATTCTTAGAACCTCTTGTACCTATTTAGACTAGATTCCTTGAGAATGTTAGGTATTTTCCTAGGATTAAATTTTGAACTTTTAACTTAGTACTTGATAATTACATGACCTCTTTGGTATTTATCCCATGATTCTTAAACTTTTTGCATACTTTAATTGTTCGGTAATTAAGGATTCTCCTATTTAAGTATTAGAATGACGTTCAGATCGTGAAACCACATTAATTGGGACGAAAATTGTTAGTGCAGATAAACTAAATAACAATAAAATAATTCTAATAATATCCCACAAGATAGATCTAAGGAGGAAAAAGTGTATACATACATACCTTATTTTTTAAGGATAAAGAGATTATTTTTTATACACTCTCAATTGAGGAAGAGATAAAAAGTAAGCACTAACAATTAGAAGATAATATAAATAAATTAAACAAAAATAATAATTACATAGAATATAACAATCCAATCCATTATTAAATTGTTCACTCTTAATTTAAACTCGCGCAAATTTAAAACATATAACTAAAAAAAATATATTTATTTATATATTAAATATCTCTCCTCCGTCTGATGACTAGGGTGTCCCACAAAAGCAAAAGCATCTCTCTAAAGAAAAGAAATAAGAAATGGGGTCATCTGACAATGAGAGTCTTTTCAAGTATTGAAAGCTAATTAGCTACTCTGAGGAAAGGCATATGTCTATAAAGGACAACCCCTCTGCACCAGTTTAAGGTCTTTTTGTTTGTCCACTTTATGACCTTTTTCCACACATCACAATTATTCTATGTTTGTATATTCACTATCAACAAAATCAAAAAAGCAAACCAAAAAAGAAAAGTAAAAATCACCTTCTTTTGACTTCATTCTACTTGTTCCTATTCTAGGCTTCTAGCCAGTAGAAATAGGAAAAAACCATTTTCTTGCTTACCATTGTTTGTTCTTGTTCTTCTTCAATGAAATGACAACTAAAATGTTCACTCTGTTGTCTGATATCTCAGGTTAATCCAGAGATTTTAAGGTGACCCTTGTTGTCATTTCTCTTGAGGAGTCATAAAAGTTCAATCTTTATCAAATATCAGACAAAACCTAAAGGGTAAATATATATAACAGTACTAAGTTTGGTCATGGCTCAACAGGTATTTTTTTTTGGGGGGTCTCATTGTCATTTTTTTGTAATTTAACCATATGGGGTTTCTTTTCTATTTTATTTTTGTGAAAAGGGGTTGTGTTATCATTATTTAACCCTAATTTGACCATAAATTTTGAAGTTAAAACTTGAAAATTTAAGTTCTTGAAATTATTTCTGTACATCTATTTTACTTTGAATTTATTTTTGAAGTTTTGTTGGCAGAGCCAACATTTTCGTCAAAATTGTTCTTAGAACATGAGTGGTGATTTTTATATCAGGGCGTTCTTGATATATATATATCAAAATAGTTATATTTATTTTTAACCTATATATTCGAAAAAGTTTTTCAACGTAGGGCGTTCATCTTACTACCCTCGGATGAATATACTTGGATGAATGTAGCTCAGCCTTCTCCGAAACCAGCCCAAAGAAACATGGACTGAGGTAGTTTTGAGAAGTTGAAAATATTTAAAGATTACAACAAACATACAACATACCCCAGTGCCTCAAAAGGCTCCCGCTCATTGCGGGGTGAGGGGGTCGTATGTACGCAGCCTAACCCCTATGTTTAAAAACATAAAGCGACTGTTTCCATTTTTAAATTTTACGACCAAAAAGATATGTTAAACCAAGCTTAGAATTTTGAAGTGACTAGTCCCTTCATGACATTGTAGAATATTGTCCTTTGGCATTTTGGTAGATTCTTGAAATGATAGATGGAAACCCCACTAATGTTGTTATTATTATGGACTGTTGATTGATTTGATGGAGCAGGAAGAAGGGTGGCCATTGGGATTACAGCCATTGAATTTGAGAATAGGTTTAGGTAGAAGCAGAGATGGATCAACTTCATTCAACACTTCACTTAGTGACTCTCTTACTTCCTCCACAGATTCTTCTTCAGATTTGGACACTGAGGTACATTCTGTTCCAATATACTTAGACTCCACTTATGGAATTGCATTGGATACGTTGTTGTTAACTAAAAGATACTTGTAACTTGTTGTTCATAAAAGTGAGAGTAGTAACATGGGAAATACTAGAGGTTAGTTACCTACTATAGGTGGTGTTAAATTATTCACAATGTTAGGGTGTATAAGTTAGATTCTCTTTGCCAATTGCACTATAAAAAAGGTTATTAATTGGCCAAAAAGCTAGATCATGTGTCTTGCTTTTACCCTTGCTTATAAGTTTTGTTTCAACTTCTTGCTAGGCTATACAAACCTTCTTTACTAAGTCATTGTATTCATGAATAGTGACATATACTTATTTTGTGTGTAGCATTTGTTTAGTTAATATTGAGATTAGTACAATATAAGTTGAGTTATTAATATTATGTGATCTTGTAATAAATTGAAGTATTGGAAGTTTAAGCGACACGCTTGGTGTACTAAGTTCCTGTTATGTGTTGGTCTAGGTAAGGGTCAGACCACAAGCTAAGAGTCTATTGTATGTTGTCTTAATCGAATCTCTACAAGAGCTTGTTTTCACATCTCAAACACATGATCTCCTAGTTACATGACAACCATTTTACTATTAACACTATGAGCACCCTCAAGTATTTGAAATTTGAGTATATTAAAACGAATTAGAATCAAAAGTAAATCGAACAGGATGTGAAAGAAAAAGACACAATAGAGACTTGCAATTTATTGTGATGTAATTCTTGATTTAGCTTCCAAATCATATGATGAATCTGGATATTTTCAGTCTTATAATGCATATCCTGTGAAGTACTTTTGTGAGTGCTGTCAATGTCACTCTATGTTCAATGTAAATTGGGACCATACATTATTAAAGCTGTCACTGGTGTCCTTTAGAACATTGACATTTGAACCACAATTATCAGAACTCTGTAACATATTTCAACATTAAAATCATCCTCTTGTCCTAGGTTCTTCAATGACCCTTCTTAATTATTGTTCTGCTTCTATTTGTTTGAATCCAAATAAACATTAATGTACCAGCAGTGCTAAATGATATTTAAGTACCTCCACTGTGTCATGGTTCTCATTAGACCAAGTTTATCTCTAGACTAATAACTTTAATAATCATAAACCAATCTTATGATTTTATTTATAACATTGGCGTACGCAAGATGGTTGGCAAGCAGTGTCCATTTCTAGTCACAATTCAGCTTATAAGAGAGATTGAGAGTGAGGCTGATGGTTATAAGGCGTTACTTTCTGTGTACAATAATAACATACTCAGTGTAATTCCACGAGTGGTGTCTATGGAGGATAGAATGTATGCAAATCTAACCCTTTACCTTTGGAAGGTAGAGAGATTGCTTTCAAAAGACCCTAAGTGGCGGGTCGTCACACTAGGCTCAAAAGGGAAGTAAGAGACAACAAAGTAGCAAGGCACAAAACAAATGTAGCAACAGATAGCAATATACATTGAAGAATAAGAAACTATATGATAACTAAAAAATATTACTAAAAGGACAAGAGGAGAGGAAGAGGTTAGTCCTCTACCTCTCCCACTCAGAATGCAACAACACTCAACTACCTAACACCTACGAACTTCCAATTTATGTGACTGTCTGAATCGATATGTAGTTCAAGGAAAAAATGAAGATTTTTGAAGCTTATGTCAGCATATTGCATGTATGCATATTGTTTCATCCAAAAGTAGTACTTACACATATAAGAGAGGCTTTTACGGAGTAATGTCGGTTGACGCCATTTATTAAGAGTCTCTAAAATTAATTAAAATATGCTAGTTATTAAATGTGTTTGGAAATTTGCAGTCCACAGGTTCTTTCTTTCATGATAGGAGCACAACACTTGGAAGTCTTATTGGTGTCTCAAGCATAGTTAATCTCTCAAGAAGATCAACAAGAGGGAGACAAAATGGTGTAATGACAGAGGTGCAAAAAAACTACAGGTCTAAAACAGCATGGTGTTTCTCATTGTGTCCAAGAAACAGCACAGATGCTGAGAGTACTGTGATGATGATAAGGAATAGCGATAGTAACGCTCCATCACTTGGCCATTTTCTTGCAGTGGAAAGAAGAGCTGCTAATGAACATAATAGAAGAAGTCCAGTGATATATGGACCTGATGAATTTGCTATGACATTGCCTAATAGGGACCGAAATTCGTTGTTTGCCAATGGCCAAATTGCTCCTCCTCAGTTGAGTCCATGGTCAGGTTCTGATGATGCTGAAAGTAGACGGAAGGGTAACAGAGAATTAGATCATGATGTTCATGGACAAGGTGCTCCTCTTTTGTTTCCATGCATCTGTGGATGATATGTTAGTGTTTGAGGCTCTGGTACAACTCTGTTTGCTCACTGATTTTTGTTTCTAATTTGTTTTTCTTGATTCGAGGACTAAAGGATGATATCTTTTTTAACGTCCTTGTGATTTACTTGATCGTCAAGAAGAGTTAATAGCACTTGGAAATGATCGTGAGGGAGGACTACTCTTGATCACTCCTTGTTTTCTTCGATTCGAGGGATAATGTTGGAGAACCTTTTAGTAAGGAGCATTTTGCTTCCTAGTAAGCCTAGTCAGCATGAGTCTGGATTTTAGTCTAGTTGTTGGAGAACCTTTAATCAGGGTATGCAACTCTGTGAATCCTAACTTGAGTTCATTTCTAATCGATTCAACAATCAGAATGACACCATCAGGGTTGAGTTTCAATACATCTGCCCCACACCCTTTTGAATTTCTCCATGGAGTGGATATTCCAATGGCTTTGGGCCATTCACAACAACATTGTTAGAAACCATTGTGGTCAATGCCTTCTATAACTCTATCACCCTCCTATCATGGATGGTCATGTGATCCATAATGGACCTTTGTTGGGTGGCTAAGATTTGTAGGGTATCTTTAAGGTCATTCATGTCTATAATGAGGTTAAGAACATGCTTCTTGATTTAACTTGTTATGTTTAATTATTAGTAGATAAATGTGTTCTTGAATGAACAGTCTTTTAAATAGTAAAGAAAGTAAAGAGAGTTTACCACTACCTCATGGAGATAGAGAGGTTGTTTTCGAAAAAGATTCTCGCCTTAGATATCTCAATTCCCCAAAAAGAAAAATCATAGAGAAGAAAAGTGACTTAAACTAAGAGCAATGCCAATTATATACACGAAAAAAATAAAAATAGAAAAATAATTGATGAGCAATAACAACATAATTTATTATAACGCGACTAATCCTATGACAAACCTACTAACCTTCTGCCAACACAAGACAAGACAACAACCTAGACGTACTAGACTACTAATCTTCTACCCTAATAAGCTACCTTCATTCCTTTCCTTTTAGGGTCATGTCTTCAGTAATATGAAGTTGCGTCATATCTCGTCTAGTCACCTCTACCGAATACTTTTTCAGTGTATCCTTACCCTTCCCCGTAACTCCTAAATTCAATCTCTCGCACCTCATAACTAGAGTATCGAGAGACCGCCTCTGTATCTGCCTAAATCATCTTAGTCTTGTTTCTCTCATTTTCTTAGCCGTAGAGACAACCCCCACATTTTGTCGACACATCCGTATATTACCATCTTATCTTTGTAACCTATATCTTTTGAACATGTGAATTTTTGACTGGCCAACACTCCACCTCATATAACAAAGACGATCTAATCACTATTTTGTAAAACTCACCTTTAAGTTTAAGTGGTATTTTCTTATCACACAATACTCCAGAAGAAAGTGTTCATTTCATCCATGTTAATCCCAATGCGATGTATAACATCATCGTCGATATCTCTACTACTCTGGATAATAGATTCGAAATATTTCAAGCTTTTTCTCTTGAGAATAGGTTAAATGGCAAGTCTCACTTCCATTCCCCTTCGTTCCTTGCAACACTGAAATTGCACTCCAAGTATATATTCTGTTTTGGTCCTACACAATTTGAACCCTTTGGACTCCAGCATATGTCTCCAAATCTCCAATCTATCATTACTTTTATCTTGAGTCTCATCAATAAGAACTATGCCATACGCAAATAGCATACACCATGGAAGATCCTCCTGAATATATTGTGTCAGCTCATCCATTACTAAGACAAAAAGAAAAGGGTTCAGCACAGATTCTTGATGAAGTCACATCTCAACCAGAAAATACTTCGAGTCCTTTTCACCATTCTAATTCAAGTTTTGGCTGCATTACATATATCATTTATCATTCTAATATATACCATTGGGACACCTTTAGCCTCTAGACACCTCTAGAGGATATCCCTTAGAACTTTGTCATAGGCCTTCTCAAGCTCAATGAACAACGTATGAAGGTCCCTCTTACTTTTTATATTTCTCCACCAGTCTTCGCAAAAAATAAATTGCTTCATAGTCAAACTCCACAGCATGAATCTGAACTGATTCTCTGAAATGGACATTACTCTCCTCACCCTTATCTTCATCATTCTCTCTCAAACCTCCATAGTATGGCTTAGCAATTTGATACCCTTATAGTTGTTGCAGTTTTAGATATCACCCTTGTTCTTGTACCCTGGGACCATTGTACTCCTTCATTCATAAGGCATCTTAGCAATCTTCAAAATAACACTAAATAACCTAGTCAACTATTTCATACTTACCTTGCTAGTGCTCTATCAAACTTCTACTAGAATTGCATCAGGTGTGATTGCTCTCCTCTGCTAATCCTAGTAATAGTCGGTCTAATCTCCTCAACCTTTAAACTCCTATACAACAACATTACCCCAATGCCTCAAAGGCTCCCGCCCATTGCGGGGTAAGGGGGGGTCGGATGTGCGCAGCCTAACCCCTATGTTTAAAAACATAGTGCGACTGTTTTCGGATGACCCATGATGAGCGTCGAAAGTTGCATTTACTAACTGCTACTTCACAACTGAAAGAAGCGCAAACAATTAGAGCCATTTTTCTTTATTCTATCATACCCCAAAGCCAAAAAATAGTGAATCTTTGGCTCCATCCAAGATTGACAGAAATATAACCTTTAAACTCCTATAGTAACCAAAATTTTGAAGACTATCAAAGTACGTCAAATCACCAAACATAATATCTTTGTCCCCTTTTTTACTCAAGAGTTTGTGGAAGTAAGCTTGCCCCATTTGCTTCATGGAGGCCTTATCCACCAACACATCATCTTCCTCTTCCTTGATGCACTTTACGTGGTCCAAGTCATGAGCTTTTCTCTCTCTTTTTTTTCAGTAGTTTATACAATTTCTTGTCCCTGTTTTTTTTTTTTTTTTCTATCTCAATATATAAGCATTCAAATGTTGTCGTCTTAGCACTCTCAACCACAGACTTCGCTTTTCACTTTGTCATCTTATAGATATCCTTAAGCCTTTGTTATTCATCCTTGTCCATACACTTCAAATATTTTGTGTAGGAAACCTTCATAGCTTTCACTTGCCTTAAACTTCTCCATTTCACGACCAATCACCTTGATGATTACCAAATATCTATCTCAATATTCCTAGTACCTCGGTAGTTACTTTTCCAATGCAATCAATAGTCATGCCCTAGATATTGTTCAAATCCCTACTACTACTTCATGCCCCCAAACTACTCAATTTTCCCCCATCTCCCGAGAAAGGGCATGAGTCAAGCCCCTACTTAATCCTCGGTCGATCATAAAGAGCCTTCTTCCTACTATCCCTCTTAATCTCTTAGTCAATCACCAACAACTTATGTTGGATAGAGAGAATTTGTACTAGGAATAACCTAGCAATTTTTATAAAGCCTTCTATCACCATCTCGAATGAGTATATACCAACCAAAAAAACAGCTCTAATCGAGTCCTAAAGTACTATGTCCAATAATTGCATTCTATGTGAAAATATCGTTAACTGTGGCGACTAATATTCTTCTATTATTGGCAGATTAACATTTTCTATCCTTTTGCTACGTCATCAGAACACGAGTCTTTTTCTATCTTTGGACCACGTGCACAAACCATTCATTACTCAATACAATTGCATCATTAAAGTGCCTTTGTCTTCTTTAAATATACGGCTAATTAACGAGGCATTGCATCATTAATCAGGCTACACAAAATGATTAAAATAATGTGCAAATCTTTTTCTAGGTATTTTCAGACAATGATCGTATTATTGTTTACATAAAGTCCACGTTTTAAAATTATCTATCAAAATTAAATAAATTTAAATTAGTGTGTATAAGTCGATTTTCTAAGCCTTAATTTGTGCTAATATTCTCTCTGAAAAGTACATTATATCAATAATACAGATATGAAAATTTGTCCTTTCAGACTCATAAAAACAGAATTAAAAGGTCTAAATGCATTTTAATTATCATGGAACATCCTTTTCTCTTTTGCAAATAGAGACACATTTGAATTAGACTAATAATAGTAAGTTATTTCACTAATTCCAATGCCAAATTGTCCACTTGGAAAGTTTAGTTTTTTAATTACCCTAGTAATAGCAACTAGCAACTAGAGCAAATTGCTCTTTCCTTTTTAATGGAAAATTGTGTTTTAAAATCCAACATTAATGATTTACTTTTGAAAATTAAAGCATCACCACCCAACTTCTCATTTTGTTTCCCCTTTTAACCCTTATCTTCTTTTGTTGCTCTATTAATTAAAGCGGAAGAACCATAAGAAAATTACAAATACATCATCAAGCTGCTCAAACAGGCATGTCGATCTGCTGTTTGCTTAAGCAACTAAACTGCCTCTTATAATATAGTAGAATATTAACAATAACAGTAGAGAAAATTCCCAAAATAGTTCCTTATTAAGCTCAAAATTGTCCTTGAGGTTTCACAGGAGAATTAGTAGTCCCTTATTTTTGTAATATTGATGCATTTTTTGTTATCCCCCAAATTTTTGCCTATTTTTTTAACATTGATTTGTTTATAATTTTATGTGTGGAATTTTCAATCATTTTTTTAATATATTATCTAGAATTTTTTGGTACTATTGCACGTGAAATTGAACGATGAACTTTTCAATTTTAGTTGAAATAATTTTTTTACTGAACAAAGTGTTTTTTTTCTCACTCCCATCATATAAAGTCATTATTTCTACCAAATGTGTAACAAGATGATTGAATATTTCATACATAAAATTATGGAAAAAATTAATATTAAAGAACAGGTAAATTTTGGAGGACCAAAAGTGCATCAATATTGGAAACATGAGGAACTATTAGAGCTCCATATAAAAATTCAAAAATGACTTTAAATTTTAATCCAAAAATAAGAGATTGTTTTGAATTTTTCACATACCTCTAATAAATTATAATGTACTTGTCAAGAGGAGAGATATCAGCTTTCTTTCTTTTCTTAAAAAAAAAAAAATATCAGAGTTAATTTGAAATGGTATTAGGTCGTGAGCAGGCTTGGACGTTGAACCGAACGAGTGGAGCCCGAGCCATGATCAACTAAAATTATCATAATATCGAGTCAAGTTGTCATGCCCCGAGTTTACATCCTGGACGTGGTCGACACTCAAAAATCATTGCTGGTTCTCAAGCGAACCACTTGACTCAATTCACTTATTCAATTAGCGGAAGATTTAATAAAACAAAAGAAAGTACTCAAGTGGGCATGCAAATTCTCATGTAAAATAATTTTATATCTTGTATTAAAATAACTCAATGTTTCACTTCAATTAAATAATAATAGTTCTTCAAAATTGACTCTGAAAGTAAGACATACTCTACTATTCTCTATCTAACTCAGTCTATGAAGTTTCTATCAACTCATAAAAAGGTGCCAAGACATGTTCAAGGCTAACTCAAGACAAAAAAAAAGGAATGAACTAAAATAAAATGGTTCCTCAGAGAGTAAGGAGGTCTCATCACTGTCTGCGACTGAATAGATCTTCAACGAAGTACTTGTTGAGGATCTCTAAAACCTGCATCATGAAACGATGCAGCGCCGAATGACGTCAGTACGTGAAATATACGGTATATAAGATAACCAAAAAATATTAAGAATAGGATACTCACTTTAAAATTTAACTTTGAGAAAACTTAATTGACAAAAGTATGTCATACAAGTAAAATGTATGTTTTTGAACTTGTTTAAAAGTACAACTTAATATAAAGAAATATTGTCTTTAATTCATTAATGAACACAACTCAATATATAAAAATTATGGTACTCAAACTCTCAACTCTGCAAATAGCTCAACTCAATGAAATATGTAACATAATAAAAAGAAATACTTTAATACAGAAATAATAAATTTCAGTGTGTAAAATAATAAACTTTACTTCTTGGGGTGTTTCTCTAACCGACAACCATCACTATGAGCTTCATGATGATAGAATGTCTTACCCACGCTATGAGAGTCGTCTCATACTTTGCCGGGGTAAGAAACGAAAACTAGGAGAGTAGATCCATCGCAAAACTGACATCTCAGTGGCAAATGAGGAGTTGTACCTCGGTACAATCCTATCCCACGCTAGCTACGTAGTTTATTAGTTCAAGTTATTATTATTACTCTCACTAATATCAGTTCTCAATACTACTTCCAAAATTATTAATTATGTGTTCATAATTAAAAGAATATTCTTTCTCAAAGTATTACTTTATTCTCTTTGGGACTTAGCCCAACTTAACAGTCCCTTAACTTTTCTCGAAACTGTCTAAAATCATAGGCTTCATGCTTCATTATTCATAAAATACTTATATTAATATTTTTCTTGAGTTTAAAGCAAGATATTAAGATCCATAGATTTTCGTAGTAACTTTACGACTTAACTAGCTTAACAATTAAAAATAGTATCTCAACTTAAAACCCCAATTTAGTAGAGAATTTTAGTAAATCTCATGTTTTTCTTTAAAACTAATTAAATCAGACATTATCTCATCAAAATGTGTTCCTTAAAATATAACTCTTTGGACTCAATAAAATATATGTATAATATTAGTTTAAATTACTCTTTCATCAATGCATAGAAAAGTTATCATCTTTACTAGAACATGCAAAACCTTTATTCAAAATACTTGTTTAATGCATGAAAACCATAAATCTCAATATCAAAGAATATATAGGAAAACCACGATCATCAACTTTATTATGGTTCATGGGAAGTATCCACAAACTAAAATTCTAACAATATAAAATATAAAAATAATAACAATATCAGTGCATGAATATATCCAATTCAATTGAAGAGGAAGTAACTCATTTAGAATTTAAGACTTAGGGTAAGACTCTATTTGAACTCATTATGGAGAATTAACATGTGGGGCGCGTGGATGAACTCAATCCAATGCTATGAGTAGCCTTACATACCTGAAAAGTTGATACTACCATCGAAGCTTGATAAATACTCGCTTTTTTGGAGAAAATCTTCAATCTTGGTAGTTCTTTTAAAGTGAAAGAACTTGTAAGGACATTGGTTGAAGGAATTCTCTTTGATTTTTGAATTCTTGACTTAGAATCTTTGGAGTTCTTGATGAAGAACCCTAATTCTTGAAAAGAAGAATCAAGAAATCCTTTCTTTGGATTCTTGAATTCGTCTTCTTGAAACCCTAGGTTATGATTTAAGATTCTATTAGATATTCATAGATAGATAAATAAATCTAGATTGAGTAGCTTGAAATTCATGAAAAATAACTTACCTTGAGGAGGAATCTTGGAAGTTAATCCTAACTTGATGACTTTCTTGATGATTCTTGAGCGTTTATGTTTAGGAATGAAGGAGAAAGTTTTTAATTATGAAAACTGACGTTTTATGTGTTTTGGAATCTTAAATAGACCCCCAAAGGTTGTTTTAGGATAAAAGTACCCTCAAAATAAAAAAGAAAAAAAACGTCATAGCTTATCCAGTAAGGATCCGCGTCAAGTCCGCGACGCGCTTCGAGCGCGGACCTTCAGACAACTCTGCACTCCTTCACTAAAATGGTCATAACTTTCTACTCTGAACTCTGATTAAGGCGAAATTGGATGCGTTGGAAAGCTAATTCAATTATCTTCGATTTGATATATTATGAGTCACATAATTCAATTACTTTAGAAGATATGATCATTTGAAGTTAACCCTTCTATCGACTCATAGGAAAACTTAGTTGCTAGAAATTCTTTGGACTTGACTTGATGTAAAAGATCCCTTATGACTCTAAATCATATCTAATATACTTTAAATACTTAGGAATTGATCCTAGCATGTATATACAACCTAAAAGTTGTTGGTCCATCTAATTTTTATTAAATCGTATGTTAGAACTCAAACGTTAAGACAGTTTTTAGCTTATTTTCGTACTAGAGGGTTCGTGTGACCTTAGATCATCTCCAATTTTATTTTCACATTAAGAAATTGACTTTAATATTTATATTCAAATAAGAATCATTAACTAAAATCCTATATCATATGAGGGGTTCAGTCTCAACTTAAAAATAAAAAAATTGAGGTGTTACACAAATTGAGTCCAAACTAAACTCAAGTAAGCTTATGACAATATTGATATGAGCATAATCAAGCTTGTGCCGAGTTGAGTTGAGTCCAACCAAATATATTAAAATATAATCGAGCTTGTACCTAGTTGGACAGAGTCTAAATCGGCTCTTTAATATGGAAAGGCTAGTCGTATTATTTACTCAACTCATTATGGCCCTATTCCCTACAAAATTTAGTTAAGGAAATAATTAAAACATGTGTTTCACTCTTTTTTTCTTCTCCCAAGGTGCACGATAATTTTTCTAGTTTGATGATGATTTTTTTTTCTATTGATTTGGAATTTCAAACTAAGGACCCTCTTTTTCAAATAAATAAATAAATCTTTTTGAATATTTAAATCGATTATGATTAGTCATCAATATCAAATTTGTGACTAAGAAGACACTTAAGATCGATATTGCATCCGTTTAACCTAACTTTTCAAGTAGAATTAATTAGGTCATGAGTGTAAAGGTTTATTTTCTTGTCTTATATTGTACGTCTTTTAAATCAATTAATTAATTTCATGTGAATTTTCAACCGTTTTGATGGGGATCGATTGGAACTTTCACAAAATATCTTTTCTCATTTTATTTATTTTGTTATTATTACAACATGACGTATGCATCAAATTTAAAATTGAAAAGCCTAAAAGCCCGCCCTAGAAAATTAGATTGATAATTGTCCCTATATTCTTGTTTTATATTAGTACAAAGTTCTTGATTTTGATCTCCACAATTTCAAATTCATTTCAAGTTTTACACCCTCTTCCTCCGTTTATTTTTATTTATCTACTTTAATTTTTTTGATTCTTAAGAAATAATAATTAATTAAGGAGTTTTTTTTATTCATATTAATAATTTTTTAAAGATGTTTATATGTAAGATAGTAAAACATTATGAGGGTACGATATGGTGGGGGACTGGGGTGGAATGATCAAGAGATGGGGTTGAGAACGTTGGGTAGGTGAGAATAGACCGTGAATTTGGAAGTTATTTATGGAACTTATTTTTCCCTCTTCCATTTAAGGAAATTCTTTTTTCTGAAGAAAAATATTTTGACTAACCAAATATGAGAAAATTAGAAGATAACTTTTTTTCTTACCAAACACACCTTTAATCTCTTCTACAAAATCTTAATATTATTTTCAATCCATATATTGCATGGGTAACTTAATCAAAACCCAAGCTAAAGGTGATTGACTGTAATTTTAGTTCCTGGGCTTGTGAATTTTCATAAAATTAAACAAACTGTTTGTTGACACCCAATTTTTACCTTCCACGGTGTCAAATTATTTTACGGGGATTTTATTTATATTTTTAACAAATTTTT
>JAABOM020000007.1:21817456-21839792 GCA_011800125.2 Solanum clarkiae
TAAAAATAGTAACTAATGTGAACAGTGGCGGAGTCAAAAATATTTTTTTTTAAATGAGTTCAAATTTTCAAAAAGTAGACACGTCAATTAATTGAATGGGGTTCGACATCTATTATATATATACATAAAAAATTATTTTTATCATATAAAATAATATAATTTTTTCACGAATGGGTTTCAGATGAACTCCTTTATCATAATGTGGCTCCGCCACTGAGTGCGAGGGGTAGAATATAAGAGAGAAAATATTTTCTTTTTAATATGTTAAATATAACAAGTAAAAATAAAAAATTTAGTTTAAGAATAAGTGACAATCGAAAAAATAATAGAGAAAGTCGCAGAATCTGATTGAATTGTACGAAGGAATACTCTTTCAGAAAATAATTCAGACATAGCTTAAAAAATACTATGGCGTAAAAATATAACCTTATGCCCCACAATAGGTAAGCTAAGACTTAAATCATAGAAATTGTTATGCAGAGTAATATACAATTTTGAATTTAATTTTGTGCTAAGTTGCTATAAACACTAACTAATTTGTCATCACACGTTAAACAATCAATTGATATAATTTAATTAAATCTTCTAACGCCTAATAAATTTCACTCCAGAAATAGGGGAATATTTTAAGTAAGTGATATTAAAAGAATATGAGAAAATCAAATCCATCAGCATAATCACTATTATCTTGTAACGAAATGAAAAGAATATTATTATAAGCTTCTTCAAGGTATTGCTGAAAATTTAAGCAAATCTGTTCGTACTATCATCAGAAATTTATATTTTCCTTTTCATTTAACGTAAATAATATTATATCTATATCCGAAGGTCTATTTGAAATAATTTCGTCTACTTTTATAAGATAGAAATTGATAAAATTGTGTACACATCATTTTCTTCAGAACTTGTTTACTTGTAACATTTTACTGCATTATTGTGTACCTTGCGCTTCTGTCAGAGACTCTTTCTACTTTCCAGAGCTTGAACCCGTGATCTCTTGATCATATGATAATAGCTTTACAAGATAGAGATCGATAAAATTGTATCACACCATTTTCGTCGGAGCTCGTTCATTTGTAAAGTTTTACTAAATAAGTTGTTTGTAATATTTTATGCGTATCTAGCAAGATGAATATGTATTATTGTGCTTGTACCACACATTTGATTCTTGTTACATTACTTGCCATTAATGATAAACAAGTAACCTTTTTTCCCTAGAGAAAAATTCCCATTGCTTTACACATATAACTAGCTAAATTTCTACCTACTTTCTTATATAATGGACCATGGGAATGTTTTTATAAAGAATATTAAGAAACCATATATTTAGCATTGCACCAAACTTTATGATAGAGTAAAGTTAATCCAACGTGATTTTTGACAAAGAAATATACTTAAATTGTTCTTTCCAAAAGTTTTTGATTCGATACTCTTAAAAAGAAATTCCTATTTTAATAAATTGGCTTATCATAGGGTTAAGTATTTGGAATAAGTTTAGCTATTTTGAATCAGCTTCACATTTACATGATTAAAATTGTAAATATTCATGTTTAAACTCACAAATTTTTTGTTTGAAATTCGAGAATAAATGAATAATTATGGGATCAACTTAAAAACATACACTATTAATGTTGTAAAAGTCAAACTTTAAAAGTTACGAGCATTTATCTTAAGTTTGTGTAGTTTGAACTTTGAACTACCAAATTCAATTTTAGACCCAAATTTGGATGAGTTCTTTTCAATCTTAAAGGACATTTTACATCTTGTTCACTCCTAATAATGGGATGCTCTTTCTTTTGTTCAACCAAATTAAAGACGATTCAAGTTTAACAAAACTAATGAAATAATACATTCATTAAAACAAAATTCTAAGCATGTTAGCAAGGAATACATGTCCACATAATATTTGGCTATTGTCGGATTAGGGAGAGGTAGAGATATGATGAATGAAAATTGAAAAAAAGTGATTAAATAAAATATGATATAGATTTAACTTATTGAGATATATGATCTCAGATAGAAAGATATGAATGTTGATGATAATCAGGAATATTACTAGGTAATCGATGTTATTGCACTTTATGTTGGAGATGAACGGGATCATATATATATAGCCATAGTACTATTATTTAATACCACTTCAAAAACTTTTCGGTGAGCCGAAACTTATTGGAGAAAATCCTTTTACTTTGTAACGATAAAAATAAAATTTGCTTACATTTTATTCTCCCGAAACTTCATCTATGAAATTATACCAAATATATATTATCATAATTTATTTAGAATATGGCTTGATGTTAAACTTATATAAAAAGGAAGACACACAATATACAACATTATCCTTTTTAAGGCTATTATTGAAGATTTTATGTAATTATTTAAATATTATCATGTCTAAATGTACATACTTTTGGACACATGAAGTCACAAACATGAAAAAGGTCTTGATCATTTCAGAAATATTGCACTCAAAGAAATAGAGTGTTTTTATTCTTGCCAATTTAAGCCAGGTTGTTTATGAATTTATGTGAGAAATTTTTTTTCTTTAGTGTAACCAAAAAAAAAACATAATTATTCAGAATGCCTGTTCCCCATAATTGTAATTATGACAAAAGAAACAATAAACTTTGCAGCATAATTATGAAATAAATAATCTGAAAAGACAACTAGCACAGATTACATGAAACAAGTTTACAAGGAAACATCATTGCACTTGCCATAACATGATGTTCATAATATTAAAGGAAAAAGATATTCACCTACCTTCATAAAACAAAATTTTTAAAAATATATATTTCTAGATCCAAAAAGATTATATGTTTATCCAGTCATTATTAATTCTAGGGTGTGATATAATTAATTTTTCACTCAACATAGGCTTTTAGTGATGGATGTGGAGATCAAGAGAGAAAAAAAGAAGGTTATGTATGCCCAACCTAGGATTAGATGGGGAGGCCTTACTCCTGTCCTTTCTCGCGAGATGAAAGAAAAGTTGAGAAACTTAGAGACATGGAGTAGTGAAGGTAATGTGAACAGTATGTGGGACACGACTGTTGGTTACATAAGAAAGGTAGCTTCCAAGGTACTAGGGGTTTCGAGAGGGATCTTTGGTGGACGTCAAGGCGATTGGTGGTGGAATGATGAAGTCCAGGGTAAAGTGGAAGATAAGAAGGTCACTTACACAGAGTGATTAGAGTGTAGGGATGAGGATGAAAAGCAAAAGCTTAAGGTAATCTATAAGACGGCCAAGTCAGAAGCAAAGATGGCGGTGACTAATGCTAAGTCAGCAGCGTTTGAGCGCCTTTATGAAGAGTTGCGTGATAAAGTCGGGGACAAGAGATTGTATAGGCTCGCTAAAGTAAGAGAAAGAAAAGCTCGCGATTTGGACCAAGTGAAGTGCATCAAGAATGAGGAGGGCGAGGTGTTGGTGGATGACACTTCCATTAAATTAAGGTGGCAAGCTTACTTCCACAAACTCCTAAATGAAAAAGGAGATAGAGATATTGAACTTGATGAGTTGGCACACTCCGAAAACCATCGGGATGTTGGGTATTGCAGGTGGTTTAGAGTAGAGAAGGTAAGACGGACTATTAGTAGGATGAAGAAAGGGAGGGTGATCGGGCCCGATGAGATTCTAGTAGACTTCTGGAAGAACATGGTCAAGGATGGAATTGAGTGGTTGACTAGACTGTTCAATGTTATTATAAAGACTGCTAAGGTGCCTAATGAATAGAGGAGGAGTACAATTGTTCCATTATACAAGAATAAGGGAGATATTCAAAACTGTAACATGGTGTTCGGAGGTTAGTAAAGAAATACAGGGAAAGAAAGAAGGATCTTCATATGGTGTTCATTGATCTCGAGAAGGCATATGACAAAGTCCCAAAGGATGTCTTATGGAGGTGTCTAGAGGTGAAAGATGTCCCTATGGCATATACCAGGGAAATTAAGGATATGTACGATGGACCCAAAACTCGAGTAAGAACAGTGGGCAGAGACTCAGAGTATTTTCTTATTAAGATGGGACACCACGAAAGATCTGTGTTGAGCCCTTTCTTGTTTGCCTTGGTGATGGATGTGCTGATGCAATATATCCAGGAGGATGTACCATGGTGTATTCTATTTGTAGATGACATAGTACTAATTGATGAGACTCGAATTAAAGTTAATGATAGGTTGGAGGCCTGGAGACACTCCTTGGAGTCTAAAGAATTGAAATTGAGCAGGACCATAACTGAATACTTGGAATGCAAATTCAATGTCGAGAGGGATGAGTCAAACTATGATGTGAGGCTTGCCACTCGACCGATCCCCAAGAGGGAAAACTTTAAGAATTTGGGGTCCATCATTCAGAGTAGTGGCGATATCGACGATGATGCCACACATCGTATTAGGGAAGCATGGACTAAATGGAGGATTGCCCCTGGAGTTTTATGTGACAAGAAGATACCACCTAAACTCAAATGTAAGTTTTAAAGAATGGTGGTTAGAACATCGTTGTTGTATGTGGTGGAGTGTTGGCCAATTAAAAAGGCACATGTTCAGAAGATGCATGTCACAGAGATTAGGATGCTGAGATGGATGTGTGGTCACACTAGGAGTGACACGGTTAGGAATGAGACCATTCGGGAGAAGCTAGAGGTGGCCCCGATGGCCGAAAAGATGAGACAAGCGATACTGCGATGGTTTGGACATGTGCAGAGAAGGATTACCGATGCTCCTGTGCGAGAGGTTGGTTTAGGGAGATACTCGGAGGGGTAGAGGTAGACCTAAGAAGTACTAGAGGAGGTGATTAGAGATGATATGACAGAACTTGACCTCACTGAGGAAATGACCTTAGATAGAAAAAAGTGGAGGTGGCGAATTAGAGTAGCGGCTAATGGTAGGGTTAGGTGCCTTTATCATGTGTTCGCATTGCCTATGTGTAAGTTTTATCTTATTTACATAATGTTATTATTAGTTGCCCTTTTGGTTCCCTTCCCCTTCTTTTGTCATATCTAGTTCTTTTTTGAGTACGGGTTTTGAGATGAGGGTTCCCAGGAAACAACCTCTCTACTTCTATGGTAGTGGTAAGGTCTTCGTACATTCTACCCTCCTCAGACCCCACTTGTGGAATGTTACTGGTATGTTGTTGTTGTACCTTGTTAGTTCTTTATGGTTGTCATAACCCCAGATATGAATTTAGCTACTCATGATTAGTGTAAATGCAACACTTATGAATTTGCATAACATAATTGAGAACATACACACGAGAATTAAGCACAAGAAATCCAAGCTCTTCAATGAGAATCATAAGATTGAAATTAAAAGATGAAATAAAGTTTTACAAGTGTTTCTCAAACACTCTAATATTCTTCTACTATTCCATCTTCATCGTCAATGAAAACTAACCTTAAAAACCTATTTATAGTGTTTTAAATACAAAACTAAAATAAATTAGGACAACTGGATTAGCAGGCTCTATGAGTTACTCTATGGGCCATATAATAGTTTACGAATCGTTGTTGAGCTTTCGTGAACTATTGCTTCAATTCTGGAACTGTCTTTTATGACTGCCCCCACCCTCTGTGGCTCGTACAAGATATGGTTCATAGGGGGTTTCGTTTGATGAACTTTCAGCAAGTCCCCACCTTTCAATCCTCAAGTTATGATACCAAGTCTACGGCTCGTAAAGTCTTCTACGACTCCTCTGCAGGTTCGTAGACTCAACTTTAGAAATAAAATCTTTAGTGGAATTGTACATGAAACTCCTTTTATTTCTTATAGGATACACTACAACCCAAAAAGGGTCTCGTGGAACATCACTTTCAGCAACTTCTGCACACTTTGCTCGAAAATTTTGCTCACCCTGAAATCCCATAAAACAAACATAATGATACATCAAACCTACTAACATCGCATCGAGAACACACAAAATTCCAAGTTTTAAGCATTAAAAGTATTATGTTTTGGTAGAAGATCAATATCCTCAACATAAAATTGTTACTTGTCCTCAAGCAACAGACTCAATTTACATAAGCAACACAGTAACACACAAGCCTCAATATAATGGCATACAATACATCAAAGTTAAGTATAGATACACGCACCACTTTCAAAACACATCAGATAGTTATCTAGTAAACCAACACAGATCAATGCATAGGACAATGCAACTATGACAAGTGAGATAACCATTAATAAGCCAATCACTGAATTAGTCTAATGTTAACAATGCAATGCAAGTGCCCTCATAGAAAGAAGTCTCATATCTCACTCACAATGATATTTTAATATATAATCTTAGGACTATGCAGAATCACTCACTCGCAAAAGACATTCATAAATCATGACCAATACTATATGCTTACCCCTGTACTCATGACGAAGACTTTGACTACTTAGACTAGGATCACTTTAGGAGTTTAATGACTTCTAACATACGCTCAGGAGGCTTTGGTATGATGGTTTGGGAATATATTTACTAAAGGCCCTCTTTGACACTGTGTTTTCTACACTTTTGCTCTACCAACACTGTTACTTTTTATCTCAATCTCCCTTTCTCCCATTTCTAGCTTTTTTGGGTACTTTGTTATCTTTTTTCAACTTTTTGCCTTGTATTTTCACAACATTTTTCTTTTTAATTCATAGCTTAGGCATCACACATTTTTCTTGCACCTAATACTTATTTTTCTCCTTTTCCATGTATCACTAAATTTCTACCATCATTTTATGTTTTATCCTTACACCAGCCACCCCCCAACTTAGGCTTTTGGCTGAGTCGAGGTGCACAGTATCCAATCTAGGAACTAGGGCCACATTTGGCAGCCACCCTCAATATAGGCTTTTTGCCTCAATCAAGGTGCACAATGTTCAAGGAAGGTGGAAGGCCAATTTTAGTATTTTACATCTAATTAGGCAAGGTCACTTAGGTTTTTACAAAGAAAAGTTATATGTGAGGCTCAATCATTTGGATCAAGGGATATTTCACACATTTGGTTAGTTTTTAGGCTAAGTGGATTGTTACGAACAATGCCCTAAGATCCTTTCCTAACCAACTAACCTAAACTATAAAGTAATGGAGAAAGTTCTGAATTGACGCACAATATATGAATTCAGCAAATTAAGCTCAGACTCATATGGAACTGATTACAGTATCAACATAGACTCTCAGATCATGCTTTTCATCTCAATTTTGCCCTTACTTATCATAACAGGAACTGTCAAGATAATTAAACATGCATGGTTGTTATCTGCACTAACTAATCATGAATTTGGTGGGTATAATTTCTCACAAAAAAGGCACAAAAATACATATATGCCATAAATATTAGTACTATATACTACCAATACCACCTACATATCCTACATATGTCAACTTAACAGAAATTAAAAATCCATGGGGAAAACGAACATAGGCAAGAAAACCCGTAAGATTCAAAATTTCGGGTAGTTATAGGCGAAGGCTACTCAGACTTTTCACTGAAGACTATAACTACCCACAACCCATCGAATAAGAGGTGTATTGTTCTTAATGCACAGAAAAATGCAAAATAAAGTACCGACATCATATATGACATACCAGGGAACCTAAACATTGGTGTGTGGCTGATTCTGGCAACCCTCAACCTGTAGTGGCCTCCACAGTGCCTCTTGAGCTCATGAGCCTGTACATTTCCTCCTCCCGCCTCGACTGCCTCATAACAAGCTCTAGCTCCTCCTAGTCTGTCAACACCATATATGGCTGCATTATATCTAGATCATCATCAATGCGGGGCCTCTTCCCCTAGAAGGCTATGGAAACTCCTTAGGAGCAAATAAATCCACCACCAGTACCGAGGGAACAATTTGTAGGAATGTTACCGGTACGTCTAGGGCTTCAGTCATGTCAGCTCGGAGCTACTGGATGTCTATCTATAGGGTTGTCATATCTGCTGGCGGTGCTGTACTTAAGCTCTGTTGGACCCTCAACTCAAAATCATCACTGCAGGTATCCACTGCCAACAATCAGTCCTAAATAATAGCGATCGTGTATGCCTGGATGCATCCCTCACACTCTCTAATAGACTGACTGACCTAGGACTTGATCTGCTCAACTAACTGAGTCAACTAAGACTTACTATCAGTCACTTCTCCATGGCCTGATAGACATGTAGACACATAAACTATGCTGACGGGTGCTATCTGTGTAGGAATGGTCTATAGTGTATGAGTAATAGTAGTGGGTCCCCTCTATATATCTATCTCAATTTGTGGGGGGCCTCTTCTTTGTTGTAGCAGCAGTAGAGGTGGTGGGTGGAACCTCAGGAAATGGCTCCGGTGCAAACATCTCGGGCATAGCAGCTGGCAGTGTAGTGCTTGCTGAAGTGCTACAAAGTTCTCCTAAGCATTAATCAAGCTGGAATGCTAAGTATACTAGACCTCAATCAGTGACTCCAGTTAATGTAGACTCTCCAACCCCGACTCTAGGTATAGTCTATAGATCAAGCATGGAAAGGGATAGAGGTAGACCTCTTCAAGGTCGCCTCGTAGGTTTACTCTGCTATGAGGCTAGCCCAATCTATCTCATAGCCAACTAAGATGTTGGCAACTAGAACTACATGCTTCGGTGACAATATGTTGTCTGCAAGCATTTTTTAAATTCATGACCTCATAATGACCCACCAAAATTTGGCGGGAAAGCTAAGTGAGGCCTTCAAAATGGGCTCAGAAGTTATGGCAAACCATTCAGGGTCTGGTCCCTGCTCAACAATCAAACCTGCTACCTATCTTATTGAGTTGGCTTTGCAGATCTAGTCTCTCATTAGACCTATGTCCCTGGTCTACCTTAATTTGTGATCATACTTTATTGTGGATCTAGAGGCTAGGAACTCGGGCTCAAACAATATGTGGGAAATGGTGGTTTCTGAGATGTCCACCTATCAACCTCTTAATCTAGTGTGCATCAGTAATGGTTGAGTGAGGGTCGTCTTCACTTTGGAGAGAGTTCTGAGAACTGGCTTTGTATGATGCATAGAACTCTCGTACCATAGTCAGGGAGTACTTCCCTGGTTCTTTGGTAAGCCATTGAAGCCCGTATGTGCTAATGGTTCCTGTAGACCGGGGACACTTTCTAATCCAAAGGAAAGAATTTGTGCTCCTCAAAAATGGAGTGGACTAGTTTGCTCCTGTTCTTACTCTTTACGCCCTCTGTATAGATGTCCCGCATGCCCGTAACACATCACTGACTGGTGAGAGCATCTGGAGGTGACGGTGATTCTGCAATGGTGCAGTTGAGGACTCTGTCTCCAACTCAACACCAAATCCTGACTCTGAGTATGACTCCTGTCTAGATGAAGTCATCTAAATTGAGCTGTTATTGTTGTTGTCTCTCTCGTCAGACTGGGGAGTGCGAACAACAACAGCCTAGGTCTGGATCTGCCCAAGTCTTGTGGTGGCCCGTGTCTATGGTTTATAAGCATTTGTGTCAAGATGGATGCTGAGATCCTCGACTGATCACTAACCTCGAGGGTCTCCTCCTCTCCTGAGGTCTCATTTCTGAGCCTCTTCTACAAGGCTCGAATGTCCTCACATCTTGCCTTTGGGGCCATAATACCTTAAAATACACATTTATACAATATTGTTAGCCCTATAGGTCAAGAAATGAAATGCAAAAATATATCAAACTTCATTACAGAGGGGTCTACGAAAGCATCTCTATGAGCCATAGTGGAAACTACGAGCCATATAAGGCTCTTGTAGAAATAGTGTCCATAATATTTTTTACTAAATGGCATCTATGAGGCCAGGTACAACTAATAGAAGGATCTTCAAGTAATAAATTGAGTCGTAGATGATTCCATTGTCTAAACTTTTTTAGGCAAAAATCTATAAGACCTTTCTATGAGCCATAGAGTACTCCACTACTTGTAAATGGACTCATATGATGGATTCTTAGAAACACTAGCCTTTTAGATTTTTATATGAAGGGAAATTACGGCCTATGGAAGTTTCCACGAGTCGTAAAAGACCCTCACATGATAGAAAAACCATAGGCCTGAGTGTCTGAGTCCCTCACATGGCCCCATTCGACATTTTCAACCATAATTTCAGCATCGAAACAATACACATACCCCATAAGACTCATATCATAGCAGCCAACACCCTGCATATAAACTCCCAAATATACATGCTCATGTTAATCCTTACCTCTATAACATTTTCATAGATTGAGTCCAAAGTCCCTCTCCCCTTAGAATTGTGTGCTTGTTGTTTACTTATGTTTCAACAACAAAGGATGTGCTACTTATGCTTAGAGGTTTGTTTGGGTTTCCTATCCACCGTGTCACATCTAGGCCCTTGGCTTAGGTCAATCCTTTAGCATCCCGTCGTAAACCTACCGACCCCATTTGAATGAATTACCACCAAAATCACAAACACATGCCATCACATATCAAATTTTCAGGGCACATAATCAATTTAATTCGAACAGTATAATCCATCTTTTTCATGACCCAATCCTAGGGCTTAGACATGACTGGTGAATAACTAACCCGAAGGAACCCTAAACAAGCCTCATAACATATCATTACATATTCTTGGTTGCAGAAACAAGTAAAATGGCAATGAGAGATAAGCATAAACAAGGGTATTGAGACTAAGGGTAAACTTTCATATCATAACATCAAAAAGAAGAGAGTCAAGGCTCATAGCATAGATACATAACATGCCCAACAACACTTCTATTACATAGATAAGAGTGGGAGCCAAGAAAAACAATCGGGCTCAACCTCATAGTCAAAATATAATTAAAGGAAAGATAGCTTTAGTACATAGCAAAAGATAATGAGTGATGTCCCCGGAATGGAGGACTTACCAAGAAGTTTGAGAGACAATCGTACTAGCCACGTCGAGTAGTTGGATGATCAAGCGCTGCACCGTTCCTACATGATGACATCATGTAGGCATAGAGTATGTGTTAATATGTTTGAATGTACTAAGTATGTGGGATGCAATGCAACAAGAGATAGGCATCATAGGAATAATGCATAATCACAAGCAATGAATAACATATTAAAAATATGACACGTATGAATGATGTTTGAAGTAAAACCATGCTTACAACCCAAATCAACATGCACAGTTCATAATATATAGTGTGGGATGAAACCTCGCTTTACATAAAATAAGACTAAGTGAGTTGCACCTCGGAATCCGGATGTCAACCCCATATTGGAGGAAAGGGGGAAGTTACTTGCCAAGGTGAACCTCCTAATGCCTAAGTGGATCCACTAAGCCTTATGTGAATCGGGTACTCGCCTCTAATTCTTGAACTCGTTACTCGCCTCAAGCCCGGACTCGAGTACTCACCTCAAGCCCTCATATTTAGGATACTCGCCTCTTAGAGATTTCGGGACTCACCTCTAATCCCTTCACCTACGGTGGAACATAGTTCTAGGACTGGGGACTTGCCTCTAGTCTACTCGGTGCTATGTCTAATCCAACGGAATATATAAGATAATCATACTTTAATAACTTGCAATAAACATAGAGACATGGCATGAGTAGCTATCAACATCATTAACATCAAATGGTGATCCTAACTTCAATCATAAGAATAGGTCATCGTCAACATTACCCTTTCAATAGTATCGACATCAAAGGATCGCAAGAGGTATAATCTTAAGAAAGTAGCGACATCATCAACATTTTCATAGTTTGAACACATCTTTAGAAAGCTTATAATCATCATAGAGTCAACTGAATCATAACTCAACCAATAGATCATCAAAACTTAAAGAATCCTTGAAAAGACATTTTATCAAATACTTGGCTGGTGTGTAATGATAGTGTAAAACCATGCAATTCAAGAGTGTTATTATGCTAGAAAATCCAATGTAAAACCATCATTAGGTACTTGGTAAGACCCTTAACCAATATACATGAAAACACTTCATTAAATCTCAAGATAGATCAAAGATTCACTCAAGATAGAACAAAGATTCATAGCCCAAAACATAGTAAAACAGTCACAATTTGATAAATCCCAACATACAGTGTGCAGTAAATTTCATAATAAAAAAGACCCATGAATAAATCAACTTTAAATAATGCAATTTGGAAGATACGGAATCTTGCACATCATGGGTGAAAGGAACCCATGAAAGAAACCCACATAACCTATCTTTGGAGATGAACTTAATGAAGATTGGAGATGGAGACTTGGTGCTTGGTTGAATTCCTTATGATTCGGAGAGTGTTTTGGCACTTGAAATTTGAGAGAAATATAAGCCTAAGTGTTTGAGAGAGTATTTGGAAATGTCTTGGATAATATGAGGGTAAAATAAGGCTAAGTATAGGTATTTTTATGTGTGGTAAGGCTTAGGCTTAAGACCCAAAGTCCTTGGACCGAAAAACAAAAACTGGACAAAAATAACACAGAGGAATGTTGCATCTAATGCGCACTACACACTAGAATTTAAACTTTAAAATTTCAGATTTTGCTACGGATGCTCTAAAATTTAGGTTAGACCCATTTCCCAAACAATTTTTCCCACCTAAACAACAACATGAAGTCAGATTTACGAAATAATGCATAAATTTTTAGATATAAGAAAATTACGATTCTGGACACTTTCGAGGAATATTATTGGACACTTTTTGGGTTTGTCATAATATGTCCCCCGTGGGAACATTCATCCTCGAATGTCAAAGAAATGTAAAAGAGAAGAGTAATCATAAAGAGACCATACCCAACAAGAATACAATAACACACTTAAAACACCATTTTAAAAATCTCAACATAAGTGTAAATCTCCATGAACATTTCAATGTAAACATGAATGCTTGCAAATGGCTAAGGGGCTGGAACATAAGACATAAAATGACAAAAAAGGGTTTTACATGATACCATATGGTTGAATAGAATGAAAGAGGTACGGATATTGCTTTTCCATGCCCGCTCCAGCTCCTCGGGATGCATTATCGACTTTGTAATTCTTCCGATAGGCCTTGACGAACACTACGTCCTCATCAATCAACTTCATCATCCCTTCCATCCATTATCTCCACCGGGACCATGCCCTAAGCCAATTGATCCTCCACAACACCAAAAACCTCAAAGTGTTCTATGATACTAGAATCACCAACACATCCCCTCAACCCAAAAGAATGAAAATCGAACCAACCATACCAATATCCATAGGTAATTCCAATCCTTAAGTAACCTTTGCAACCTTTCTCTACATCATGCAAGGGCTCACAATCCCAAACTTAGTTGTTAACCTTACCCTACCTAGTCCACTTGGTACCATAAACCACCATCTCCCCCTTGGGAGACAACCTCAACTCTACCAAAAACATCCAACCCTAATAAGATGGAATCAAGGCCTTTCTTAGTCTATACCTCTCCAACCAAAGAAGATTTGGAACCATCAAAAATATGGCAGCACCATGCTCAAACTCTTCCAACTTAATCCCCATTCTAGTTAAATGATGGAGCCCTCAAGTCACCTCTTACCACCATCCTCAACAAACGCTAGGCTACTTAGAGCACCAACCAAAACATCATCCTTTCTAGGGAAAATGATGCACACTCATGTCATGATCCTTAAGGTACTCCAACCACCTTCTTGTTATCCTTTGTTCACACCTATCGTATTTAGTAAATAACCTCTTATCCCCAAGAGTTACAACACTACCCCTAAAAGATTCACAAACTCTAAAAAAATCAATGTTTTACCACTAGAGGCCATCTCCAACAAGCCAAGGTACAACTTTAAGACCTTATTCAAGAAACCCATAAACATAGCCAGTGCATAAGTCGAGCAAACAGTTCCAACAATACTCAAATGCTGACCCCTAGTCCACAAAGACACTTAGGAATATCACATACCCTTATTCCCACTTAGAGACAAAACCCAAAATAAAGATCAAGCTTAGAGAAGTGACTAACCCATTGTAGTTGACCACATAATTCGACTATCCTTAACCATCATGTTACAACCTTACGGTTCTACACTCATTGGAAACACGATATCCAAGTAGCAAAACCACCTCAAAACCTCAAATCCAATAAACTAAGTTCAACCAAAATCACAATACAATACCCCACGCAATAAGAACATGGAGAAAACATTAGAGATTAATTGGACCTTAAGACAAGAATGCACCTACCTCCTTTACTAACACTTGACAACCTCACACTCAAAGACGGGTTCATAGGGAGTTGGATACTAACTCTATGAGTTATACTATCTACGGGGACATAATATGCATGAAACTAATCCAACCCAAGCATAGCATCAATTCTATCACGTCAACTCCAATAAGTTACAATGCAAGACCTAAGGCAAGATGAACACAGAACAACACCTATGAATATTCTTAGCACCAATATACTTAACAAGAGGTAGACACCAAAGGTTCACATGGGCAAATAAGAGGCCCATAAGCAACCAAAATGGACTAATGCAAAGTATAGAGGAACCGGATCCATCAAAATTAAAACCTCCAACTTACCAGTGAAGCATTAAGCCATGTCTAGTGACACCTAGAGGGGTACGATTAAGAGCGTAGACGACCATTCTTATGATCTTTAGGGACCCACAGATAATGCCTCATCTTATGACCCGTTCCATCAAATCCAAAACATGTACTCGAACCAGCTAAACAATCTCCAAGGTAGTACCTTTCATACTTGTCACATGTAAGAGGAGCTCGCGCACCAACACCTTTACCTTGATACTTGAAGTTGGCCACCCCATCCTTGGAAACCCTCTTGTTTGGAGCATCGCTGTACTCTTGACCTTAGAAGCTAAAATCAAATCGAGCCCTCTTGGAACCCTCACTACTCCTATTTCTAAGCTTCTCCCACTCAAGTTGTTCGACATAAAGCATGAGGCAGGATAAATCCATATCACTAATCAACATAACGGATTGGCACTCCTCACTCACCAAGTCAAATACTCCCGTCACAAATTTACTCATCCTAGGCCTTGGATCGGCCACCAATTGGGGGGCATATTTTCAAAGTTAACTGACCTTGAGGGAATACTCCGTCACATTCAAAGATCCTTGTTTCAAGTTCATGAACTCAACCAATTTAGCTTCCCTAAGCTCAAGAGGGAAGAACTAATCAAGAAACGCTGCCTTGACCTCCTCCCATAGAACTACATTGTCAACCCCCTTCTCTTCCTTCCATTGATTAAACAATATTTGTGCTACACCTTTGAGTTGGTAAGTCGCTAACTCCGCTGTTTCCTCCAATCTTACCACCATGATTACCAATACCTAGTATACCTCATCGATGAACTCTTGAGGGTCCTTATCGATGAACTATTGAGGGTCCTCATTGATGAACTCTTGAGGGTCCTCATCTACCTTAGATCAATAAAATTCCAGCAGATTCATCCTCAT
The DNA here is from genome assembly GCA_011800125.2 of Solanum clarkiae. Classification (NCBI taxonomy): domain Eukaryota; kingdom Viridiplantae; phylum Streptophyta; class Magnoliopsida; order Solanales; family Solanaceae; genus Solanum; species Solanum clarkiae. The sequence goes on from JAABOM020000007.1 coordinate 21,832,832, forward strand.
AAAATCCCTCAGTCGAGATGTTGGAGTAGGAGTGTGAGGGGCTTGGGCCCCGTGGTTGGCTCGATTAGACACAACTTGAGCTAAAATAGTAAGTTGCATCCCGAAGTTCTCCATGAGTTGACTATTCTTCGGGATAGCGGGATCTTCTTTCTCTTGTGTTAGGCATACTCTAGCATAGCAAAGAACAATCTTTAGGGGGGAAAAAACTTACTTCAACTCTATTGCACGACTTAGAACATAAAGAAAGGAAATATTTCCTAAAAAGTATCATAGCCTCCTATTCATAGTTGTGGTGCACAACACAACCATGTATAAGACTCTACTCAATGCGATGTTTTGCACTCCGAGGATCTAACAACCTAGTGCTTAGATACCATCTTTGTCAAGACCTAAGCCTAGAGCCTAGACGTGACAAGCCAATGGGGAACCCGAAGGAACCCCAAACAAGCCTCATAGGTCATTATTATAAATCCTTGGTCGTGGAAAAAATTAAAATGACAATGAGAGATAAGCATAAACAAGGGAATTTAGACTAAGGGTAAACTTCTATATCATAACATCAAAAACAAGAGAGTCATACATAATATGCCCAACAATACCTCTACTACATACATAAGTACGGGGGCCACGACAAACAACCGAGCTCACTCTCATAGTCAATACATAAATAAACAAAACATAAATTTAGTACATAGCAAAAGATCATGAGCAACGTCTCTAGAATGGAGGACTGACCAACAAGCCAGACAGACAATCGCAGTAGCCATGTGGAGGAGGTGGATGATCAAGCAGTGCATCGATTCCTAAGTGGTGACATCATGTAGGGATAGAGTATGTGTTAGTACATTTGAATGTACTAAGTATGCGGGATGCAATTCAACAAGAGATAGGCATCATAGTCAAAATGCATAATCATAAGAAATGAATAACATATTAATAATATGACATGTATGAATGATGTTTGAAGTAAAACCATGCTTACTATTCAAATCAACTTGAATAGTTCATAATTCATAGTGTAGGAAGAAACCTCAACTGACATGAAATAAGACCAAGCGAGCTACAACTCAGAATCCTGATGTCAACCCCACATCAGAGGAAAGGGGGAAGTTACTTGCCAAGACAAACCTCCTAATGCCTAAGTAGATCCACTAAGCCTTATGTGAGCTAGGTACTTGCCTCTAGTTCTCAGAATCGGGTACTCGTCTAATGCCCAGACTCGGGTACTCGCCTCAAGCCATCATATTTAGGTTACTCTCCTCTTAGAGATTTGGGGACAAGCCTCTAATCTCTTCACCTACGGTGGCACATAGTTTTAGGACTTGGGGTCTTGTCTCTAGTCCACTCGATGCTAATTCTAATACCACGAAATATATAAGATGTTCATACTTTAATAACTTGCAATAAACATAGAGACATGGCACGAGTAGCTCTTTACATCTTTAACCTCAAATGGTGAGCCTAACATTAATCATAAGAATGGGTCATCATCAATAGTACCCTATCAATAGCATCAACATAAAAGGCTCAAAAGAGGCATAATTTTAAGAAAGGGGCTTAATCCATCCCTAGAACATCATCAACATTTTCATGATTTAAATACATCTTTGGAAAGCTCATAATCATCGTAGAGTTACTTGAATCATAACTTAACCAATAGATCATCAAAACTTAATGAATTATTAAAAAGTTATTTTATCAAATACTTGGTAGGTGTGCATTGCTAGTGTAAAATCATGAAAGTCAATAGTGTTATCATGCAAGAAAATCCAATGTAAAACTCTCAATAGATACTGTCACGCCCAAAATCCCATTAAGGTGGACTGGCACCCATTGCTGATAAGGCTTGGGAGAACCAACCTATATTTATGCACTTTCTATACATATTATAAAGGATTCCTACATTCAATATGCCTTTAAGAAAGTAAAAGGTGATAATAAGACAAAAGGAGATGCATATGTCTAGGCCGTTGGGGCCACGGTGTTTACAGTATGAGACATGACCACACTTTAATTTGCATAGTCTACAAAGCCTCTAGATAAGAAAAAGTATCTGATAAAGGTTGGGATAGGCCCTACCTCTACTAACTATATAATACAAAAATATAAGCTCTAGACACACAAAACTCCGAAGCAACCTGGAGCTTGGTAACAACAGCTAGTTATCTTGTACTCCTACTAGGGAGATCTACTATAAACTTTACATGCAGCATGAAATGTAGGTCCCCCATAAGGGACATCAGTACGAGATAATGTACTGAATATGTAAGGCAAGAAATACTGTATATGAAGCAACGAACTATGCACTAGTGTAGGATAAGAGATCACGCTTAGTTATACTGTGGGATCATGTACTTCATGTTTTTTTATTACTTTACCTTTACTATATAATCTGTGCATAGCATGTAATACAAATAACCAGTTGATCCGTTTTAAATCTATATCGGGATTTCCCCTAGCTAGGCTTTTCCTTTCATCCATGGGCTACCCCCGTTATAGGATTGACCCTGGCTGGGTGATTCTTCCACCCGTCGGGTTACCACCCATCAATAAGCAATATACTTTACTTTATCTTTCAATTACCTTTGAGATGATTCTTTTGGTGGTCGTAATATTGGAGTTTTAGGACTGTAGATAAAACATATGACATATAAATAATCACAAAAAACAACACCATAATGAAAGGAGTAAGTTACACAAATAATGAAATGCATAGGGGGTAGAACCACATATGAACCTTATTAAGTAGAACGAATTGTGTATCTTAGTATCCAAGTACGTATGCAGATTTAAAGGTGACTATGTATGGAAGTATATGAACGTGTGAACGAGTTGAGACATGGTTAATAGTTGTGTCGGAGTTGGTAAGTGTCTTTATGTGCCAAGGAGGGATCTATGTTTCATGCCAAATAATACGAAATCAAGTGGCCTTACATACCTCGCTGTATGACCTCGCTATTACCTTGAGATAACCTTCCCTTACTTCAAATATTTATCTATAACATGGTAAGTGATAAAAGTAGCATTAGTAGCCAATAGATGCCTCTTGGAAGCCCAGTCTCACAAAAAAAAAACATACGGGTAGCAAGCGAGTATTTATAAACTCGAGCATATTTTTTCAACCTTTCCGCCCCTAATCGTATTTTCTAATACATATTCAATTTAATTCAAATGGTATAACACTATCTTTGTCATAACCCAATCCTAGGGCTTAGACGTGACCAGCGAGTAAGAAACTCGAAGGAACCCTAAACAAGCCTCATAACATATCTTTACACATCCTTTGTTGCAGAAGCAAGTAAAATAACAATGAGAGATAAGCGTAAATAAGGGTATTGGGACTAAGGGTAAATTTTCATATCATAACATAAAAAAAAAATACAGAGTCAAGGCTCATAGCATAGATACATAACATGCCCAAAAACACCTCTACTATATAGATAAGAGCGAGGTCCAAGATAAACAATCGGGCTCAACCTCGTAGTCAATACATAATTAAAGGAAAGATAGCTTTAGTACATAGCAAAAGATAATGAGCAATGTCCCCGGAATGGAGGACTCACCAACAAGCTTGAGAGACAATCGTACTAGCCATGTCAAGGAGATAGATGATCAACTGGTGCACCTGTTCCTACACGGTGAAATCATGTAGGCATAGAGTATGTGTTAGTATGTTTGAATATACTAAGTATGTGGGATGCAATACAACAAGAGATATGCATCATAGGAAAAATGCATAATCATAAGAAAGAATAACATATTTAAAATATGTCATGTATGAATGATGTTTGAAGTAAAAATGTTAGAACTCGTAAGTTAGAAATTCGTATGTCCTTAATTGGCTCGAGTTGGCGAAGTTTGGGACCAAATGTGGATTTTTCCCGTAGTGTAGTCCTTAATAGAAAACAATGGTTAAAGGGTTGTATGATGTGTATATTTTTGGTTGGAACAAGTGTGGGAATGTTTTATATATATGTATATAGGTGTATGTTTATCTCTTGTACAAGAAACATTTCCCCAACACTTAGGAAAAAAATAATAAGAGAGACGGGTTACTGTAGCAGCCCCTCGGGTTAGTGTAGCAGCGAAAAAAATTTGTATTTTTTTGATCTTTCGATTATTTGACGCTTCAAGCTTGGTATATTAGATCCCCTAAGTAGCATGGAGGCATTGGTTGGTCGAGAAAATGCGTGGTTTAGCGGTTATGAAGAAATCAAGTCTTGAAAGGAGTTGAATTGTATGTTAATTTTTAGCTTGTTTATGTTAATTAAATATTGGGAATATGCTAGAAATGTGTTAAAATGAAGGAAAAACATGAAAATTGGGTTGATTGTTAGTTGAATTATGGATTTCGTAATTGGGGTTGAATTGGGAACACATTTGCATATGGTTATATATTGAATTGCTGTCAGGTATTTATGTTTACTTGTCATGGAAATTGTCGTTATGGAGTGAAAGAAGTTTTAGAAACTATTTAATTGATTACACGAAAGTTAGCTTGAATTGGGACCCCGTTGAAGGTGCAATGCTATGTGTTAACGTTGGGACTTTGCGTTGGGCGTTGGAGTGGTGCAATACAGTTTGGGAAGTATATAGGAAGGATTGAATATGGTAAATATGCTTTGACTTGTAAGCTGCCTATTTTTGTCGAGTATGCCGTAATAGCGTTTTGTGATGTTGTTGGATATTTATGGCGTTGGAAATGGGTTATCAAGGGTGTAGGTTGTTGTTGTTGTGTTGATTGATTATTTGAGATGCGTTAAATTCTCGGGGCGGCGTTTATTAAGGGGAGATGCTGCCAAAATTTTTATAACATTTAGAACTAAAATGTTAGGAGTTAAGACGCGATACAGACATTAATCGTTGGCATTATCGTAATTTGTGTAGACCTTGAACGTCTGGATGTCTAAGTTGGATTGATCATATGTTAGAGCTAGTTGACAAGCGAAATTGAGATATGTAAAGATTTCCTATCTCTTGGCATGAAATAGTACATTTGGTTTACATTGAATATTCGAAAAATCCCTCTTCCTTTGCAAATTAAGTTTAAATATGATTTATGTTCATTTTGGCCAATCTCATGATAAATGAATCTCATTCTTAATTCGTCAATATTAAAAATACATCAACAATATTCTTTTAACCAAAAACTAAGTAGTTTGGGAACTATAAGTTTGATTTATTCTGAAGTCACCGTTAAAAGTGAAATTGAACAATTTTGGAAAAAATCTCATAAAAGTATAACTCTTTAATTTTATAGATGAACATTGTGCATATTGCTAAGTTTTTGAAACTAGTTTTATGCATATGATTCTCACGACTCTGTTCATGCCCTTTTAGTCTCGTTCAACGATTCCCGGGATGATTGTTGTCGTGCGTATGTATAACTATATGTATAGATGTATATATATTCTGAAGGAGGTTGGGTACGGCGGGTCGGTTTGCCTATGGGTCGGCTTGCTTAGGTTGGAGGTATAAGGAGCTGGGCTTGGGATGGCATCATGACGTATGGGTGTTGGGCCTTGTTCGCCCTGGCTCACTTGAGCGCTTGGCCTCGCTCGCCTCGGCTCAATGAACGGGCATGGTGACCTTTATGCATTACGATACCTGAATGCTTGGCACCGTCATCCTGGTTCACCTATCCTACGATGTGAGTGCTTGGCCTCGTTCGCCTCGGCTCACCTATGCATGTGTTTGTTGAGACTTATGTTGGGGATTTCGGAGAATTGAAACTTCTGGTGTAAGCCTGTGGTACGACACGCGTTTGGAGGTCTCCATCATTCCCGTCCGATATGCACTATTTTGATGTTTTAACAAAGAATTATTTTGATGTTTGTTTATAGGTTTGACTCATGCATTTTATTTGGATTATTACTTTCACTTACATTTCGTACTTTTCGCCTTACATACTTGGTACGTATTTCGCGCTGACCCCCTTCCTTTAGGGGGGCTGTGTTCATGCCCGCAGGTACCAAAGTACAGGGTAGAAAGCCTTCTTCTTAGGATCTCCGCCTACCGTTGAAGTACTCCATTTGCCTCAGAAGCAGTTGGTATACGCATGTTCCTTATTTTCTGTACTTGGTCTTTTTGTATATTCAAGGGTATGACGGGGCCCTGTCCCATCTTATGATTTTGTTTGTACGTATAGAGGTCTGTGGATACATGTGGGTGTGGGATATGGCATGTTGTGTGATATGATTATGTATGGTATACCTGTTGGGCGGTTCTACCGCAGCGGTGACCTTGTCAGCCCGCATGTATGTATATATACATATGGTTATGTATTGTATGTTGGGTTGCTGTCTGCAGGTGGCTAGTGAGTAAAACAGAGGAAACTCTGTCGAAATTTCTGTAGATTTCTTGGCTAGTAGGGTTGGATATTAGAATTTGGAGTTGTTTGGGTGCCCAATTGGCACTAGTCACGACCCCTGGGTTGGGTCATGACAGAAGTGGTAATAGAGTGGTTAGTCCTCGGAGTGTCCACAGACCATGTCTAGTAGAGTCTTGTTTATCGGTGTGTCGTGCACCACATCTATAAACAGGAGGCTACAGGACATTTAGGATGTTACTCTTCCTTCTAATCCTAGATCATGCGTTAGAGCGATGTTAATAGGATGATTCCCTCCCTGACAGAAACTATGTGAATTTCAGATATGCCGCCGAAGAAGAACCTGCACGGCAAAAGGTACTGTCTGAATTTTCTGCATTATTGGAAGAACCTATTGGTTTACCAACCTCTAGAGGTGTATCTAATCATAGAATTGTACTGCAAGTTGGTGTGGAGCTTATGAATAAGAGAACTTACATATATATCTTTTGGTAAAAAATGTTATTGAGTATTTGAGCAGTATGGATATGGAATAGATTTTGACAAGCCGAAATGATATTAATAATTCCTAACTTTCAGAAGAAAGCAATGGTGTTAACATTTGTTGTGGTAGTGATGGAGTCATTGAGATGT
>JAABOM020000007.1:21850666-21872978 GCA_011800125.2 Solanum clarkiae
ATGAATACATAAAGTAATAATTTGGAGTTGAATAGTTAAAAGTTAAATATATAACTAATTAAAATTTAATGTGAAAGAAAGACTCCTAAATATAAATAGAGTAGTTTAATGTTTCCAACGTAATTTTATTGAATTTTTTTCTTTTTAAATTTATTATATTAAATACTTTTATTAACAAAATATTTGATAGTCAAGATTAAATTTTAATTAATATCAAAGTCTTAATTATTAGAACAATAATAGAATTTTTTCTTTCATTTCCTTCATAGCCTAGACAATTATTTATATAGAATAGTTCTAAATCAAAATTGAATTCTAAATATAAAGAAATTATGATCCAAAAGCGAATCTTGAAAGTAAATAAATAAAAGATAAAATAAAAAATTTAAAAAAAATAGTAAAAAGATAATCTTATCTAATATTTTAATGAAGGACAAAAAGTTCAAATAACATTTCTAAGGATCTTCACTCTTTTAATATATTATAAATTACATAGATATAGATAAATAACTAGATGGATTGAAGAACTTATTTGCTAACCAACTATATATCAAATATATTATTACAAAATTTAATATCTACGTAACGTACCTCCACAGAAGTTACCTACCAAAATACCATAGACTTTATACACTTCAATTTAGTCATTATTGTGTAGTTAAATATTTTCTATTTTCCGATTATTATTTATGTGGAAAAGAAAAGAAGCCAAGTCATGATTAGATAGATTAATAAATATTTTATTGTTTAGCTAAGCTCACATGATCTGGATGACCCTTTTTTTTCCATCTTTAGTTAAACAAAGTAAAGAAAAACAGCTGTCATTATAGCAGTCATTTAGGTGGGATTTGTCGTATCTAATCATCATTTATTTTAACTTAATCATAAAACACGGTTCCACTTAAGTTACAAATATTATCTTAATTAGTTTATTTTAATTTACTATCCAAAAGAATAATAAAAGGTATCTTAGCTTTTCACAACAATGAGTTTTCATCTCTTTTATGTTTCTCCCTTTTCTTTTGGATTTTCCATTAAAAAGTGATTTTTATTTCTATTTTTTCTTTTCTTTTTTTTTTTTTGTTCAGTTAAGGTTTCATTGTAGTTGCTTGACAACTACATTTTGCTAAAAAAGGAAGCACAATTTTACCTTTTTTTAACAAAACATTCTCTTGTTAACTTGTCATACACAACTTTAAACTTAAAAAGTAGGATAGAACGTAATTGACATTTAATTTATATTACTTATCGAGTAAATTATGTACGATTTGATAAAAGGATAATCATGTCTTATATAGTAAAATATGATAGGGCGTGATTGACATTCAACTATGTTACTTATCGAGTAAACTATGTGCGATTCGACAAAAGGACAATCATGTCTTATATAGCAAAATACGATGGGGTGTGATTGACATTCAATTTATATTACTATACTTATCGAGTAAATCATATACGATTTGACAGAAGGATAATCATGTGTTATATATAAAAATACGATTGGACGTGCTTGACATTCAACTTATATTACTTATTGAGTAAATTATGTACGATTTGACAGAAGGACAATCATGCCTTATATAGCAAAATACGATGACACGTGACTGACATTCAACTTATATTACTTATCGAGTAGACTATGTACGATTTAACAAAAGGACAATCATATGTTATATAGCAAAATACGATTGGACATGATTGACATTCAACTTATATTACTTATCGAGTAAACCATGTACTATTTGATAGAAAGACAACAATGCTTCATATAGCACAATATGATTGGACGTGATTGACATTCAAGTTATATTACTTATCAAGTAAACCATGCACTATTTGACAGAAGGACAATCATGTCTTAATTCTTATATAACAAAATATGATGAGACGTGATCAATATTTAACTTATATTACTTACTAAATAAACCATGTACTATTTGACAGAAGGATAATCATGTATTATATATCAAAATACGACGAGACGTGATTGACATTCAACTTATATTACTTATTGAGTAAACTATATACTATTTGATAGAAGGATAATCATGTGTTATAACAAAAAAGCCGAATAAAATCTAATAAATAGAATAAAATCAAGTCGTCTCGAATAATAAATATTTGAAAATTACGTAACAATATCAAGTTATGAGTCTATATGGGCTAAAACGAAATACAAAATCTAATTCTCCAGAAGTGATCAATTATATTTTCCTGGAGACTTTATGAAACCTGCTTGGTAAATCTAGGAAGTCTACCTATGCCACGTGTCATGTCACCTATAATTTGTCTGGATTTGAAAGAAAAGTTGAATTTTTTTTTAAATAATTGCATTCGTAATGGGTAATTAAATCAAATCATCTAGATGAGTCATTTCCTATGATCTTATCGATTTGCAAATATATATATATATATATATATGCTAAGTTATCTTATTATGACATGTAAGGCTAACATTTTAAGCACAAAAACCATACACTTTCTAGAATTTTATGTTCAAACATATATGATTAGACCAAATACTTAGGTTTTATATGAAAACTCCTTTCTCTTGGTGTTTTCATATAATGGTGACAGTTCATAAATTTTATATTTTGAAGTTACGTACAAAAATTGATGAGATAGAAAGAGACAAAGTGTATGTTACATGCATGTAAATCATATTAGATACATGTCTGGGATATTAGATATATTTTGAGATACGGGGTGGCAAAATTAGATCCAACCTGTTCAATCCGCCCAACCTGTTGAAGTTAATCCGTCCATTTATTGACTCAACTCATCTCAATTCAACCCATTTCAACTCGTTTAAAATTGTATTGATATTCAACCCAAATTGACTCGAGAGATTTTGTCAAAATATTTTTAAAACACTTTTTTTTAATTTGATATATTTTATATAGTCAAAATAAAGAAAAAATATAATTTAATTACAACAACAACAACATACCCAGTGAAATCCCACAAGTGGGGTCTGGGGAGGGTGTATTGTACGCAGACCTTACCACTACCTCCTAGAGGTAGAGAGGCTGTTTCCTAAACCCTCAACTCAAAACCCAATAGCAGAAATACCTGGGACGGTAACTTGACGAAGGGGGACGGGGTGGCATAAGACAGTATGTAAACAAGACAGACTATCGCATATCAGTTAGGCAATGAATATAAACGGGAAAACTAGTGTAAAGATATTGAAAATACTACTACTACTGAGAAGATGACGGCAAAAGAGGAGGGGACAAGGAAAGGAGGGAGAAGAAGCAAAAGAAGAAGAAGGGGCCTCAGAATTTAGCTTACTACTCTAACAAGGTAAAACATGACCGTATATAGATACGGTATAACTAGCACCTATGCATCAAATAATGACATAGACAAGAAACAACAAGGTGAAATTAATAACATAAATGCTAATAATAAAAGATGAAGAAGAAGTAGAAGAGCTCAACCTGCTACTCTAATTCGCGATCTCCACTTCTTTCTATCTAAGGTCATGTCTTCAGTGAGGTCGAGTTCGGCCATGTCTTGTCTGATCACCTCCCCCCAGTTCTTCTTCGGTCTACCTCTACCCCTCCGATTGGCTCCCACAACCAACCTCTCGCACCTCCGCACGGGAGCATCGATACTCCTTCTCTTCACATGTCCGAACCAACGCAGTCTCGCCTCCCTCATCTTATCACCCACCGGGGCCACCTCTAGTTTCTCTCGAATAGTGTTGTTCCTAACCTTGTCACTCTTAGTGTGGCCGCACATCCATCTTAGCATCCTCATCTCTTTTTTAATAAATATAATAATAATAAAAATATATATATAATTTAATTAAGTACTAAAATATTGAAAAAGAACAAATAAAGTAAGTAAAACTTAGCAAAAGTTGAGTTGGTTTGGGTTGGGTTGGATCTTAACCCGCTCTATAACCCATCACTCAACCTATTTTGACCAGACTCATTTTGACCCAAGCAAATTAGGGTTGGATCTTGAATTGTTTGTTATTTGTCTTGACCCATTATACCCCGCTCAAATTTTACCCAACCTGCTGAATTATCACTCCTACTTTGAGAGACAGATGGATACATAGACAAAGGAGAGAGGTGAGAAAAAAGTCATTGTATTTAGGGGTGTTTATGGTTTGATTTGGATCAATTATTGATTAAAACCATAAGCAAATCAATTTAGTCGATTTTTAAATTTCTAAAACCAAACAAAAAACATAACCTCAGTTTGGTTATTGCCGATTTGGTTTAGTTTTTTATTTTTCTAAAAATTTAAAAGTAATAAGTTTGTTGAGGACATATACAACCTAGTACATGAACAATCTATAGTACCACACATTTAATTATGCAATAGTACTAGAGTTAGTTATTATTACAGAAACAAAGTGATTTAGTTAAGCAATAATAACGTTATTATATACGAACAAAGTGATTTAGTTAAGCAATAATAAAGTCATTTTACACCAAAGATCAAATTTTTATAGAAAAAAAAAACTCAAGTTCAACAATCAAGTAACTATATGGAGGAGGGGGTATAAGAAAATTATATATACCAAATCACTAAGGAGAGAATTTTCAAATATAAATGGTAAAATTCAAGATTTAAGTTAATGAAAATCTAATAAATATTTATTTATTATTTATGAATAAAACATAATTTCCATCAATCTCGGATGGAGCCAAAGATCCACTATTTTTTAGCTTTGGGTACGATGGAATAAAGCAAAATGGTTCTTTAAACTATCTACGCTTCTTTCAGTTGTGAAGTTGCAGTTAGTCAATGCAACTTTCGACGCTTATCATGGGTCATCTAGAAACAGTCGCGCTATGTTTTTAAACATAGGGGTCAGGCTGTGTACATCCGACCCCCCTTTACCCCGCAATGGGCAGGAGCCTTTGAGGCATTAGGATAATGTTGTTGTTGTATGAATAAAATATAAATAATTATAAATTCATATATATATAATTTTTTTGGTTCGATTTGATTTCTTTTCTTTCTTTTAATAAAAGCAAAATCAAACCAAATTGTAACGATTTTCAAAATTTTAAATAACCAAACTTAGCCAACCCAAATCAAATATCAATTTTTTAATAGGTTTGCTTCAGATTATGGTTCGATTTGATTTTTCAACAACTCTAATTGCATCTCAATTCATGCAAATCTACTTGAATACAATGTATTTGGAACAAATTATACCTAATTTTAACTTTATTTATTCAAAATATATATATATCTGGACGTAACAATATGCTCTAATGACACTTTCAAAAACTCACAAGAGGGTACTTAATTAGGCTCTAAACTACTAGGATTTGTGTTTATTTACCCTAATATCAACTAGATGCCAGTACTATTTTACTTACGATTTATAGAAATTTAGAGACCTTACAAAGCTAATGTCCTGAAATCATGTAATAATAGAAAATTTTAAATGTGAAACCATTATATTATATCAAATAATTTTTCATTGTGAAAAAAACATTTGTATTTTTTTTTCTTTTCTTTATTTCTCTCTTTCAATATATAATACCAGTGGCGAATTTATATAGTGGTTTGATAGCAGGTGTTCTGCACCTATAAATAATCCAAAAAAGAAACATACATCATCAACAGTATTAATTTTTTTTAAAAAATAAAATGAAATCCACCTTGCTTTAAATTTGAATAGATTAATCATAAACATAATGTGCATATATTTAAAAAAGAAAAAAGAAAATATACATGAACTATTATTTACACGTCTATATTTAGACAGAGATGTTGCATACGTATGGATACAATAAGTTAGCCAATATAATATATTTTTATAATAATTACGTGTGCACTATAATGTATTTTATTACAAAAATATTATATATGCACGATTAAAAAGTATTTTACTATTATTATATGCACTGATACATTATATTTTGAAAGGGAATTTTGGAGTAACCGATAAAGTTGCTGCCATGGTCAGGTCATATGTTCAAATCTTGGATACAGCCTCTTGCAGAAATGCTTCATTGGAAACAACCTCTTGCAATATGTAAGATAAGATTGTATAGACTATACCCTTGTGATCGAATCCTTCTCGAAGCCTGCGTATAACAAGAACTTTAGTGCACCGGACTTACCTTGTACATACCCTACCCTTACAGACATTATTTTCCCCTACTTGAAATTAAAACATAGTGCTACATTTTATAATCTATCAAAAATAACTCATTATTTTTGGGAAATTTGGATGGAATTAGTATTAATTTTTCTCTATATTTTCTTTTTTGGTTTTAAAGAAGTTGGGTCCGTGTCTTTTAGGGCCAAAGTCATACTGACCTGGCAAACGGTTACAGCTAAAATCCCAAAGCCAAACTCAAGTTGTTTTTTTCTTGGTCCCAAACACAACAAACTTAAGCTGCTAAGCCAAGCTCTACAGCTATATTTTTCTGTCTACAGCTAAGCAAAAACACAAAATCAGAAATCCACTTTTTTTAAAAAAAAAAAAATATATTAAGTATTAAGATAATTGTGGGAAAAGAAAGTGGAGTGGATCCGTTTGGTCGTGAAAAATAATTACTTTTTTTTTTTAAAGAAAATCACATTATTTAAAAACTTTTTGTAATTATCTGTCTCCATCGTTATGGGTAAGTGAATGAGGAAGAGAATTTCTTAGTAAGTTGAAAATTTTGAGTTTAAGTCAGACTTGGACAAAATTTGCGTCATGTCAAGTCTTGAGCAATTCGGTAATGGATTGAGGGGTAATTTATAAGTTTGATCTTTTGAGTTGATAGCCAAGACGATAAGGAGCTGACTTTACGAAATTGAATTCAGTGAGTAAAACTCTCAAAATTGATCTTCGCGCAAAGGGTATAGTTTTGAACGTCATAATTTGAGGGTGCGTTATAAAAAGAGGGTTTGGGATGGGAGTTACAAAGTTTATACCTCCATGCAACCCGCCACGGTGGAATGGATCCCTCTATGGCAGTGCCGGCAGGATAAGTGGTTGCCATGATAGAACAGTCGTACGTTTTAAGTCTGAAAAGTCCCAAATTCGTTATTAATTCTCACATTTCATCCTTGAGAGACCAAAAGTGATTTAGGACTTATTTTCTTCCGTTTTCCATGTGTTTCGTCGACAAAGATAAGTTAATCGTTCCTCTAACTTGTAAATTGATTTCTAGACCTTAAAATCTGAGAGAATTCACATAGGAGAAGATTTAGACCTGCAATTAATGGTGAAAATAAGTTCAAGTAGGAGGAGATGATCATAAAAATGGTCGAAAGTTAGGATTTTAATATAATTTGAGTAATTTAGGTCGTTGTTGTTAATTATTTTTATTTTTAGTTGTTTATAGACCAAGAACGAGTCAGAACTTTGAAAAAGGAAAAACTTCGATTACTTAGAGTTTTCGAGGTAGGTGATAGTTTGATATCCCTATTTGTGTGATATATGTGTGTTAACTACTTCGTTAGCATTTTTGCATATATATATGAATACGAAATGATGATATAGACCTAATAAATTATTCTCATGATCAAATTACATGCAATGAATCTATCACCGAATTGTGTAAGCTGTGAATTATTCATGATGCATATTATTGTGATTGAGATTGAGATTGTTATTATCGGATCAACTGTTATGTTGCAACATATTATTGGATCAAGTGTTACATTTCAACACATCATTGGATCGAATGTCATGTTCCAACATATTGAATTGGATGTCACGCTTCGACATATTATTAGATTGGATGTCACATTCAAAGATATCATTTGATCAAAAATCATGTTCTGACATAATTTATTTAGGTGTGGGTCCTATCAGAAGATTATTATAAAAAATATTTTGATAACAATGATAATCATAAAAGTGATATGTATGCATGAATTGTAACTGTTATTCTGTCATATATGTAAGCTTACTATGAAGATGTTTATCTATATTTCGCTTATTGGAATAATCACTTGATTCTACCAGTATATTATTGTTATATATATTGATACTACAATTGCTCTTTTTTTTTTTTTGGGTTAAGTATAGGGCGTCTTTGAGCGGTTGTTGATAGATCTCAGCTAGGTGAATATTGATTCAAGAGTTCAAGGGTGAACCAACTCTTTCAAGCTACCATGAATTCTTTTACTATTCTTAGTTCATTTTCTTTTAGACTTGGACATTTAGCTTTTTCGTATTTACACCCCTTTATGTTAGACTTTTAGTTAGAGTTTTTGTACAATGATAATTAGTTTTTGGAAAATGTTTGCATTATTAAGTTTTCTGATTGATCTTACAGAAACTTAACTTGATTTTATTATTTAAAGTTGCTTTTATGATTCTTAAAGGTCTTATTCATGCTAGTTTCGGCTAGTTAGTTTAAAGTATTGATTCTCCCACCGAAGAGTTTAATGTGGGTACCACTTACAGCTCACTCGGAGTCATGAAAAAGTGGATATCAAGGCTTTCATTAATCTCGAAGACGAGTCTAGTAAAGTCTTGTCGAACGAGACAGAGATATCAATACTTTTCTTTGAGAGGTTACATGACTTGAGAAAAGTTTTCTTATATATTTTGTTTCTCTCCTCTTTTTGTGCCATGACTTGATTCCAATTGGTATCTAGCGATTCAAATTATTGTATAATCTCTTTAACTCTTCTGTTCACAGATGATTAACATACATTATAACAATACTAGACTAGTACCTCCCACCAATGAGTTGGTAGAGGGAACTGCAGCGAGAGGCCGAAGCAGAAAAAGAGGAGTGGAGGATGAAGGGTAGGACCTGCCAAGGGTGAGGCCCAAGCTGAGGATGTACTAGTAGAAGGGGCAACATGCACCTCAGGTGGAGATAGAGGAGTATATGGGAGTTGAAATGGAAGAGGATGATTTGATGGGAATGATTAGGATGAGGCTATAGGATTTCCTACCTTGGATCCAATAATTGCACAACAAGTATTTTACTATTTTGAGTGGGTTGATAGGTTCTAGAGCCAGTCCCACGATGTCCCTCGCTCAAGTTCTAATCACCCGCTCCATCACAGCTGCAACTCCTAATATGTGTTTTGAGTTATGATGCAATCTTTCACTTCCTTTTGGGCCCAGTGATGATTAGTATTGAGCATAAGATGTTGACTATATTTTTGAAACTGAAGCCTTTAGTGTTCTAAGGTTTAGAGAGTGAGAATACGAATAAGTTCATTCTAAATTTCTATAAGCGACTGCATAAGTTGAGTATTGTGTACCAAAGTGGAGTTAAGTTTGTGACTTTTCAGCTCTATGGTGAGGCTAAGCATTGATAAAGATCCTATGTGGTGTGTCGATCACCGTTGTTTTCACCATTTACTTGACCTCAATTTCATGTACTATTCTTGGAAAAAATGTGCCTCAGATATTATGAGATTGCAAGAAGGACATGTTTATGGCGCTTCAACAGGGTAGTATAGCAGCGGAAGCCTATAAAACTAAGTTTCACGCCTCGTCCAAATATACTATAGAATTGGTGATTATAGAAGAGGAGAAGGATTCGATTGTTTGTTGAAGATTTGAACCCGGAGTTGCAAGCTTTATTTGTTCACATGATTATCGTAGGTAAGAGTTTCAATAAGATGACAATTTTGTAAAGAATGTTGAGGGAGTGAGGAAGATTGGGCCGGCCAAAGCTTTGGCGAAGAGGCCCAAGAGTACAAATTTCTAAGGTTCTCATTTTTTAGGTTCAAGTAAGTTGGTCGTTGTAGTCTAGCATGTGCAGTTAGCTATGCCTACTTCTTCAGGTGATTACATGTAAGGAGGAAGTATCCCCACCTCCGTATAATTGACCCTACAGTAGGAGACTAGAGTCGTAATGCCGGTAACTCGAGGTAACAATGGTAGAGAACATCCACGTAGTGGGAAAGAGGAAATTAGAGAGATTTTGATGGTCAAGGTAATGGTAATGCAAGTAAAAGAGCAATACAGACAAGCTAAAAGGTTACCCATCAGGATAATAAAACACAAATTGTGCTTTTGTAATAACTCTTCATGTATTTTCTCCGCTCTTCAATTTTTTTTTTATGGTTAGAGCTTTTCTATCGTGACCATAAGTTATTTATGACTTGTTGACACCAATAATTCGATTGTCTGGTCGTTCATTTAATTTTTATGTCAATTTTTGTATTTTAAAGCCCTTGAAAGTTGAACGATTGAATTTGGTTGAAACTCTAGGGAGAGCCTAATAATGCAATTTTGACAGTTTTATCAACTTTAGAATAATCATTTTAAGCTAGAAAGTGTGGTTGACTTGATTTTCGAGGCTAGTAGTGTGAGTTGTACCATTAAGTGTTTTAACATTTAAGCTTTTAACCTACATTTGACTTACAACCCGTTCAGGATCAAGACACTTTTAAATCAAATTTGAAGTTGTATTGTGGATTTGAAAACAACTTATAACCTAATTTTCAACCAATTTTTCACTTTAAAGTTATATTTACGTATATTCAAATATGGACATTATTTTAAATATTTTTTGCAAAAGTTTTTAAACACAATTCTAACTTTAACTCGAGCTCTATAAAATTCAAAATAAATAAAAAATATTAGAAATATATTATCAAACACCCACTAAGTTATCTACGTATCTATAATTTCCTATTTTAACTTTCAAATATTTTGGTTGTTTTTTTAACCAAAGAATGACCCCGCAGCTGCAACAATCTTTGCTGTAACCTCTACTCTTTGAGTGAGTAATATACGGTAAACACTTTATGCACACTGATTAAATATTGTACTGTATAATAACTTGTAAACCACACAAGAGTATAAACCTGTCATTCTTGAAGTATATAACTCGAGTGGTTTTCTTTTGTTATTTAGGCGTAGTTTAGAGTGTGACATACGTATTCCGTCGAGCTTAATAATTTTAATTCAAATATTATATTATCTTAAATATTTATTAAAAATATGTATAAATTAAAAATTTAGAACCACATAACTTAATAAAATTAGAATCTCAAACCCATATAGACATAAGTCCTTAACAAAATAGAAGTGGGAGAGGGGGGGGGGGCGAGAGAGGGGAGGGATAGTCTTTGACCTTCAATTGGCATAATAAGAAACTCCACTAGGGTTTTTATGTTTGTCTCTGAGAAAAGATTTTCTAATCGTAGGATGCTATTTCCTTTTACGACATTGAACTATATTTTCATCAAATGGATTATTAATTCTAAGGTCTTTTGCAATTAATAAATGGGTCTAGAATGATTAGCGAGTACAACATCTCTTTCTGAGCAGGATAACGAGTGCAACATCTCTTTCTGAGCAAACTTCTAATAAACCAAAAAGATAAAATAGAAATAACAATGTATCAGGAGACGACACTAAAATGACTAACATGACTTTACAAGACTCAAAAACTTTTGCTCAGGGAAGCAAAACTCATAATAACGATCTTAACACCTGCTTACTATAAAAGATTGTTACAACAATCTACATAACGAAATGAAACATGCCCTGACTTCACAAAAACAAACCACTATCACAAACATTCCACCTCTCTACCTGAGAAAGCTTGGAGCTCCATTCTAGTCTCGTTAATGGCAAACAAAACTTTCTTTTGAATTATAAGCAAAATATATTTGCTTTGACTCACTTAATAATAATTTATTCTTAGATTTAAAAAGAAATTATTAAAATTTTCTAATATTACCCAAATTATTACCTATTTATTAGAACAGACGATCTACGTCTCATTTCCACTTCTGCATGAACGTAAAATCATATTTCAATTTCTTTTTTTCAATTCTGCATGAACATGAAATCATATTTCAATTATTCCTAACACTTCATAAATATAAAATACTATGTACATCAAACTTTTAGTATATTTTTTCTCTTATAAGCCCTAAGTAAGGGCTAAAAAAGAGAAAAATGATGAAAATGGACATTATTATTGTATTCATCAAAACCTTTGGTTAATAGTTGCAAATATCACAAAGTATTGAAAGTTTAAACATCTAACTCTAGTTAAGCCAAACTGAATACCTCAAGCCAAGCCACAAACAAAAAAACAACAAATAATATTTTTTTTTTTTTAAAAATACTTATACACCTCCCTGTCGCCATCTCTCTCTAGTCTCATTTCTCATAGACTAAAAAAAACACCATTTTTTCTCTTCAACTTTCTCTCTCTAAAAATGGAGTCGACCAAGTCGACGCCGACGACCACTATTTCCAGTTTTTCCGGCGACTTTTCATCTGTTTTCCGTCAAATTTAGCACAAAAAACACTCATTCAATTCTTCAAACATTTTGCAGTTTTTCCTTTTTTTTGATTTTGTTTTTGGATCTTTGAAGCAATGGGAGAAGAAGATAAAGGAGAAGTAGCTAAGAAGCTGATTGAAATCGTAAATGATATATCGAACATTTTGGAGTATAGAAATTCCGTTAAGAAACAGTACTGTAATTTAGCTCGAAGGCTTAAGCTGTTGACTCCAATGTTCGAAGAGATTCGTGATAGTAAAGAGAAATTACCAGCTGAATCTATGAAATCGTTGATTTCGTTAAGAAAAGCTCTGGAATCTGCTAAGGAGTTGCTCAAATTTGGCAGTGAAGGTAGCAAGATTTATCTGGTAAGTTCTGTTTTAAATTCAGCTGATTTTATTATTTTTTTAAATTTTTTTTAGAGTTTTGTAGTTTGATTTGCGTTTAACTTGCTTTTTTGCTAATTGATATTAGTGGCAAGATTGTTCAGCTGATTATTTTAGATTTTATTTTGATTGATTTGTGTTTTCTTTGAGCTTGAGTAAATTAGATTAACAAATTAATGGTAGTAAATTCTGTTACGTTTTCTTTGTGATTTTTTCCAGGATTTATTTCTAATTGATTTTTTTGTGTTCTACATTGAAGAATGTTAAAAAATCCTCTAGAAAAGATTTGGTTAATCCCCACTGTTTTCTGGAAATCCTCCAGATTTTTTTATTTTCTTTTTTGTGTGTTTGTGTGTGGAGAAGGGGGTGGGTCTGGGCCAGCATGACGCACATTCACTAATTCCACGGGGTACCTGCCAGCTCAGCAAGTTGCTACCTTCACTATAATTCCATGTGATACCTGCTAGCTCAGCAACAAGTATCTCTGCTAATTTCACGTGATACCTTCTAGCTCAGAAAACTAGGTAACAAAATTAGGACCGGAAGAAAAGGACAAAAAATTTCACTCATTTTTGGGTTTATACTCAAAATAATCCCTCATCTTATTTTTGGGTTTAGACTCAAAATAATCCCTTCATTAATAGTCCTTTTTCTTTGCCAAATGGTGCATTTTTAGTCTCCTCGAATAGGAAAAATTTATAATCTAAACAAAATAATGATTCTTTTAGGAGGGAACTTACAGGGGGATGCTTACCAGAGTAAAACAACTAAAGCTGCAAATTTAAAATTTATGGAACCTAAATAAGAAATGCAGTAATATACAAGATGTGGGTAATGGCGATGCTTATGTGTTCTCGTTGGCAAGTTAATCAGAAAAATGCAAAATGTGATACTTGAAATCTTGCCGCGAGCTACATAGTATGCTAATTGTTTTTGTTTTTAAGAGGTTCAGTTTACACTGAAAAAAGCATGAGCACCAACAAGAAAATAAAGAAAAACAGACTTCTTTTTATGGTAAAATCATAGTTTACCCCTAAAATCGAAGACTTAAACTAACAATTGAATTTGTTTTAATGGCTCAAGGGCGCACAGATTATAATGGCCAAATAGTATGTTTTTAATGCTAAATTACTTGTTAAAGAATATGATAAAGCACAAATTTGGTACGTATGTTTACTTATTACAAGTTTAAATTCAGCTGATTTTATTAATCTTTTTATAGATTTTTTTTTGTTTGATTTGTGTTTTCTTTTGCTTCTGTTAGTTTGAAATTTAGTGACAAAATTGTTTATTTACTGAAACAATTGGAGCAAATAGAGTAACAAATTAATGGTAGTAAATTCTTTAGATTTTCTTTCTGTTTTATCAAGGATTTATGATGGATTTGTTTTTGATTGGCATTATTGCGTTACATCGAAGAATCTTGAGAAATCTCTAGAAAAGATTGGATTTTTCCCCACTGTTCTGAAAATCCTTCAGTTTTCACACACACACGTATGTGAGCCAGCTTAGCACACTTTCACTCCACGTGATACCCGCCAGCTCAGCAACACGTACTAAGTAACTCTAGGTAACAAAATAGGACAGGGAAGAAAAGGACAATTTTTTTTTTTTTACTTATTTTGGGTTTAGACTCAAATAATCCCTTATCTTTGACATGGAGCACTCATAGTCCTCTTTCTTTGCCAAAATGGTGCATTTTCAGTCTCCAATAGGAAAATTTATGATCTAAACAAAATTATGATTCTTTTAGCGGGGAACTTAGATGGGGATGCTTACCTGTGCAAAACAACTAAAGCTGCAAATTTAAAATTTATTGAACTCAATAGATGCAAAGTTTGATACTTGAAAAGTTGAAATCTTGCCCCGAGCCACATAGTATGCTAGTGTATTTATTTTTGTTCTAGATTCAGTTTGTGCTTTAAAAACGTGAAAAATAAGAAGAAAATAAAGAAAAACGGATTTACTTTTATGGTAAAATCACTGTTTACCCCTAAATCTGATAAAGTAACAATTGAAATTTGTATTAGTGGTTCAAGGGCACTCAGATTATAATGACCAAATAGTATGTGTTTAATGCTAATTACTTATCAAAGAATATGATAAAGCAACGAGCAATAATAACAGACAATAAAAAATGAATATAAGAGAAAAATGAGAATCTTATTAAGCAGTCTCTGGCGTAATTGTCTAGTAACATCACTGGGAAAGCAAGAACTTGAGAAGAGTTACAATTCAGAGAGTAAAGTAGTTCTTGTGATGAAAATTATGAGAGGATGGTATGTAGTTATGACCTAACCCTAAGTAACGTCTCCCCATATTCTGCCAATTATCATTTATCAACTTATTTAACCATTACGTGTGTGAGTAACTACCGGAGATAATGCTGGATTCACCAGAAACACTTATCCGGGCTTTAGTTAGTCTCACCACCACGGAGCTAGATGGGACGGCATTGCTATACCGGTTCTTTAATGGATTAAGATAGATTTTCGGGGTACAATTTAAGGCCATGCATGGTTTCAATGTTGCTGAGCTGGACTTAACTAGACTTTGACTACCATGTATGGCCTTTTGATACACTCGGACTTTAAAACAGAATTTCAATCCATACAATCATCGCAGCTATGTGGATGTGGAGCTGAAAGCGGAAGAAACCTTCAACTATGGTCTCTAATGGAGAACCTTTTGCTTCTTGAAAAGCTGACAAATTTGCTTGCTTGGAATTTTTTGGAAAAGCCCTCTCCCTTGCTCTACCCCTGCCAAGAAAAACTTAGCTTATACAAATCTGATTCGTTTGTTTTGGGAGGTAGAAAATCTGTTGATGATTAATGGTCCCCTCATCCAACACAGATAAAGAAGAGAAACTGTATTCACTCTAACAAATAGACAAAAAATGCTGGAGGAGACTAAAAACGAATCATTTTGGCAAAGAAGGATTAGTAGTGTTCCCTGAAAGATGAAGGATCATTTTGAATCTAAACTCTAAATATGAGGGACAATTTTCATCTTTTTTCTTGTGATAGGATTTGGCAAATTAGCCACTAAAGATACGTGAGTACACTTCAAAGGTGAAAGAAATATTCTTTTTCATTTTTATCATCACGATTGTTGTTGCTGCCTGTAAACTAATATTTTTCGAGATTATGGTAAAGATTTGCTCTTTAAGTCAGTCTCTAGTAGGTTGGCTATACGCTAATGCAATCTCTTTGTATGGAATGTGTTGGCTTTGGTTGTATTCATGTCCTTAAAATCTGCAGCCATTTATTATATTTGAGTCATCCATGCCACCTACAGATTTTGATCCTCGTTATCATCATGAGACTCTCTTCGTAGATGGGAATACACAGTAAATGGATAATGTGATCCTGCCAAACATGTTTGTTAGACGGTTGAAGATTCTATTAATAGATGTGGCTCACTTGTGAACTCTGATTTTGTTTCACATGACTTCAATGCTGGATGTACTTTTGGATTCCTGTAATCCCCGAGGTTGATGGATTTAAATAATCCATTATGCATACTCTGGTTCAGGATTGCAAGCAATTTATAATGTAATGACACACAGTTACCTGATTAGAGTTTCAGTTAATATTGCAACAATACACAGTTACCTGAAACGAGGCTCAAAACGTGTTGAGTGCTTCTAGTGTTATCAAAAGTGTAAAAGACCCTCTAAAGTGTGTTAGGGCTTTAAGCACAAATAAAATACGGGCATTAATGAAAATAGGTGCAAATAAAACACAGACTTTAACGAAGAAAAGTTCTTTGTTTCCATCACTTTTTTCTTCTTATTTCTTAGTTGTTCATTTTTAGGAAAGCAGGAGTAATGAATCACATAAGTCCAGTCAACGTACCTAGTGTAATCCCACAAGTGGGACATTGGTGGCACACTCTTCTCTGATATTTGCAATTGAGTCAAGTCGATCATGCCTCAACAATTACTTGAGAGGGTCAATTAGAGTACGAGGAATGTCACATTTTGCCAAGTAACTAGGTGAAAATGTTAAAATTCTAATAATAGTAAGAGAAGCGTATCTGCCCCCTGTTAGCTGATAGCTGCTACTAGTAATTGCTATTGGACTTAATGGTAATTGTGGAAGCTTATAGTTCTTTTTCTCGGGTGGAACTCTTCATGCATAGCTATTAAATTTTAGGAATGTGGTCCCTCAAAAACTTTACATTAACTACTTGATTGACCTGATATCAAACATGATAAACTAACTCAGTCTCTAGAATGTCAAGAGACGTCTGAACATGATGCTTTCGTCTGGTGATTCACAATTTGCGTTCCCTGATGATATTCTCAGAAATCAAATTTGAATTAAAGCAGGCATTTGGTATCAGGCATTTTTCTATTTCATTGCACGTAATGCATTCCTTGCATGTGGAATGTCTAATCCTTGTAGAATGTAGTGAGACTTTTTGAACTGCCAGCCCTACAATGACCTACAGAATTTAATTTAAATACTCAAGGAAATGGTGTGTATTTGCAGGTGCTAGAAAGGGAGCATATCATGAATAAATTTCAAGAGCTGACATCCCAGCTTGAACAAGCTTTGAGTGGAATATATTATGAAAAGCTTGAGATATCCGACGAAGTTAAAGAACAGGTACGCATCATTTTCTTAAGAAACTAGAATGGTTCGAATGAATAGGTTCACTTCATAGACTAGTCTATCAGAAATTAGAATGGTTCAAGTGCTACATTCATCTTTTGTAGCATATAGCTTGACGGAATAAATGGCTTATGGCTAAACACATTTTATCTATGCTTCATCATCTGTAACCTCTTCTGCTTTCAGGTTGAACTTGTCCTTTCTCAGTTCCGAAGAGCCAAAGGAAGAGTTGACACACCTGATGTTGAACTCCATGAAGATTTGCTGTCTCTTTATAGCAGGAGTAATGATGCCGCTGTTGATCAAGATATCCTAAGGAGGTTAGTTGATAAGCTACAGCTGACTGAGTTGGATGAACTTAAACAAGAGTCACTAGCTTTGCATGAAATGGTCATTGCTACTGATGGGGATCCCGAGGAAAGAATAGAGAAGATGTCAATGCTATTGAAGAAAATCAAAGACTTCGTACTGACTGAGAATCCAAACATTGATTCTCATTCAAAGGATAATAAGTCTTCTAGTTCTAGTGGACAAGCATCTGCAGACGGAAGCCAGAAGGCCCCAGTTATACCAGATGATTTTCGTTGCCCTATATCCTTGGAGTTGATGACAGATCCTGTCATTGTTTCAACTGGACAGGTATTGACGCTGTGTCCTTTTAGCCTATTAGTATAAAATTTAGTTGAAACTATCTTTTTCTCATTCTTCCATTACAGAAAGATGTTATTGCCAGATTTTTCCCTTTCATCTAGTTGTATACAAGGATAGATAACTAGCTTCTTCCTTTTCTTTCTTTAGAAGGAATTTTAAGCAAATGAAGATCATAGAAGTAAAAAAAGAAGTGATGGGTTCAGCGGAGATTGCTTCTGTGAAGGCTCCACTACTCCATTATGTTCTCTCTCTGTTTCTTCTCTTTTTCTCCTATATTTATAGGGAAAATCAAACGATCTTTAGCTAAGTTTGTATTGATTTCAAGAAATTGTGGGTCTTATAATCCCTCTGTCATCATAATTTCACACCTCCAAGCGGTGCATCTGTAGGTCTTGACATGATGAAACTATCTCAAGCGACCTCTTGTTTTATCGTCAATATCTGCTACTTGCACCTTCTGGCTAATGCAATCATTTTAATCTTATCTAATCTTCTATTAGCGCCATCCATCTTAGCATTTATGCGACTCTTATCTTGTGGATATCTTAGACTTCAGCGATCAAACATTCACTCCATATGACATTGCTGGTCTTGTAACTATACTATAGCCCTTATCTTTTGACTTTGGTAGGCTTCCTTCTATCACATAACACCCTATAACACTTCTCCATTTCAATCATCTGGCTCTAATTCTATGAATCATCTATCATTCCATTCTCTTGAAATAATGAGTTTAGATATCTAAATTGCTTACATCGTGGGTTCGCAATACTGTCTGGTCTTACCTCAACTTTCCTCTTTTCGTGTTGTCTAAACTTGCTGTGCATGTGTAAAATATTTCTTCTACTTTTCCTAAAACCCATCGTCTCTAAAAGTATTTTTTCATAGTCCGAGCTTTTCATTGAAACTTGCTGACTTTCCAACGTAAGATCATCAGCAAATGGTAATGGAACCTCATCTTGTATCTTGTTTGGATGGCTCATCCATAACTAAGGACTAGTAGGGTTCAATGTCAATCGTTGATGCCGACCTACTGTTATATAAAACTTCTTTTTATCTCCTACTACTGTTCTCACGACAGTGACGGCTCCTTCACTCATGTCCTTAGAAACAAGACATGTGGTTTCCTCTAGATAATACTTCATTGAAAGGTGGAGTTTTAATTTCCATATTATCATATTTAACGGGTTAATATTTCACTTCATGCAGACCTATGAACGTTCTTGTATTGAGAAGTGGCTGGAAGCTGGACATAGCACTTGTCCCAAGACTCAACAACCCCTCACAAGCAAATCTCTGACACCCAACTATGTATTGCGTAGCCTTATAGCACAGTGGTGTGAAGCGAATGGGATTGAACCACCCAAAAGACCAGGTAGTTATCCACCCAAGAAGTCTGCATCTGCGTGCACCCCTGCTGAGCACTCGATGATAGAAAATCTCCTGAGAAAGCTCAAATCTGGCAGCCCTGAAGAGGCTCGTTGTGCTGCAGGTGAAATCCGCCTTCTTGCTAAGCGTAATACTGATAATCGTGTCGCAATAGCTGAAGCGGGTGCCATTCCTCTGCTAGTCCATCTTCTATCCACACCTGATTCTCGAACTCAAGAGCACGCTGTTACAGCACTTCTTAACCTTTCCATATGTGAGAACAATAAAGGACAGATTGTAACTTCAGGGGCAGTGCCTGGTATTGTGCATGTACTCAGGAAGGGGAGCATGGAAGCACGTGAAAATGCCGCAGCCACCTTGTTCAGCCTTTCAGTTATTGATGAAAATAAGGTCACCATTGGTTCTTCAGGAGCGATTCCCCCTCTTGTAGCATTACTAAGTGAAGGTACACAAAGGGGAAAGAAAGACGCGGCTACAGCACTTTTCAATCTGTGTATTTATCAAGGGAACAAGGGCAAGGCAATTAGGGCTGGAGTTATACCTACACTGATGCGGCTGCTCACAGAACCTCAAGGTGGTATGGTTGATGAATCACTTGCTATTTTAGCAATCTTGTCGAGTCATCCAGAAGGGAAGGCAGCCATTGGAGCTGCAGAAGCTGTTCCTGTTTTGGTGGATGTGATCGCAAATGGTTCTCCCAGAAACAAAGAAAACGCAGCTGCAGTTTTAGTCCACCTCTGCTCTGGCGACCAACATCATCTGGTCGAAGCACAGCGACTTGGTTTGATAGGCCCCTTGACAGATTTAGTACAAAATGGCACAGAAAGAGGCAGAAGAAAAGCAACCCAACTGCTTGAAAGACTGAACAGACTTGCTGAGCTGACAAAACAGTCCCAGGCGCTAGTCGAGTCTCAAACTCATAACCAGCTACCGCGATCACTACCCTCATCTACTAATGCTGTTAACAGCTGAACCCCATCCAAACAAGTTGGGGGTCGGTTAAATACAACTAGATGCTTATCGTTGGTATGTTGTAGTTCGCGTGGCTTTCTCTTGGTTCTTTTCGAAGCATTTGATGACATTTAGCATGGCTTTAGAGAAAGGGGTGGGGTGGGGTGGGGTGAGGGAAAGGTGGAAGATCACCAATCCCGTTCATTAAGTTATTGTATTTGTTTTTCTTGAGTTGAAGCATATAGAATAGGCCATGGAATTGAAGGTAAGAAGTGAAAAAGCACAACAGAAAAGTGTCTCATGTATCATTGTAAGTTGTAACAGTTGTACAAGTGTAAGCTTCCTTAGTTTTAATCGAAGGAGATGCTTTCCAGTGTAAGTCTGCTATTATTTACTTCACCTTTTGTACATACCGCTTTCTTAGCCATCGATTTTGAAGTTGAATCTTCGGAATTTGGAATTTGAAATTGTGTTTAGAGATGCGTTATTCATCAATGATTCGATTAAATAATCAAAAAAAGTCAGGTGGAGCGCTTTGCGCAAAATTGAACTTTTGTGAGTGGAAGTAAGTTTCTCCAAAAAATTGTGTTTGGAACTTGAAATCTTTTGGAGATAGATTTTCAAAATTTGTGGTCAAATGTGTATTGGAAGATAAGTTTGTCAAAATTTAATTATTAAATTTATAATCAAACACTAGTGTCTTTTTTCTTTTTCCTTTTTTGTTTAAAGATGGATTTTCAAATCTTGATTCAAAATTTATAGTCATATATATATTTGAAGAGAATTTTTATGAAAATCTGATCCAAAATTTATGATCAAACAATAGTTTATTTTTTTGTTTGATTGTATATTTTCGAAATTTGATTAACAACTTATTTGTTTTTCCTGCTTTGGGAACTCTCCTGATGAGTTTTCTTACATATAATGCATTGGAATAGACCATTCCGAGAGGTTTTAGTTCACTTACAGTTTTGTTGAACTTCGAGAACACTGTTTCAACATTTTTATCATCTGCCATTTCAAACAGTTCATATTCATCCATTAGAGAGCTTAGTCAAGCCTCTTTGATTTTGCTACCCTTCAGAAGTAATTTCAAACTTGTCCCATATTTCCTTTGCAGTTTCACATGTTGATATCTTGCAATATTCAAATCCACTAACTGCACAATATAGAAGGCTGATAGCTCTAGCATTAGTTTGCATTACCTTTTGTTGTTCTTTGGTTATTTCAACAGATTCCAAGTCAATTTATGTTTTAGCCATTTCCTTTCCTTTGATACCAGAATGGGCGTTGGTCCTTTCTTGATTACTACCCAAGTTTGGAAGTCAGTAAGTTGCACAAAAATTCTGAATCTTTCTTTCCAATGAGAGTAGTGTCGTCTATTGAAGTATGGAGGTCGATTTGAGGAATGACCATCTTGAAGAATATAGGAATTTGATAGTTTGCCATCTAATCTTTTCTCACGTGTGGTTAAACACTTAAGTCAGTGAGACCTACTCAGATATCAATTGATAATCAAAAGAGAGGGAATGTGAATTGAAATTTTATTCGTTGACTAACCCAATAGGACAGTCAGTTCACCTGCAAGTCAATCCATAAATGTAATAATAATAATGAAAATAATAATTTAAAGGAGATAAGACAGAGAATTTTTATACTGATTCTGATCATCAATGTGGTGCCTTGTAACACCCGGTGAAATTACCAAGATACCCCTAGAATGGAATTGTGCGTATAACGCGTCTTCACAAGCTCGGTAGAAAATTCGAGATCAGATTTGTGATCAACCCAAAAAACTAGGTAGGAAAGTGGTCTCGACTCATAATTTTTTGATCTGAAGACCGAGACAGTGAGGGTGCGATGGGGCCGCAACACGCCTTGGTCACGGATCCACACTTATAATTTTTTTTAATTTTTTGACGAGGGTTGAATTTTCGGAAATACACAAGCAACGCGGACCTGTTTCCCCGACCTGTTCCACCTAAAGTTCAAAATTTTAATGTTAGACCCCGTTTTTCTTTAAATTAGGGATAATTATCCAATAGGGAAAATTTGTTGTGGATGTCGTGTAATTTGAACTTAAGTATATTTTTGGTACATGATTAGAGTATCAAGTGAATT
>JAABOM020000007.1:21877698-21888581 GCA_011800125.2 Solanum clarkiae
GGGAATTTGTTCACAACTCAAATAGCTAGTCATCTATATATATATATATATATATATATATATATATATGTATATTGTATAGTATATTCAACAAAAAGACTAGTAGAAAAAAAGAAGAGGAATATGAATATGAATATTACTCTTTTTGATGTATCAAAGGTGAAAATTGAAGATTAAAGACTTACATGGTGCATATTAGGATGATCTAAATAGATTGGAAAAGAAGAGAAAACCATGGTTTAATTCTTTTTCTTTTCTTTGATATCTCCTTTACTCTTTATCTTTAATAAAGGTTGATTGGGTTTTTTGGAAATATATGTGTGGAGAATCACAATAAAGAGAGAAGAAGGGAATACCAGAGTCCCCAACAAAGAGAAAGAAGAGGAAAAAGAAGAAAGAAGATGAAGGAATTAAAAGAAGAGAGGAACTTTAGCTTGTTTAATTTTTATTTTTTTCCCTCATCACATTCTCTCCTTTATCTCTCTTTTTGTTTTATTACTATATCTTTTTAGGGTTTTGTAAAAATTTAGTGGGAGAATAAGTTCCTTCGCATTGAAGCTTTCTATGTTGATGATGATGCCCTTGGACTCACTTTACATATAATAAGGATTTTTATATTATATAGTCGTCCATCAAAATAATAGTCGAGATATATATGTGTGTATTTATGTATGTATATATATTTTGATATAACTAGTTAAGTTGTTGTTATATGATCAGAAGCTAAAAATAAAGTATAAGATTGTGTACAATAGGCTATGTAGTCCGACTCATTTCCAATCTCGAACATAGCTGAAATATATAATTTGTGAAAACAATTTTTTGTTGAGATGCAAGATAAGACTGCTTACGATAGGCTATTGTGATCCAACTCTTTTTCAGACCCCGAGCATATCTAAAGCTGAGTACATTGAATCGACTTTTTCCCCTTTTATATTTATACACAACTAGTTATACATATATATGGCTCACGATTATAATTATTTTTGACGAGCGGCTAAATATATAACTTTTTTCCATAATAGTGCATGCTAGAGAAAAGTAGTGTTGTGACTCCTGACTTGCATTGCATGAATAAAGAAAGATAGATAAAAAACAATGTGCACATTATCAATTTGCTTATGGTGGGATCCTCTTACGTAATTGAAATTATTCCCAAGGGGGGCAAGGAAATGAGTGAATAGATCATAGAAAGCACCACAATTATCAAGAGAGTCATATTCTTTGGACCAACTTTTTAGCTTTGTGTTGGGATAAGTAATGGCTATTACCTCACTACTACTATAGTACTGTTTCTACTTTTTTATGGTACCTTAATTGGTAAAAGCTAATAGCACACTATTGAGAGGTTTCTTCTTCTCATCATCATCTTCTTTATTTCTTTTTGCTCTTGTCTGTTTTTGATTTTTTAAAGTTTGTGGCTAACTTTAATTTAATTGTTCAATTTGTATTTGCATGGCAATTTGGTTTGAGTTAACACGTGGAGTGACGTTCCGAACTCAACCATCATGGGAGTTCTAATTGCAAATAATTAGTGTTCAATTACTTTTGGATCATTTGCTCTTTGTATCAATGGTATTTCTACAAAGTTGCCTTTTCTTGGGTGGGATCTTCCCTCTAGATATGTTTCTCGTCTAAAATTCAAGTTTTTCAATAGAGGTAGTATGGGGATTTATCATTTTGAAATATTGTGAATTGTAGGACATTTTAATTATTTGTCCGCATCGTTATGAATGGATAAATAGGGGAAAAAATTGGGCAAAAAAACTCCTAAATAGTAACTTGAAAATTTTGAGCTTAGGCTAGACTTGGACGAAATCTAAGTTAGGTGAGATCTGGGATAATTCAATAATGGATTGGGGTTTGAATCATGTGTTTGATCTTTTGGATTGATAGCCAAGATGATAAGGAGCCTGTATGGCTTCACGGAATCGAATTCGGGCGAGTAAAACGTAACTCTCGGAATTATTCTTGATGTGAAGGGTTGATGTTGGAATGTCAAGGTTTGAGGGTGTGTTGTAAAATGAACATTTGGAATGCACTATCGCTGGGCATCTCACGATCGGATAATTTTCACTATGGCGAGACAGTCCCAAACTTAAGTTAAAATAATTTCAAAATCATATTTATTTCTCCTACATCATTCTTGAGAGATTAGACGTGACCTAGGGATATTTTTCTTCAATTTTCCACTTGTTTCTCCAATAAAGATAAATTAGTCATTCCTCTAACTTGTAGTTTGATCTCTACAACTTAGAATCTATGAAAATTCTCTTAGGGGAAGGTTTTGGCCTGAAACTGATAGTGGGAAAAGCCCTAGTTGGGGGAGATGGTCATGAAAGTGGTCAATTGTTAGGATTTTGATATAATTCGGATATTATAGGCCATTGTATGTTGATTCTTTGTATTTCTTGTTTGTTTTTAGACCAAGAATGAGAAAAAGGGAAATCTCTAGTTTTTTATAGTTCTCCAGGCTTGTTTCGAGGTAGGTAATGGTTTATCTTTCTGTCTATGATGTATGTGCATTTTAACTGCAT
The DNA here is from genome assembly GCA_011800125.2 of Solanum clarkiae. Classification (NCBI taxonomy): domain Eukaryota; kingdom Viridiplantae; phylum Streptophyta; class Magnoliopsida; order Solanales; family Solanaceae; genus Solanum; species Solanum clarkiae. The sequence continues at coordinate 21,880,236 of JAABOM020000007.1, forward strand.
TATTGGTGTTTTTTTGCATGTAGGTGATTATAGAAAGATGGAATGAACATAAAGAAATGACTATTTATAATCAACTGCGTACAATGAACCCATTACTTAATTACGCTAGTGCGTATCATTCATTGTGATTGTGATTATTAGATCAAGTACCAGAACAGTACATATTTGAATCGGGTGTCATGTACCAACGTATATTAGATCGGGTGTCATGTTCCGGCATATATTTGATCGAGTGTCATATTTTAACACATATTGGATCAAATGTCATGTTCTAACACGCTAATAATTTGAGTGCGGATTTCATGAGAGGGCTATCATTGACTATTGCATTTAAGATTAACATATTATTAACTACATACTGAAAGTGAACTAGTACTTTTTAGTTTATCCTGTATATGTATGGTTTTACTACGTTGGGGTTACCTATATATATTTCACTTATTGAAATAGACGTGTGATGTTACCAATACATTGTCGTTATGTGTACTGATACTACACTTGCTCTTTATTTATTGAGTATAGGACATCTCCAGGAGGCTATTAACAAACATTGGCTAGGAGACTGTTGATTCGTGGAATTCAAGGGTGAGTCAGCTCTTTCAGATTGTCATAGATTCATTTACCATCTTAGTCAATTTCATCTGGACTTAGATAATTATAGACATTAATATTTTTGTTTTTCCTCCGATTGCATCCCTTTACTTTTGATTATTGAATAGAGTTTTGGTACAATGACTTTCAGGTTATAGGGAGTTGAATTCCTCATTGTCTTAGATTTTTTGTTTGATTTTATGGAAACTCAGCTTGTGATTGTTATCTAAACCTATTTTCACATCATTAAATTGTCTATTTGTATTAGTTGCCTTGTTTGGTTTGTCGTAATGAATCTCCCAATAAAGGGTTAGTATGGGTGTCAATCACGATGTGTTGGGGTCATGACGATCGTTGGTATTGGATCCTTAGATTATACCTTAGATTATATTCATTGACTTCATTGTATCAAAATTAGTCTAATAGAGTCATGTGGAATGGTATAAAGACACTTATACTTTTTTCGAGAGGCTACATGGCTTCAAGAAATTTCTCTATTTTTTGTCCTTTTGTGTTATAACCTGTTCCAATTGATATATACTGATCCAAATTGGTATCTTACCTCTTTTACTCTTCTTTCATAGATCGTTAATATATGATGCAACAATGTCAGACTAGCAACTCTCCTAAATGAGCCATCAAAAGACAACGGCTAGAGGACATAACCGAGGCAAAGGTAGAGGAAGGGTAGCGCCCACAAGGGAGGAATCCCAAGTTGAAAATATACTCATAGGAGAGAGCCTTCTTACACCTCAGGTTGAGATAGGCGACAATATGAAGTTTAAGATTAAGGAGAATGCAAAAGCTGAGGAAGATGCACAAGCAGGGACTGCAAGACTCCCCTTTGGATCCACCAATTGACCAGCAGATATTTTGACTTTTTTGAGTGTATTGGTCGCCTCTGAAACCATTTTCATGGTGCCTATTTCTCAAGCTCCAGTCATTCACCTGATTATAACTGCAGTCTCTAAGATGGATGGAATATTGGGCACTGATACCTTATTTTGTTCCCTTCTGGGCCTAGTGATGATAGGCAATCATGAGATGTTACACATGTTTTTTAAGCTGAAAACCTCTTACGTTCTAAGGTTCAAAGAATGAAGATATCTATAAGTTCTTCTTGAATTGTTATGAGGGACTCTATAAGTTGAGCATTGTACATTAGCATGGGGTTAAGTTTGTGACTTTCCAGCATCAAAGAAAGGCTAACCAGTGATTGAGAGCCTTTATGAAATGTCAACCATCAGTATTGCCACCACTCACCTGTTTTCAGTTTCACGCTTTATTTTTAGAGAAGTATATACCCTAAACTTAGAGAGACCGCAAGAAGGATGAGTTTATGAAAGTTGAGTAGGATAAAATGATAGTAGCCTCTTATAAGGCTAAGTTTTGTGTCTTATCTAGATATGTCACACAGTTGGTTACCGCAGAGAAAGAAAGGATTAGGTTATTCATCAAATGTTTGAATCCGGAGTTGCAAGTTTTGTTTATTCACATGGCCTCTGCATGTAAAAGTTTTAATAAAGTGACAGACTTTTTGAAGAAGGTAAAAGGAGTTTGAAAGGCTAGGCAATCTCAAGGCTTTGGCTAAGATTCCCAAGAGTGCAGATAACTTCCATGGCTCTTATTCCAATAGTTCCCAACAATGGCAACTCGATTAGTGTTGTCAATCATGCCTGCTTTTATAGATAGCTATCCTAGGGCTTCACAATAGAATCCTACTTAGGATGGTCAAAGAGCTTCCTTCACATCAAGCACTCGTCCTTTTCTAAACAATAGTTTCTATAATTATGGAGAGCCAGGACACGTAAGGAGAGAGTTTCCATCCCTGCATAGTTGATTCCCCATAACAATAGGCCAGAGTCGTAGTACAAATATGTGGAGGTAATAACAATAGGGAACGTCCATAAAATGGGCGAGGAGGAAATTAAAAGACCATAAAGGCTGAAGAAATGATAATGCAAGTAAATTAGAAGCACAACCAGGTAGAAAGGTTGCCCATCAGGATGACATGGCTTAGTTTCATGCATTTTTGGGCAAGACAAAGATTGAGGCGTCTAATGCAGTGATTACAAATATTATTCTTGTCTATGATCGAATTACTACTCTTTTGTTTGGTTAGGGATCCTTATTCTTATGTGTCAGTATATTTTTGCTTGAATTTTGATGTGGATTATGATATGCATGATGTCCCCATTCATGTTTTCACTCAATTTGGAGAGTCTATTGTAATCACCCACGTCTATCATGTTTGTTCAGCTCTATCCATAGATTTGTAAACTTAAGTCGATTTAGTAATCTTGGACATGACTAACTTTGATATGATCTTAAGCATGACTTAATTATCTTCCTATCATGTAATGGTTGATTGTAATACTAAGATTGTGTCTCTAGAGATCTCATGTAGGGAAAGGTTAGAGTGGGAAGGTGTACAATTCTAAGCTAGCTAAAGTCATATCTTATATCTGGGCTAGCTAGGAAACAAGTGGGGCAGAGTTGTTTGTATTATTTGGCTCATATTCAGGATGTTGAGGCAGAGTCCCCCATATATTGACTCCATTCTATAGTATCTAAGTTACAGACATGTTTCCTACGAATTTGCCTACTGTGCCTTCAGATAGAGATATAGATTTTTGCACTGATTTGGAACTAGGTACTCACCCAATCTCTACTCTCCTTTATCGCATGGCTCCAATGGAGTTAAGGGAACTAAACTTTTAGATCTAAGAACACCTTGATAAAGGTTTTATTTGCCCTAATCTTACTTGTTAATAAGAAAGATAGTAGTATCACTACTAAAAAGCTGCCAAAAAACGAAATGCATCGTTGTTTTGGTCAAAATCGGGGAAACCATTCTAACATGTCTCAAATGGTAATATTGACTTATGCAGTGTCTCAAATCATAAAATAGGGCATAGAACTCAAAATGCCAGGTATGGTTGTTGCAAAAATGTTCCCTATCAAAATGTTCTTCATTCATTTCAAAGTTTAAATCCAAAAGTTTCCTAGTTATCGTAAAGGATACAGGAATCTCAAACATTTCACCTACGATTATTGTTGAAAGATTTAACACTTTATTTCTAAAGTTACTACATCATGTTTGTTGCATATAGATGGTTATTTGTTAGTGTAGATCTTGTTAACATGATAGTAGGAAGAGAAACATGCAAACGCGTTAAGGAAAAAGTGAGAAGATAATGTTTATGGTTTTGTGGTGTGCATGGTTGAAAAAGCCATGTTGAAGCAAGTGATAGAAAGAGAGAAAGGGTCCCCAAGAGCCTCCAAAGGTAACGACAAGAGAGGCAGTCTTCTATCAATCTATCACTTTCATTAGATTCTTGTGGTCTCTATTTTATTTTCTATCTAGCTACCTAGCTATAGCTGCCACGTTTGACCCCATCAACTAGGCAACCCTTCCATTCTCATCATTCCGAGTTAATTTCTCATATGTTCACTTAAAACTTATAGAAATATATCAAGAAATTACTGATGGCAATGGAGTAAAGTGGGATAGATATAGAACCGATTTAAGAGTTATGCAGGACGGGCCGAATTTAAAATTATGCGAGTTGGAACGGGTGCAGCGAGAATTGAAGTAATTATTTTTTGTTGGGTAAAGGGTTTACGAGGTTATGTGAATTTAAGGTACAAAATAGAAACTCAGAAAAAAATTAAATATTTGTAATTAGTAAAAATTAAAGATATAAACTTTTTTTATTAAATTTTGACTTTAATTTTAATTTCTCTTCTAAAATTTAAACTAAACAAATTCAATTGGGTCTATATGGGGTGAGGCAGAATGATTTAAAAATTTTGTGAAGTTAGCTCAACCTGCCCCACGCACATCTCCCGCTGCCCCATTGGCATCCCCGCAAGAAGTAGCTTTAGAATTTTTTAAGATAATATAATCATCAAATTATGCACATATTTTTAATATAATAAAAATTAATTAATAAACTTTTACGGAAACTTACACAAATATTCTTGTAGTCTTGTAGCATCCATTTTTAAACTCGATAACTATTAACCATTATAATAAAATCGATTGGATTCATTTCAAATAAGTCTTAACTATAAAATAAATTATATTTGTGTAACTAAAACAAAATGGAAATAGAATCTAACGAAAAAAAGTTTTTTTTTTCTTGCCTACACATTAATCTCAAGTCTGCGATTAAAAAGTTATTTAAAAGTTAAATATAAAATCTCATTTTACAACTACAAATCATCATACAAGTTAAATATAATTTGAATTACTTAATTCAAGGACATATCTAGGTGGGGTCATCAGGCCCACGTGAATCCATGCTTTCCTTCCTAAATTATATATATTTGCGTTATATTTTTTAAAGAAATATTTAAATATTAATATGTGAACCTATACTAAAGTATCACCCAATGGGACGATGATTGGGCGCACCTCTTTAATTGAGGTTAAAAAGTTAAACGGGTTCAATGATAAAAATCTAAAGATTAAATCAATCAAATTTATATCTTAACCCCTTGTTGGGATGGTTGTTACCCGTTGTATTGTAATGTATTGTTAGTTTAAATATAATGTTTGTTTTGATTGTTACTTGGCTTATGTTGTATCGTATCGTTTAAATCCACCGTTAGGTAAAGACGAAAAGACCCATTTTTATAATGACCGATTTGGTGTGGTGCATCGTTCGTTACTTTCATAATATCTTCTAATGTTTTACTTTATTTATTATTTAATAATTCTAATTTATCATTTACCCTATCTTTTCATGATATCTACCACAAACCCTACAATTTCTTGTAGGTTTACCATCCAAATTACAGATGTATGACATTATGTAACAACAGAGAACAATACAATCTATCCAAACATTGTATTCATTGAAACAATACAGTACTATATCTTACAATACAATACAATACATTATTAAACAATACAAAACAACCATCCAACTAAAATGTAAATCTATCATTTTCAAAATTCTGAATACGCCTCTGGCAGAATATTTTTGACGTGCTTTTTCTATTTTCCTAAGTTTTTTGCTGTGTTTTTTCATCCCTTTCATTCTTTCTTTTTTGGATGGGTCAAAGATTGAACAAAAAGTGGAGAAATTATTAAATGTACAAATAAAGTTTCATTGAAATTTTATTGTAAAAATTAAAATAAAGAAGTTAAATATGAAATAGCAGATGCTCTTATACTTATAGTGTTGAAACTTGAAAATATTTTACCATATTTAGCTACCTTCAATATAATTTTTTTTTTAAAATTACTAAAATAAAAGAAACATAAGCAACAAATTAAAATTGGGAAATAGAATGAAAAGCAAAAAGATTTTGTCCAAATAAAACAAATCACAGTATATTCGATGCCTGACATGAAACTACTTAAATTTTGTATATATAAATCAGATTTGATTAGCTAAAATTATATATAATGAATCATATGCTTGCATATGAGATTCCTTTGTTTAACAGAATATTACTGGTAATCACTTATATATATATTAAATTCAACAGTGCACGTGCATTTCTTTTTTCATTATTTTCTGATAAATTTGTTCTCGAATTTAATATTCCGTCTCTCCTGATTTGATTTACGTGACACTATTTTGTTTTATGAGATTCAAACTATATAAATTTTAAGTAATATTTTTTTAAAATTAATTTTTACTATATTGACATGTAAAGAATTGTACTCCATTCTACAATAATTTTCTCATAATTTTAAAATTTATTATGTTGATCTAATCTAATTTCGCTTCACAGATTAGTTTATAAATTGACTCTCAAAAAGCAAAAGTTGTCACATAGAGGAGTTATAAGACGCACAATAGGTTGGAGTCAAATAGGGTAAGAAAATTTATTTATATTATTTATAAAAACAACAACATACCCCAGTACCTCAAAAGGCTCCCGCTCATTGCGGGGTGAGGGAGGGTCGGATGTACGCAGCCTAACCCTTATTTATATTATTTATACATGATTAAAATTATTCTTTATATATTTAAAATAAATGTTTAATTTTATTTAACTTCTTCGTGTGCTTACTTCTTCATATTTTGAGCTTTGTGGAAATTCTGGCCCCCCAACCGATGAAGAAACATGATATCTCAAAAGATTGGATCTGTTGATATATAGAAATATATGTATAAAAGAAAGAGAAGAGATGGTGGAGTTAGAATCTAATTCCCTTCACTGGCATTGGCTTTTGCTCACTTTCATGCTATAAAGCTTACTACTATTCATCAATCAGACTTAGTTGGAAAGGTAATCCTCCTGCAGCTTTATTGTATTTGTATGTACACATGCATGTTCATGCACATAGTTTATACAAGTGTGTTCGTGTGGGTTTTTTTCAAGCATAATATATAAATATGTTCTTATTAATTGGTGTTCTATGCGGTAATTTATATGAGATATACTTGATTTGCCACTAGGACACATATATCTAGCTGCTTGTTTAACTTTATGTAAGTTTAGTGTTTATTAGTGCGCACTCAAAGTTGGAGGGTATAGATGTTAGCTAAAGCTAACTTAAAGGGTGTGTTTATGTATTATGCTTTTTTTTACATACTCAGAAATAATAACAATAATATATTCAATATACTCCTATAGGAATGAAATTTGAGGATGAGGATGTGTATGAAGTTGTATTGTTACCTTGTAAAGGTATAGAACAAGGTATAGAAGTTGTTTCTAGTAGATCCCATACTCATGAAGTTAACAAAAAAAAAAGTCATACACTAATATAGTAATCGTTTGGTTGGAAATAAGTTACTAAGGGATTGCTTATTCCAACGTTAGTTATCCCGTCATGTATATGGGATAACTTGTATCATCATTAAGATATAAATGATAGCGGGATAAATAATCGAAGAATTATCTAATATACCTCCAATCAAAAACCAAGCAAAATGATTAATGTTGTATTTTATTTTAAAATTATTATACCTCGTACTTCTCACACCAAGTGACTCCTAAGTTACATACCTAATCATATGATAGTACATCAGACTGAAATAAAATGGAGTAATATTAGTCACTAATAAAAAAATTTAACTTATTTATCCTGTATACAATAAAAATTAGACTTCGCGCGCCCTATATAAATGCTTTTTCATCATATTTCTACATCTGACTTTACTCGAACTTAAAATCAATAATATGAGCAAGCTCACTCTGTATAATATATTACTCATTTAATAGTAACAAACAGTGCCTTCGACAAGAAATTTTTGCCTTTTTAATTTTCAGTAGGTACTTGAACTGTATATAGCTATTATCCCTTTGTTTAGCTACAAAATAATAACAGATTATCTAGGGATACCCGATAAGTTTTATAGCTAATTTCATATTTTTTTCATAGAAACTTATAGTAATTTTGTACGGGGTTATTCTTCTTTTTTATTTATCCAATTGCTTTTTGACCTGCATGTATTTTGTGGGGTTTAAGTGCATGCAAAAGATGATATTCAAGCTGGAAATTTGATTGATTGTTGCTGAAAAAAACATAAGATTCCTCCGGACGATATAACATAAATTTTCGAGTCTACTAAAAGCTAAATTATGAAATGAGACTTTTCATAATAATTGCACATGCCACTGACACCTTATGGTTCGTATTTTGTTACTTTATTATAGGTCAAAGAGTGCATTGAAAGTAAATATCAAACATTTTGTGATTGGATATGTCATCTCTCCTCATTAGGAAAATTTTATATATATATATATATATATATATATATATATATATATATATATAGCTTCGTT
>JAABOM020000007.1:21893742-21907156 GCA_011800125.2 Solanum clarkiae
ATTGGTTTCACTTAAAGTAATTAAGTTGAAATTGATTTTAGATTTTCGAATTTATTTATTTTTTTAAAAAATAAAAGACATTTTTCGGCATACCACTAATAAGATAGCGTGGATGCAAAAAATCAAATGTGAGCATCCCATGTAGTTCTATGCCACCTTTGACCGATAAGCTATTGCTTTACATTGTGTCAAAGATGTTCAAAATTTTATCTATACAAGTGTAAATTAATATTTAAATTTTGTATACCGTATAATTTTTTCGACTAATGATGTTCAATTGATCATCCTAACATCATCATAGCTCTACCTTAGATTGAGCTACAATAATATTAGGAACATTTGATGCTCCAAAGATTTAATGAAGGATTTTGGCGAATCATATATTTTTTAGAGACAATAAATAGTGATAGCATAATCAAACGCAACCGATTCAAGGTTGATATACAACCTGAATTGGCTCGAAAGAGATCTTATCAAAATTATTTTAAAATATTTTTTAAAATTTGATATGTTTTATATTAGCCAGAATAAAGAAAAATATAATTTAATTATATACTAAAATATTTTTAAAAATAAAATAAGTAAAATTTAATAAAAGCTTAATCGGGTTGGATCTTGACCCGCTCTATAACTCATCACTCAACTCATTTTGACCGATCCATTTTAATTCAAACAAATTCAAATTGAGTTGGATCTTAATCCGTTTATTATCTTAACTCATTATAACTCATTCAAATTTAATCCAACCTGTCTAATTGTACATAAATATGAAATCTATTTTGCCGATATTTCTTCATTCTATTTTTTATCAAAATCACAAAATTCATTTTAAATAATTTACTCCAGCTACGTGGCAGGTGGTATGTGGAAGTGGGTTTTGGGGGCCCATAAAACGAGTGGTTGGTCAAGAAAAGACCTATTCCCCCCTAAGAAATAGGGAAATAGAACATTCTAGAACGAATAACCAAAGTCCATTTATACCCTCTCTTCACACCCTAAACTCATTCTTTACTCTATTCTTCTTCTTCTTCTCTCTGTCGCCGTCGTCTAGCATTATTTAATGGCCGGAAAAGGTGAAGGTCCGGCGATTGGTATAGATCTCGGAACAACTTACTCTTGCGTCGGAGTTTGGCAGCATGATCGTGTTGAGATTATTGCGAATGATCAAGGGAACAGGACGACGCCGTCTTACGTTGGTTTCACTGATTCTGAACGTCTCATTGGTGATGCCGCTAAGAATCAAGTCGCCATGAATCCTATTAACACTGTTTTCGGTAAGTTTTTACGTTTCAGATATGTTATTTAGATCTTAATTTCTTGTTGCTTCTGTTTTTAGTTAAAACTAGTATTGTTATAGTAGAACTGTTGATTTGATTGTGTGTAAATGTCAAGCTCGTATCGATTTGGTTATATCTGGACGTCGTTTGTTGAAGTTGTAGTTTTGTACTGCTTTGGATGGCTTTAATTGTCTCATTTCTGTTGGTAGTTACAATGTAATATATGTAATGGATCTAGTTTGATGTAGTTCACTGTTTTAGAGTTGTGTTAGATCTAAGTTGTTTCAAACCTTTCAAACCAGTTGTGGATACATGATTTTGAGCCAATGGTAGCCAATCTGCTATTGTTTTCCTGGTGGATCGAAATGCGTAGTGACTAATTTGGCTTTTTGAAGTGGTACTTGTTTAATTGTATTCACGAGTATTAGTTATGTTGTAACTATTTTGTTTTCCTGAATCTGATGGTCTTTTCCTGTTTGTTATGTTATGCTTTTCTTATTAAAGTGTTGTTCATGTTGCGTTTATGTGTGTGGATGAACATTTGATTTAGTAGCGCTTACTGGTTTTTTTTACAACGGCAGATGCCAAGCGTCTTATTGGAAGGAGATTCAGTGATGCCTCTGTACAGAATGACATCAAATTGTGGCCTTTCAAGGTTGTCGCTGGAGCTGGTGACAAGCCTATGATTGTTGTGAACTATAAGGGAGAAGAGAAACAGTTTTCTGCTGAAGAGATCTCTTCCATGGTTCTTATAAAGATGAAGGAAATTGCTGAGGCCTTCCTTGGATCAACCGTGAAAAATGCTGTGGTTACTGTGCCTGCATACTTCAATGACTCGCAACGTCAGGCTACTAAAGATGCTGGTGTCATATCTGGCTTGAATGTCATGCGTATTATTAATGAGCCCACAGCAGCTGCCATTGCTTATGGTCTTGACAAAAAAGCCACTAGTGTTGGTGAGAAGAATGTTCTCATCTTTGATCTCGGTGGTGGCACCTTCGATGTTTCCCTCCTCACTATTGAAGAGGGTATCTTTGAGGTGAAAGCCACGGCAGGAGACACTCACCTTGGTGGTGAAGACTTTGATAACAGAATGGTGAACCACTTTGTTCAGGAATTCAAAAGAAAGCACAAGAAGGACATCACTGGTAACCCCAGAGCCCTTAGAAGATTGAGGACAGCTTGTGAAAGGGCAAAGAGAACTCTTTCCTCCACTGCCCAGACAACAATTGAAATTGATTCCCTATACGAGGGAGTCGACTTCTATTCTACCATCACTCGTGCCAGATTTGAGGAGTTGAACATGGATCTTTTCAGAAAGTGTATGGAGCCTGTTGAGAAATGTTTGAGGGATGCCAAGATGGACAAGAGCACTGTACATGATGTTGTTCTTGTTGGTGGATCTACTAGAATTCCCAAGGTGCAACAGCTTTTGCAAGACTTCTTTAACGGAAAGGAGCTTTGCAAGAGCATCAACCCAGATGAGGCTGTTGCCTACGGTGCTGCTGTGCAAGCTGCCATTCTCAGTGGCGAGGGTAATGAGAAGGTACAAGACTTGTTGCTTTTGGATGTCACCCCCCTCTCTCTTGGATTGGAAACTGCTGGAGGAGTGATGACTGTCTTGATTCCAAGGAATACCACCATCCCTACCAAGAAAGAGCAGGTGTTCTCTACCTATTCTGACAACCAACCTGGAGTGTTGATTCAGGTCTATGAGGGTGAGAGAGCAAGGACTAGAGACAACAACTTGTTGGGTAAATTTGAGCTCTCTGGTATTCCTCCTGCTCCCAGGGGTGTGCCTCAGATCACCGTCTGCTTTGACATTGATGCCAATGGCATCTTGAACGTCTCAGCTGAAGACAAGACCACTGGACAGAAGAACAAGATCACAATTACCAATGACAAAGGTAGGTTATCGAAGGAAGAAATTGAGAAGATGGTCCAGGAAGCAGAGAAGTACAAGGCAGAAGATGAGGAACACAAGAAGAAGGTGGAGGCCAAGAATGCACTGGAGAACTACGCCTACAACATGAGGAACACTGTGAAGGATGAGAAGATTGGTTCTAAGCTTAGCGCAGAAGACAAGAAAAAGATTGAAGATGCTATTGATCAGGCAATTTCATGGCTTGATAGCAACCAGCTTGCTGAAGCTGATGAGTTTGAAGATAAGATGAAGGAGCTGGAGAGCCTATGCAATCCCATAATTGCTAAGATGTACCAGGGTGCCGGTGGTGAGGCAGGTGCACCTATGGATGATGATGCTCCTCCAGCTGGTTCAACCGGTGCAGGCCCCAAGATCGAGGAGGTTGATTAAGTATGTGAAGCGTGACCGGTGCTAGTTTTATTCTTTATTATATTGGCTACTTTTTATGTTTTTGCGATGTTAGTATATTAGTTTCCTTTCTCTTTTTTAAGCTGTTGAATGTTTTCATCCTCAATGGCCCTTTAAAGTAGAGCCATTGATTTTGCATTTTGCAATGAGAAGCTACCCTATTATTTACAAATTTTATGCTCTGCAAGTTGTCTTTACTGTTCCTTACCCGGATGTGAGAAATATCTAACTCCCATTTTGCCTGAGGCCTACGTTTTGGATTTCTTTCTTTTGCAAGTGTCCAGCCGAGAAAAGAAGTTCCAATGATGGGGGATCTTAGTATTTGAAAAGCAATTTTAAGTTTATGCAGAAACAAAATGTTCTGTTACAGTTGCTGCGTATTTCTGATGTATGAAGTGTTCCATGATCAGCATCCAAGTGATAGAAGATGTAAAAACGTTGGAACCATGATATTTCTAAAGACATTCCTTCTATGTTAAATACAAAATAGCAAGAGGATAATTGCATGAAAGCATATTGCTAGACATACAAAATAGCAAGAGGATAATTGCATGAAAGCATATTGCTAGACATAATTTCAGGTCAGCTGAAAATAGTTTCTAAGGGTAAATATATACCAGTTGGAAATTGTTTAAATATCTTTCGTTGTACTTCCTACTCAAATATACCCCTCCAGTTATACTTTAGTAATTTAGAAACAAATTATTTGTCCCTAATTTTAATAGATTTTCCTTAAATCCACCCACTCATGTAACTCAATTTGATCCATTCACTTTGCAGACCGCATGCCTAAATTAGTGTCCGACAAAAGATGAAAGTCAATATGCTTTTCCTGCACTAACTTGTACTAAAGTTAGATGAAAGTCAATATGTTTTTCCTGCACTAACTTGTACTAAAGTTATCTCAAACATAAATGCTTTAGAATATATTCTTACATCTAGCATATAGTAAGAATTTATAAAAGACTCAAAGCATTAGACAAATAAAATTTTAAACGCCAGTAGGTTTTCATTATTATCCACTCAGTGTAACTGGAAGGGCACATTTGGACCTAAAGAATAACTAAAAGGGTATATCTGGACAGAAAGTACACCGAGGGGTATATTCCAAGGATTGGAAACAGTGTCGCAACTTTCTTCTACAATCTTATTCAAAATTTCAGTCCTGCTACTACAAGTTTTTGCACTTTTATAAGATAAAAAGAAATAATTGGAGTATCCAACTTCCTAAAGCAACTATTGAAAGATCTACAATGACAGAAATAAATAGCGTCCCTCAACTGCCTTTCGAGTCTAAATTCGTGCCATTAATCAAATATTACAGACCATCTCGGGAAAAATGTCGTTCATCCATAACTTGTAGAAACCATATCTGTATCTAACTTCAAAACATGCCCATCTGCAACTACTCTCGATTTCAGTTACTTCCTTACCCTGTTAAGCCTCTGTAGGTGATAATTGATGCTACCCCAGCCCTTCCTGTTTTTGCCACTCTGCACAAAAAGGTAATGCAAATTAATCTTTATGTGAAAGAAGAGTTTATTGGATTCATATATAAACAATATAGAAAACACAAGAAGTTTTAATTATAGCTTTTGCTAGGATTCACTATTCAACTAATGAAAAGCATCCAAATAAATTACCTGAGCTTCCATGCAGGTACTCAAAAGTGACTTCTGCCTGCCACATTTCTCGTCCTTGTTGTGATTTAAAGTCAAACAATTAAGAAATGAGATCAATTCTTTCGCGCAAGGCTTTTCGAAGCTTCCAAAGTTCCTTGGGTTAATATACAAGGTTCCAGCTTTGCGGCCCATGCTTCAGCAGATCTAAACTCAATATAAATAGGATGGTGTTAGACATGGCAATAGAGGAAATCAGATTAGCAGTGACATCAGTAGCAGCAAAATCAACAGGCAGCAAACTCATGTAACATTACATGTTCACGGTTTGAGACAAAAAGTAGGATAAACAACATTCTTGATAGAACAGACAAGAAGAAACACATCAACACTGTTTTGCGATCTACATTATTCTAAACCATCAAAGCACTGTAAACCATAGGGTCACAGGTTCTTAACTGTCAAAGTACCCAGACACGGGCAAATGCAGGACTTCAAGAAGATTGTTGCACCATTGCTTTTAAGATAAGATCTAAAATTTTACAGTGACAAGATGAAATTGAGTTGTACATTGTATTTTGACTGTTGTAGTGTTTTGCATGTGGTTTGCGGGATAAAATATTAGAAATAAGGGAATAAAATTTAAAATAGGCTGCTTTAGAAAAAAAAAAAAAAAAAAGGAGACGAGATGACTCATGGGTAACAACAGGGATTCAATCCCTCGACCTTAAGGGTTGAGAACATTGCTGAAACCAGTGGCCCACTGAGTCTCTTTTGACCATGGGTGCCTTCAGATAATATAGAGATATTTTAAAAATTATACAAATAATATACTGAGTTTAGTAGGATGACCACAGGTTCATGTGACTTTTTCTAACACATAATTCACCACTGTACCCCAAGGGTGACGAGTAGATGAATAAAAGGAGGTACAGCAGTTACAATTGCGAAAATGCTTACATATTAAACAGAACAACTAAAACTTACCACTAGAATACCACGTAAAATGTAAGTTGCACCACTAGATGCTCTACAAAGTCAGACTAGTCTTTTCGCTCATGGTATATTCAAATAACGATTTTTTTAATAGATAGCACATTCAAACTTCAGAGGTAGTAATTTGGCTGTCAACAGTCAGCTTATTGTCTTGATTGTTCTAGAAATGCTACCATGTTTTCCTACTCTGCAAGGTAGAAAGTAAAGCTTATTCGAGTATTTTATGCAACAGTTTTATCAAAGAAAGAAATTTGGAAGAAAAGTAACATATGCTTCCATTTGACAGAGCGTTTGGGAAGTTATGCTTTGAACCTTGGTAACTTGATAGCTTCTCCAAATAGCTGCTACTATAGAACTTTTAGACCACAAACAATAAAAACTCCCTTTTTGCTACCTATAAGAACAAACCCAATACAATCCTACGAGAGGATTTTGGGGAGGGTATTGTGTATGCAGTCTTACCTTACCTTGTGGAGGTAGAGAGGCTCGACTTTTTTCTACCTAAAGTTTCTATTTCTTAGCACATTTCTGACGAGAGTAATTATGCTTTGCGGGGTCTACACTTCATCGCAAGGTTTCAAACCAATGAATAGAAGGGTAATCAATATCTCCGCATGCTGGGGGGAGAGTGACTGTTACTTTCCAGGGAATAGATATTTCCAAGTCAGTTTAATTTGGCAAGAGTGATATAGACTGGTCAGTTGCTTTTCATGAACTGTTCATAGCAAAATTATACTTCTTCTTGGAAGTAAATTTCATGTCTGATTACAACACAACCCTCAAGGCAATAATAAGAGCTTTTCTCATTGTAAAGGATATTGAAAGCCTATACTCTTTCTCCCGAGTTAGTCGTGAAAGATTTTAGTGCCTAAGTTTCAAATCCAAAAATTGTTTCAAAAGTTCAAACTCATTGCCTTTTGATTAATAGAGATTTTGAACTCTTCGAGCATGGGAGATTCTTATACATTACAAACATTCAATGACAATTAGTTCTTTTACAATCCACGACATCATGTAACTAAGAGTCAACTCACAAGTGTAACATTATGTTTAAGAAAAAGAGTGATCACAATGTGAGGCCTTTCACCTCTTCCATTTGCTTAGGGGTGAAACCAACTCTGTTTCCAGAACTTTTAACCAAGTAACTAGAACCAATATAAGAAATAAAATAAAGTCAACCTATTAAGTGGATTTTGGAAAGTTATAGGTAATCTCTCTATCCCCATCAAGTAAGGTAGTATATGTGACATTGACCAGAATAAGAAAATAAAGAACCTCCTTATGCATTCACGAGTAAAGTAAGGCAGACACAACAACACCAACTATGTCTCAAGCATAAGCAAGTTCAGGTCCTCTATATAAATCCTTCTTATCTATTTAAGCTCAAATCATGTCACATCATATCAATTAGAGATAAAACTGGAAACAAGTGATATATATAATAAACAATACCCAAAAGTACTCTAACAAGACTACATCATGTTCTGCACTAGCAAATATCACCTATAAGGATTTTTTTCCTTCTTTTATGCGCTACCTTTAGCCAAGTCTGCATTGATCTAAAAAAAATGTAGGTCTTTCAAGACAACTTTCTCCCATGTAATTTTAAATCTGCCTCATTCCCTCTTAACACCTTTACTTACAATACTATCACACATAGAGACCGGCATATTAGTAGATCGACGCATGCAGCACATAACCAAACCATCTGAAGCGACTTACTCTTATTGTACCCTTACTGCGTGCTACTTTCACCTTCTAGCAAACATGGTCATTTTTATCTTATCTAATTTTGTATGGTTTCACATCCATCCTAGCATCTGCATCTCTACAACACTCATCTAGTTGAATATATTGGACATGATGCATGCATGCAGGACTTGACCAAAACCATCTCTAGTGACTTTCTCTTATTGCATACCCATTGCATGCTGTTTTCACCTTCTACCAAATATGGTCATTTTTATCTTATCTAATTTTGCACGGACGCACATCAATCTTAGCATATGCATCTCTCCAACACTCAACTAGTGAATATGTTGGATTTTAACATCCCAAAAGTCACTACCATATCACATTGCTAGTCTTATAATTGTTCAGTAGAACTTCAATTTACTTCAGTGGGGGCATCCTCATATCGCCTGTGTTCGCCTATAATGCGAGAATCCTTTTGTATTTATTTAAGTTAGGATACTAGGCAATCAACAATCAACCACCACAATAACTACCTAACTGGTGCTTCAACATGACATTTGTATAAGAGTTGGATTGACAACTTAAAAGGAATATTTCCAGCAAGCCATTTCCCTTAATGTTCGCAGTGGTTCTTAGGTGAAGTTTTGGAAAGATAAATGGCTCTGTGACTCCAGTTTGTAAGTCATGTACCATCTCTTTTCCTACTAGCCACTAATCCCCACTCTACAGTGGAGAAAACCGGATCAAGCAACACATGGGATGTTCAATTTAGGAGGAATATGCAACATTGGAGCTAAATGATGTATTTGACCTGCTGAGAAGATCAAACAGTTGTTCAGTTGATACCCAATGCTCTGACAGGACATAGGGCAGCACCAAGGAGGGCATATACAGTGTAAAAGGAAGGTAATCACAAAATGTGCTCACAGAAGTTATTGATCTATGGCCCCCCAAGGGTAAGTTGTTTCACTTGGACAACACTGAAAGCGGCAATCCTGACTCAAGACAATCTTTGTAGAAATTTTGAGCTTGTTGGATAAATATTACATGTGCCCCTCAACCTTAGAATCTATCAACTATCTTTCTTTGCATGGCGCAGTTGCTGGCACATGTTCCTATAAGTTTTTGGTTTCAGTTGGGCACGACCCCAGAGTATCAAGGAAGCTGCTAGAAGTTGGGAACTTTCTGAAAGTCAGCAAAGCCATCAAGAACATCCAGCAAATGATTCCAAGTTGTAATTTTTTGGTGTGTGGACAGAAAGGAATAGGAGGTGTTTTGACGGGTTTCAACTCCTAATTCAGTATTTAAGGCAAGGTGTCTACTTCAGCTTTTTAGTTAGAGTAATTATGTTCCTGTAAATGATGTTGTTTCTTTTGTGGATCTCATTGGCTCTGAGCCTGGCTTAACTACCTACTTTTGGTTTTGGCTAGTTCCTGATGCTTATAGAACTTTGTCTTTGAAACTAACATCACTATGGCACTCTTTGCATCTTCTTGATGCCAACAATACAACATTTTACTTCATTGAAAAAGAGTTGGATTGAGCTGACAAACCAGAAAAGGTTCAAATAACATAAGAGAAAATTGAATTTTTGACTGCTTTTGACTTGCATGGGTCTAAAAAAATTACAACTTCAATAAAAGATAGATGATACAAGCTAAAATATAAAGAATGTTAGAGTGCAACACCAAAGTTTTCTCATACTCGTGTCTTCTTATGTTTAACTTATTGCCTATTTACAGAATTCACATCCCTCAAGGTTCCTCAAACAAGTCAGAGACCACCCATCATAATCAAAGAACTACATTACCCAATCTTAACAGTTTCATAAAAAAAAAAAAAGAAAGAATTACATTTACCATTTGAGGTACTAATTTAAAGCTTTGCTGTACAAAATTTTGTTAGGAATCTACAACCATGTATCGGATATTATTTGACCTCTAGGCTCTAACCCTGTCAGCCCCAAATTTGTCTTCCATCAATGAAATGCCAACAAAAGCTATATTTATAGTTTTACCATTACAAGTATCAGGAGAAATCACCATTGCGAGAAAGCGCAGTGTCGCAAGTTATCACTTGGAAAGACAAAAGAATTAGGATATCAAATGTATAGTAGCCATCATGTTCGTGCCCACGGGTGTGACGTAACCGTCAAAGAAATAAGTAATACCACGGGATAGAGACGAAAAACTAGGTAGGTTTTCCTCATCTGCCTAAACATTTGCCGGCAGAGTTATGCATTATTTGTGCTAGCAGGAGGTAACAAGTTTCTGATCGAATAGTCCTGTTTAGGCAAGCTGACCCAAACACCGCAACTAGACCATGCATTTATTATTGCTATTGTTGAGAGATGACGACCGGAGAGATACTTTTCATTTTGAAGTTGGGGAAGCCACTATTTACACTACAAGATGTTGTTCTTTATGGATTACCAGTAGGGAGAACCGGTAGCAGACATTGATAATTCAAGGACGCAAGAGTGGCAGGTTTATGTGAGAAGTTGCTCGGTTTTAGACCACTGAATGATAAGCTAGATGGAGCTATGCTTGATATTAGTGCACTGGAAAATCATGTGAAGGCCTTTCGTGAGGTTTATGATGATACAAATGAGGTAGTTATTCATCAACTTGCTAGATGTTACATGATGTTGATGAATGGGATAGCTTGTTTCCTGACACATCAGGAAACAAGGTTAAGTTGATATATTTGGTGCATCTTGATAACATCAGTCAAACTGACATGTATAGTTGGAGTACTGTTGTGTTGGCATGGTTGTATCGTGCATTATCCCGTGCTTCCCAGTCTAAGAAAAAAGAGATCTGTGCTTTTTTTCCACTTCTATAGGTATAATGCGCTTCCCAATCTAAGAAAAAAGAGATTTGCGCTTTTTACCACTTCTATATGTATGTATTTTGTAATTGATAGGTTGATATTTATAAAAGAATAAGAACTGTATTTATTTATTTTGTATATATACTTGGGTACGGGCATGGGAGAGATTGAAGATTATTCATCCAGATCACCTTCAAGCTAGAGGTGCTATTACCTTCTCGGATGATCTCCCAAATCCCCCATACGCGAGTAGATGGAGCGTGCAACTTAGTCGGATGTATTCACCCCAATATGTATTGTCGTCGTTTCGTGATCAATTGGATAATCTTGTAGATTAATAAGTATGACTACAAACTCTATGTATTGTTGTATAGCAAGTGTTGCCATTTTTTTTACTAAGAATTTTCTATCTTACAGTTTGTTTGGGAGCTCTATACTCCTGATATGATGGAGAATCTTGTCGATTATTGTCGCTCAGGAGAATACTTTTGGCGTGCTATGGTTCCACTGCTATGTTAGGATGCAGTGGAGATGCATCAACTCAACAGTGTTCTCAGACAATTCGGAATGCATCAAAACGTTCCTAACGCCTGCAATTTCAACAACATGAAAAGTCTGACCGTTGTGGCAAACAAAACACCGATTGGAGTACACATCATACAAGTCACATACTTGTAGGGAATAATTGTGCAAGTTGTATTTGGGAAGCTCCATTAGCAAAAGGTCCTCTTCCATATGATGACGATTACCTTAAGTGGTATCGTTTGATCACTCGACAAATTATTGGGAATCCAGAATTCCGCATTCCAAAAGGGTATGCATCACTTGCACCAACATCTGAGATTATGGTACGTACTTTATATCAATGTGTATTTTTTTTAACCTCTTTTTTATATTGTTTTTACTTGTATTGCTACTCTTTTTTCTTGTTTTTACCGCATTTTGGCCATGTTTAGCTGTGGTTTCCGCTACTTGTATTTTTTCCGCGATTTCGCTTCTCCTTACCTGTAATTTGATATCGTTTTTATGCTATGTTGGTTGCTACTTTGTCCATACCCACTATTAAACCTTTGAGACGAAGAGGCACTGCGTCTAACTACCCTTCCAATAGTAGGTATGGGCAAAGCAACGACAAACATATCATAGAAACAACATCAAATTACAGGTAAAGGAGCGGCAAAATCGAGAAAAAATGCAACACAAGTAGCGGAAACTGCAGCTAAACATGGCCAAAGTGTGGTAGAAACAAGAAAAAATAGTAGCAATACAGGCAAAAACAATATAAAGAAGAGGTAAAAAAATACATATTGATATAAAGCACGTACCATAATCTCATATGTTGGTTTAAGTGATGCATATACCCTTTAGGACTGTGGAATTTTGGATTCCCAAATTTGTCGAGTGATCAAATGATACCACTTAAGGTAATTGTCATCATATGGAAGGAGACCTTTTGCTAATAAAGCTTCCCAAATACAGCTTGCATGATTATTCCACAAGTATGTGACTTGCATGTCGTGTACTCCAATCGGTGTTTTGTCTGCCACGACGGTAAGACTTTTCATGTTTGTTGTTGAAACTATAGGTATCAAGAATGTTTTGATGCATTCTGAATTGTCTGAGAACCTTGTTGGGTTGATGCATCTCCACTACATCCCAACATAGCAGTGGAACCACTGCACGCCGAAAGTATTCTCCTAAGCGACAATAATCGGCAAGATTCTCCATCACATCAGGTGTATAAGGCTCCCAAACAAACTTTAAGATAGAAAATTGTTAGTAAAAAAAAATTTGGCAACACTTGCTATACAACAATATATAGAGTTTGCATGTCATACTTGTTCATCTACAAGATTATCCAATTGATCACGAAACGATTACAAAATGCATACCTGTAGAAGTGATAAAAAAGCACATATCTCTTTTTTTTTTAGACTGGGAAGCACGGCATAACCATGCCAACACGGCCAACTATACATGCCAATTTGACCGATGTTATCAAGATGCGCCAAATATATCAACTTAACCTTGTTTCCTGATGTGTCAGGAAACAAGCTAACCCCAATCATCATCCCTAGCAAGTTGATGAATAACTACCTCATCTGTATCATCATAAATCTCACGAAATGCCTTCACATGGTTTTCCAGTGCACTAATATCAAGCCTAGCTCCATCTAGCTTATCATTCGGTGGTCTAAAACCGAGCAACTTCCCACGTAAAACCTGACACTCCTCTTGTGTCCTTGAATTATCAATGCCTATTACCGGTTCTCCCTCTACTGGTAATCCATAAAAAACATCATCTTGTAGTGCAATAGTGGCTTCCTTAACTTTAAGATGAAAAGTATGTGTCTCTGGTCTTCATCTCTCAACAAGAGCAGTAATAACTGCATGGTCCAACTGTAGAGGTCCTACTCAATAAACCCCATAAAATTCAGCATTAATTAATATTTGTAGGACGCGTGGATGAATAGGATGTCTTTGGACCTCAGACCAAAATTTACCATCACATCGTCGACATTGTAAACCTGTGTCCACCTCACCAGCCCATACATCTTCTGACCTATGATTCTTATGTCTAGTTAGCACACTAGGATCTAAGGGACCAGGATGTAGTTGTTTCAACCTTTGATTCTTCATCTAACAAAATATCTGAAATTCCA
>JAABOM020000007.1:21907256-21917526 GCA_011800125.2 Solanum clarkiae
TAGTGTGCTAACTAGACATAAGAATCATAGGTCAGAAGATGTATGGGCTGGTGAGGTGGACACAGGTTTACAATGTCAACGATGTGATGGTAAGTTTTGGTCCGAGGTTCAAAGACATCCTATTCATTCACGCATCCTACAAATATTAATTGATGTTGAATTTTATGGGGTCTATAGAGTAGGACCTCTACAGTTGGACCATGCATTTATTACTGCTCTTGTTGAGAGATGAAGACCAGAGACACATACTTTTCATTTTAAAGTTACGGAAGCCACTATTGCACTACAAGATGATGTTGTTCTTTATGGATTACCGGTAGAAGGAGAACAGTAATAGGCATTGATAATTCAAGAACGCAAGAGGAGTGGCAGGCTTTATGTGAGAAGTTGCTCGGTTTTAGACCACCGAATGACAAGCTAGATGTTGCTAGGCTTGATATTAGTGCACTGGAAAACCATGTGAAGGTATTTCGTGAGATTTATGATGATACAGATGAGGTAGCTTTCATCAACTTGCTAGGGATGATGATTGGGGGTAGCTTGTTTCCTGACGTGTCAGGAAACAAGGTTAAGTTGATATATTTGACGCATCTTGATAACATCGGTCAAATTGGCATGTATAGTTGGGGGAGTGTTGTGTTGGCACGTTTGTATCGTGCATTATGTCGTGCTTCCCAATCTAAGAAAAAAGAGATTTGTGTTTTTTTACTACTTCTAAAGCTATGCATTTTGTAATATTGTTATTGTTATTGATAGGTTGATATTTATAAAAGTATAAGAACTGTATTCATTTGTTTTGTGTATATACTTAGGTATGGGCATGGGAGAGATTGAAGATTATTCATCCAGATCAACTTCAGGCTAGAAGTGCTATTACCTTCTCGGATGATCTCCCAAATCCCCCATACACGAGTAGATGGAGCGTGCAACTTAGTTGGACGCATTCACCCCAATATGTATTGTCGTTGTTTCGTGATCAATTAGATAATCTTGTAGATGAACAAGTATGACATGCAAACTTTATTTAATATTGTATAGCAAGTGTTGCCAAAAATTTTTTTACTAACAATTTTTTATCTTACAGTTTGTTTGGGAGCCCCATACTCCTGATGTGATGGAGAATCTTGCCGATTATTGTCGCTCGGGAGAATACTTTTGGCGTGTTGTGGTTCCACTACTATGTTAGGATGTAATGGAGATGCATCAACCCAATAGGGTTCTCAGACAATTTGGAATGTATCAAAACATTCCTGACGCCTGCAATTTCAACAACAAACATGAAAAGTTTGACCGTCGTGGCAGACAAAACACCAATTGGAGTACACATCATGCAAGTCACATACTTGTACAGAATAATCGTGCAAGCTGTATTTGGGAAGCTCCATTAGCAAAAGATCTCCTTCCATATGATGACGATTACCTTAAGTTGTATCGTTTGATCACTCGACTAATTATTGGGCATCCAGAATTCCAAAGTCCAAAGGTATGCTTATTCATACAGTTAGCAATTTGGCAAAAGCAAATCACTGTGCGACATGATATAGGTCAAACAAAAAAGTAGTGAACAATCTTTGAAGAAACACACTGAGCAATTTTTGAAGAAACATTTGAGCAACTGATATTAGAGGTGAATTTTGTTTTCTTTTCTTTACTACTCAGTCTCAATTAATGTCTATTGTGCTACATATTGATATTGCCTATAAAGAACTCTGTAATGATGTACCTAAAATACATGTGCAGTTTAAAGTAAGGTTTCTCACAAATTCTTTTTTTTTAAAAACAAAAAAGGTAATTGTTTCTGTTCTCCATAAAACAATACATAGGTTGTACTGGGAACCATATTTACATGAGAAACTCTAAAGAACATAGTGAGTCTAAGACATCAATGATGGAGACAGTATCATTAGAGTACATCTGATTACACCAAAAACATAGTCAAAATGCAATTCAGTTTGACTTGTTGCATATTACTCTCCCTATTATCAAAAACTCTAAGGTTCCTCTCTTTTCATATTGTCCACCAAATAGTGGCAAGGACAATTCTCCAATTGCTTTTGTTTTTTGCTTGTGTCCCGGCTTCTTCCCAACTGTATAGAGCCTCTGAAATCCTACCAAGCATGGACAGGAAATGTTTTTCAGTCTCAAGAACAAATTCCACAACTGGCCAGTGATTTCACATTGGATGAACAAATGGTTGAAAGTTTCTGCAGTTTTACCGCAGAAAAAACATCTAGAGCAGAGTGGAATTCCCCTCTTCATTAAATTCTCCAGTGTCAATACTACTTCCTTAGCCAATAGCCACACAAAGCAATTGTAGGGGATCTTGGCTTTCCATATAGGTTTCCAGGGCCATCTGATTAACTGCAAATTTCGGTGGTTCAGCTTCCTGTATGTTGAACCTACTTTAAAATTCCCTTTACAGTTTCCCAACCATTGCAATTTGCCCTGTCCTGTTTCCAGACCACTGAACTGGTCAATGCTTCTAAAAATTCTGCTACTCTCGAAATTTCCCAGTTATTGAGGTGTCTTCTAAATACAAAATTCCACCCTTGAGGAGTCCATAAGTCAGCTACAGTACTTTGTTGCTAAAGACCTAGACTGTGGATATCAGGGAAGAGTGTCTCCAAATTACCTTCTGATCAATTCAAATCCTGGATTTCCGAATTGAGAGAACCAGTTTGATCTTGGTGTAGGTTTGAATTCATTCCAAAGTACTCTAATGGATTTCCATAAGCTAACACCATAAGGGTGGTAACCTCCTTTGTCATCCAACTATCACTCTCTTCATCTTTTGCCTCTATGACTGAGCCCCACAAGTTTTGATTATCATTTGAATATTTCCAAAGCCACTTCATCCTCAAAGCTTTGCTCTAATTCTTCATGTTTTGATCCCCAAACCCCCAACTCTCTTTTCAGTGATTACAGTTTTCCATTTGACTAAGTGATACCCCTTCCCTCTCTTGTTCCCTTGCCACAAAAAATTTTCTCCTGATGCTATCCAACCTATTGATGATTCTTGTTGGTACAGGAAATAATGACATCATATATGTTGGAAGTACATCAAGCACAGAGTTAATTAGAGTTACTCTACCCCCTAGTGAAAGGTACTGAGACTTCCACCTTGCTAGCCTCTTCTCACACTTTTCAATCACCCCATTCTAGATTTCCATGGAGTTGGTTTTGCCCCCAAAGGCATACCCAAATATGTGGTAGGGAGGGCACCAACTTCGCCGCCAAGTATTGACTTCAAAATTTGCATGTCTGGTACTTCATTTACCGGATACAAGAAGTTTTTCCTCCAATTGACATGTAGCCCAGCCATACCTTCAAAAATAACAAGAATCAGTCTCAGTATTTTGAGGTGGTCTTCCGTAGCATCACAAAAGATCAAGGTGTGTCATCTGCAGTATGCAGATGACTGATCTCTAGACTTTCCCTTCTAGCTCTAGCAACTTCAAAACCTCTCAGCCACCCTTGACTGCTAGCATTCTTGATCATATTGTTGAGTCCCTCCATGACTAGTATGAAAAGGAAGGGTGATAAGGGATCACTCTGCCTAAGACCTCTCTGTGATCTGAAGTATCCTGTTAGAGAGCCATTTACCAAAACGGAGAAGTTCACCGAAGATATGCAAAACTTAATCCACTGTCTCCATTTGTAACCAAAACCCATCTTCTCCAACATACCCATAAGAAAATCCCAATTGACATGATCATATGCTTTCTCAATGTCTAAGTTGCATAGAATTCCTGGTTTTTTTAATACTAACCTGGAATCTACAACTTCATTAGCTATGAGGACTGCATCCATTATCTGTCTCCCTTTAATAAAAGCTCATTGTTGTGAATCAGCAAGCTTGGACATCACTATTTTCAACCTTTCGATAAGCACTTTTGAGAAGATCTTATACATACTACCTATCAAACTAATAGGTCTAAAGTCCGTCAATTCTTTTGCACCTTTTTTCTTTAGGATCAAGGCTATGAAGGTAGAATTCAAACTTCTTTCAAACCTCCCTTGTCCATGGAAACTCTGGAAAGTTTCCATATGTCGCCTTTCACCACCTCATAATTTCTCTCAATCAAGTTCGCGAATTTGTGAGTAATCAAACATCTTGACATTTGCAGATTTAAGAAGCATGATATGTCGGCACGGTTCACTGCGGGCTGGCATATTCTTGATTTGAAGATATGTCCATCAGACAGTATGAGCTAAATATCTGAAAATTTATGGATATATTTTGCTGAGATGTAAACCCCTTGCTACCCTCTAGATCTGCCAATGTGTTCTGTCTCAAACTTAAGAGTATATGATTGTTACATAATCTGATTGCTTACTTGAATATTGAGTTTTAATAAAGTTGAGACTATCCCCAGACCCCACTTGTGGGATTTCACTGGTATGTTGTTGTTGTAATAAAGTTGAGACTATGTTGGCAATGAAGCTGGACAATTGGCTTCTCAATTATCATCTCTTCCCTCTCTCACCTCCTGTACTCCACAATCAGTTTAGCAGTGTTTTCACCTTATATATAAATCAATTACTGTCTGAATCATTTTGTCACTTTGAGGCCAACATATATAATTATTCTGTTGAACATAGATATAAAAGTCTGAGGATTGATATTAAAACATGGGGTTTGAGACTTTGAGCTACATGTTGAAATTTTAAAATCAAAATTAAGGACGTAAGTATTCTGATTTGGAATCGGAAAACTAATATTCATGACATTGTCATGATATTTTAACTAAAATATGAAGTTTAGGATAATAATATTCTAAATTTTGAACTGAGAAATCGAAACTTAGAATAGTAAGATTGACAATGTTGAGTTTTTGATGAAAACTTTGAGCTCATAAATCGCAAGTAGAAGTTTTGAAGTGAAAAAAATTAAAGTTAGGGATACAATTTTTTGAAGTTTGAACTGAAAAATTAAACTTGTCTGAAATTTTAAACTGGAAAAATGAACTTGAGAATATAGAATATGAAATTTTGCTCTTGAAAAATTGAACTTCAGAATAATACAACTTGAAGCTTAAAAATCAGACAAATAAATAGTTATTTGGAATGCTAGACGGCGGCGACAGAGAGAAGAAGAAGAAAAGAATAAAGAATAATTTTAGGGTGTGAAGAGAGGGTATAAATGGGCTTTGGTTATTTGTTCTAGAATGTTCTATTTCCCTATTTCTTTAGGGGGAATGGGTCTTTTCTTAACCAACCACTTGTTTTATGGGCCCCCAAAAAACCACTTCCATATACCAGCTGCCACGTAGTTCCGAGTGAATTATTTAAATGAATTTTGCAGTTTCAATAAAAAATAGAATGAAAAAATATTGTGCAAAAATGGATTTCATATTTTTTTAGAAAATATGGTTCACTTATATCCTTCATTATATTTTTGGAGCATCAATGTTCCAAATATTATTTTAGCTCGACCTAAGGTGTAGTTATAAAGGTGTTAGGATGGTCAGGCGAACATCATTAGTCGAAATGTTACACGATATACAGAGGTCAAATATTAATTTATACTTGTATAGATAGAATTTTGAACATTTTTGACACAATGTATAGCAGTAGCTTAATGGTCAAAAGTGTGCATAGAGCTACATACACCAACTATGTCTCAAGCATAAGCAAGTTCAGGTCCTCTATATAAATCCTTACTTATCTATTTAAGCTCAAATCATGTCATCATCATATCAATTAGAGATAAAACTGGAAACAAGTGATATATATAATAATACCAAAAGTACTCTAACAAGACTACATCATGTTCTGCACCAGCAAAATATCACCTATAAGGATTTTTTTTCCTTCTTTCATGCCCTACCTTTAGCCAAGTCCGCGTTGATCTAAAGAAAATGTAGGTCTTTCAAGACAACTATCTCCCATGTAATTTTAAATCTGCCTCATTCACTCTTAACACATTTACTTACAATACTATCACACATATAGACCGGAATATTAGTAGATACACATGCAGGACATGATCAAACCATCTAAAGCGACTTTCTCTTATTATACCCTTACTGCGTGCTACTTTCACCTTCTAGCAAATACGGTCATTTCTATCTTATCTAATTTTGTATGGTTTCACATCCATCTTAGCATCTGCATATCCACAACACTCATCTAGTGAATATGTTGGACATGATGCATGCATGAAGGACATGACCAAAACCATCTCTAGTGACTTTCTCTTATTGTATACCCATTGCATGTTATTTTCACCACCTACCAAATATGGTCATTTTTATCTTATCTAATTTGGCAGGGCTGCACATCAATCTTAGCATATGCATCTCTACAACACTCAACTAGAGGATATGTTGGATTTTAACATCCCAAAAATCACTACCATATCACATTGCTAGTCTTATAATTGTTCAGTAGAACTTCAATTTACTTCGGTAGGCATCCTCATATCGCCCGTATTCGCCTATAAAGCGAGAATCCTTTTGTATTTATTTAAGTTAGGATACTAGGCAATCAACAATCAACCACCACAATAACTACCTAACTGGTGCTTCGACATTACATTTGTATAAGTGTTGGATTGACAACTTAAAGGATTATTTCCAGAAAGCCACTTCCCTTAATGTTTGCAGTGGTTCTTAGGTGAAATTTTGGAAAGACAAATGGCTCATGACTCCACTTTGTAAGTCATGTACCATCTCTTTTCCTACTAGCCACTAATCCCAACTCCACAGTGGAGCAAACCAGATCAAGCAACTCATGGGATGTTCAATTTAGGAGGAATATGCAACATTGGAGCTAAATGATGTATTTGACCCGCTGAGAAGATCAAACAGTTGTTCAGTTGATAGTCAATGTCTGACAGGAGGACATAGGCCAGTACCAAGGGCGGCATATACAGTGTAAAAGGCAGGTAATCACAAAATGTGCTCGCAGAAGTTATTGATCTATGGCCCCAAGTTTAAGTTGTTTCACTTGGACAACACTGAAAATGGCCATCCTGACTCAAGACAATCTTTGTAGAAATTTTGAGCTTGTTGGATAAATATTACATGTGCCACTCAACCTTAGAATCTATCAACTATCTTTCTTTGCATGGCCCAGTTGCTGGCACATGTTCCTATAAGTTTTTGGTTTCAGTTGGGCACGACCCCAGAGTATCAAGGAAGCTTCTAGAAGTTGGGAACTTTCTTAAAGTCGGCAAAGCCATCAAGAGCATCTAACAAATGATTCCAAGTTGTATTTTTTGGTGTGTGGACAGAAAGGAATAGGAGGTGTTTTTGACGGGTTTCAACTCCTAATTCAGTATTTAAGGCGAGGTGTCTACTTCAGCTTTTTAGTTAGAGCAATTATGTTCCTGTAAATGATGTTGTTTCTTTTGTGGGTCTCATTGGCTCTGAGCCTGGCCAAACTACCTACTTTTGATTTTGGTTAGTTCCTGATGCTTATAGAACTGTCTTTGGAGCTAACATCACTTTGGTATTCTTTGCATCTTCTTGATGCCAACAGTATAACATTTTACTTCATTAAAAAAGAGTTGGATTGAGCTGACAAATCAAAAAAGGTTCAAATAACATAAGAGAAAATTGGATTTTTGACTTCTTTTGACTTTCATGGGTCTAAAAAAATTACAACTTCAATAAAAGATAGATGATACAAGCTAAAATCTAAAGAATATTGAGTGTTACACCAAAGTTCTCTCATACTCATATCTTCTTATGTTTAACTTATTGCCTATTTACAGAATTCACATCCCTCAAGGTTCCTCAAACAAGTCAGAGACCACCCATCATAATCAAAGAACTACATTACCCAATCTTACCAGTTTCAGCAAAAAACAAAAACAGAATTACATTTACCCATTTGAGGCACTGATTTAAAGCTTTGCAGTATAAAATTTTGTTAGGAATCTACAACCATGTATCAGATATTATTTGACCTCTAGGCTCTAACCCTGTCAGCCCCAAATTTGTCTTCCATCAATGAAATGCCAACGAAAGCTATATTTATAGTTTTACCATTTCAAGTATCAGGAGAAATCACCATTGCGAGAAAGCACTTCGTTGCAAGTTGTCACGTGGAAAGACAAAAGAATCAGGATATCAATTGTATATTAGTAGCATGTTCGTACCCACGGGTGTGATCTAACCGTCAAAGAAATAAGTAATACCATAGGATAGAGACAAAAAACTAGGTAAGTTTTCCTCATCTGCCTAAACATTTGCCAGCAGAGTTATGCATTATTTGTGCTAGCAGGAGGTAACAAGTTTCTGATCGAATAGTCAAAGTGCAGGCAAGCTGACCCAGACACCACCAATTTAAAAATGCTATTGAAGAAGTAGTAGCATGTGCACTAAACAAGCTAAAATATTTCTAATAATTTACAGAACTGGCATATAAACTAAGCATTAGCTGAGGTTATTCCACTCGCACTTCTTCTTCCAACTAACCAATTCAAGAACTAACAACTGCTACTCAGAAAACAATATAATAATCTTTCTAATAAACACAGAGAAAAAAATTCTAATATATAAGAACCTTGAAAAAAAATGAAAACCTAGAATCTTAATAAAATGAGTAGGATTGTGGAATATGAATTCCTCCTAATAATACAGTGATAAAAGTGCCATCTTTGTATGTCCCTGATAAATATTTTTCACTTGAAGAACAGTGTGATCTGAAAAACTCAAACTCAGCTTACACAAACAGGGAGGAAAATAAACACTATAAAAGTTTAAATTGTAAAAATAACAAATAGTATATGAAATCGATTGAAGAGTTTCTTACCAGTGGAATTCGCCGGAGAAAGAGATAGGAACGAGTTCGCCGACGGAAATGGAGAGCCTGGAAAGTTCGCCGTCCAGGGAGGAGAGCATCACTTCAATTAATTAAGTAAACTAGTGTATCATATTGGGCCGAAATCTATTCCACTTTGGGTTTATCAATTAGCCCATGAATTTAAAAGCCATAAATTTTTGTATAACTTATATATTTCTATTATATAGAAAGCCATGAGAAGGATCAATGTCATTTTAGTAATTTTAATTTTATTTAAGGTTAAAAATAATTATTGGTCAAAATAAAAATCTAGAAAAATCTATACATGTCTTATTTTTGTTATGAGGCCATAAAGATATTTTTGTAATTGTTTTAAAATGAAGAGTTTCTATTAGTTAAGTTCTAGCAAATAATAATAAATGTTAAGTTTGTTTGGACATGTTTTACAAAGAAATGTTGAACTAATTTAAAAATAAAAGGTGTTTGAATAGTTGATTTTTTGCTTCTAAAAAAGCTTTTAAGGATTATTGTGTAAACATACTTTTTTTATTTAGTTACATAATATGACCATTACTGAAGTTCGTATCTTAATTATTAAAATAGTCTTAAAAATGATGTATCCATATTTTTTATTTAATTTAAAGTATCTAATTTAGTGATTGAAAGAGAAAATAATGTTTGACGATCAATAAATTAATAATTTGATAATGTATTTGTTGGCACCCAATTTTTACTCTCCACAATACGAATTAATTATGGAGCTTTTAGTTTTGACAATTTGAAGCGGAGGAGGTAAAACTAGCTATGAGTAGGACGAAAAGGGGGAGGGTGATCGGACCCGATGAGATTCCAGTGGACTTTTGGAAGAACTTGGGCAAGGATGGCATAGAGTGGCTAACTAGACTGTTCAATGTTATTAGGAAGACTACCAAGATGCCTGAGGAATGGAGGAAAAGTACAATGGTTCCACTGTACAAGAATAAGGGAGATATTCAAATTTGCAATAATTATAGGGGTATCAAGTTGTTAAGTCACACTATGAAGGTATGGGAGAGAGTTGTAGAGAGGAGGGTTCGTAAAGTAGTATCTATCTCGGAGAATCAGTTTGGGTTCATGCCGAGGCGGTCGACGACGGAGGTAATTCATTTGGTTCGGAGGTTTGTGAAAAAATATAGGGACAAGAAGAAGGACCTTCATATGGTGTTCATTGATCTCAAGAAGGCGTATGACAAAGTCCCAAGAGAGATCCTATGGAGGTGTTTAGAAGCGAAAGGCGTACCTGGGGCGTATATCAGGGCGATTAAGGACATGTACGATGGGGACAAAACTCAAGTCAAAACGGTGGGAGGAGACTCTGAGTATTTCCTTGTTGAGATGGGACTCCACCAGGGTTCTGCGCTGAGCCCTTTATTGTTTGCCTTGGTGTTGGATGAGCTGACTCGACACTTACAGGAAGAGATACCGTGGTGTATGCTATTTGCTGATGACATAGTATTGATTGATGAGTCTCGGACTA
>JAABOM020000007.1:21960696-21984039 GCA_011800125.2 Solanum clarkiae
TAGAAGTCACAATGACCTCTCTGTGTCATGGTCACTGTTTTTTGCAGAATACAGGTAGCCTCTTTTATATGTTTTGTTCATGGATTTTAAAATAGTATCATATAATATTTTTAAGCCTTTAGCAATTATTTTACTTTATTTTAAAAATTTATAAGTCACATTAAAAGATTCAATCGATAAGATGGAACTTCAAGTTGCTCACGCAAACAAACATCAAAATAATAGATATTAATCATTTAAAATATTTAAAAATTATAGTAAAAAATTAAAATTTTAAATTATATTTATATCAGATAAATTAGGATATTAATTGGGGGGGGGGGGATATCTATTTATATATATATACACATACATATACACACACACGACCCATGAAAAAATATATTCAAAACCTATTTGATCAATTTATTTTAAACATTTTAAAGATAGAATAGTGTTTTACAATATTTGAATAAAATTAAAAATTTATTTTAATGCACATAATTTTAAGTAAAAAAGACAACAATAACAACATACCCCAGTGCCTCAAAAGGCTCCCGCTCATTGCGGGGTGAGGGAGGTCGGATGTACGCAGTCTAACCCTTATGTTTAAAAACATAAAGCGGCTGTTTCCAGATGACCCATGAGGAGCGTCGAAAGTTGCTTTGACTAACTGCTACTTCACAAATGGAAAAAGCGCAGATACTTTAAAGAGTCATTTTGCTTTATTCCATCATACTCCAAGGCCAAAAAATAATCAATCTTTGACTTCATCCGAGATTGATGGAAATTTTAAGTAAAAAAGACAAATAAGTTAAAAAATTTTTATAACTTGTAATTTTTAACTTATAAATCAAAAGTAATAAACTCGTTTAGATGAACTCTCAATCATCAGTGGTCATTCAATATATCCACATTACATCAATAGTCATTCAACTGTATAAAATTACCTAGTGAAGTCATATATTTTTTTTATAAAAGTCTTTTTGTACAAAGGAATTCAATAATTTATATTTCAGATATCTTGTTACTAATAATGTAAATATGTTAACTACTCACAAAATTTCGACATGTAATACTGTAGTAGATTAGTTAAGTATAACTTTTTCTCTTATACAAGAAGCCACCGAGTTGAGCAACTTAGGATCGTCGTGTTTGCTTTAGCTGGCTGTTTCAAGCAAGCAGGTAACTATTGATCTACTTGACTTCATGGTTCAAGCCTGATATCTTAAATCCAACATTTCAAGATCGAACCTCAATAGTGTCAATATTCTTACGTCATTTCTATTGATTATTATTTAATTATTTCTTCATCAACTTCAACCATGAAATTATAATAACATGTCTACTTAATTTTACACTGATTATTAAATTTCTACTTAAATTTACCATGTCATTTTTATTAATTATTATTTAAATTATTATTTATGGCTGAGCATTTCAGCTACCTGTTGCAGCTGCTTGAAGTACGCAGGTGACTACAGTGTGTTAGCTTCGTATTACGGTGGCTATTAAAGTGACTACTTAGTTTTACTATGTCATTTTTGTTAATTATTATTTAATTATTTCTTCATTTACTTCAATTATGAAATTACAATGACATGTTTACTTAATTTAGCAATGATTATTAAAGTGTTTACCTAATTTTACTATGTCATTTCTATTAATTACTATTAATAAGAAAGAAAAATAACAACTATTGGGCTCGTGCAATGTATGGTCTTCAGAAACTAGTATTGTTATAAAATATGAATATGAGTATCAGTTATAATATAAAAATAAGAAATAAGAAATTAGAGACGTGGATAGGGGAATTAACTCTTCTTCTGTAACACCCAATTTTTTTTAGCTAAGATTGAGCCATCTTTTATATGATATAGGATTATAATTGATAATTCTTAATTGGGCATAGATGTTAAAGTCGATTTCTTAGTGTGAGAATAAATTGGAGATGATATGAGGTCGTAGTTCTAATATAAGATTTTATAAAAGTTAGGTGAACCAATGACTTGTAGGTTGTATATATATGCTAGGATCAATTCCTAAGTATTTAAAGTATATTAGGTGTGATTTAGAGTCAAAAGGGATCTTTTACACCAAGCCAAGTCCAAAGAATTTCTAGCAACTAAGTTTTCGTATGAGTCGATAGAAGGGTCAACTTCAAGTGACCATATCTCCTAAACTATAATGAGTTAGATGACCCATAATATATCAAATCAAAGATATTTGAATTAACTTTCTAACGCATCTAATTTCTCCTTAATCAGAGTTCGACGTAGAAAGTTATAACCATTTTAGCGAAGGGGTGCAAAGCTGTCCGAAGGTCCGCGACAGCTCTGGGTCGCGGACCCTCACTGGATAGCCATGAAGTTTTTTTTTCCTTTTATTTTGAGGGTAATTTCATCCTAAAATTTTACGGGGTCTATTTAAGGTCCCAAAACGCATAAACTGTTAGTTTTCATAATTAAAACTCTCTCCCTTCACTCCTAAAGATAAACGCTCAAGAATCATGAAGAAAGTCATCAAGTTAGGATTAACTTTTAAGATTCATCCTCTAGGTGAGTTATTCTTCATAAATTTCAATCTACCCAACCCAAATTTCTTTATCTATTAATGAATCTCTAATAGAACCTTACACCACAACCTAGGCTTTCAAGAAGACGAATTCAAGAATCCCAAGAAAGGATTTCTTGATTCTTTTTTTTCAAGAATGCAGGGTTCTTCATCAAGACTCTAAAAATTCAAAGTCAAGAATTCAAAAATCAAGAAAAAGCCCTTCAAAAAATGTCTTTCCAAGTTCTTTCTTTCTAAAAGAACTACCAAGATCGAGGATTTGCTCCAAGACAGCTAGTATTCATCCAATTTTGATTGTGATATCAACTTTCCAGGTATGTAAGGCTAAACGAAAACATAGGATTGTTCTTTCATGTGTCCAATAGATGGTCTTCGATGAGAGTTGAAGGTTTGTGAGTCTACATACATGATTCTTGATTATTTTCTTGAAAACTATATCTATTACATGTATTTTCATATATTGATGATCATCATAAACTTGTTTTCTTGAATTGAATATTTTCATGAGATATTGCATAAACCCTACTTATTTTTTTTATAAAGAATGCATGAATGAAGATATGGATTGAGTTTAGAGCCTTGATTGAGGATGTTGATAGAGATTGTTATTGTAAATGTGAGAATGATGATAGATTAATAGAACTTGATAGTCCCTCGAGTCTCTATAAATAAACTCTAACAATTTTTCTATTCTATTGTCCCTAATGATTGTTCTAAGCCCGGAGCTACTGATTGAGATGTTGTCTGATGAGATGGTGAGAGTCCTTATGAGGCTGATTTGAGAGGAGATAATTGATGGTGAGTGGATGATATTGATGTTTATGAACATGTTGAATCCTGGGAGGAGTATTAGCACCGAAAATAAGTAAGAGTGAGTCCCACTCGCACTCATTAACTACGTGGCCAGCATAGGTGAGGATTGACCATGAGCAACGGATGTTTCCTCAGTCCCAAAAGAGGACTTAATGTTATTTCTATTTTGGATCCAATGATGTACGCCCTCCTACCCTGGCAAGGTACTGGACGGATGCCGTAACGACATCGCTTTGTTGTACCATCACCGGCTCATAGGTGACGGGTGTAGGTCCGAAAACTCCCAGAAAATTTCCA
The DNA here is from genome assembly GCA_011800125.2 of Solanum clarkiae. Classification (NCBI taxonomy): domain Eukaryota; kingdom Viridiplantae; phylum Streptophyta; class Magnoliopsida; order Solanales; family Solanaceae; genus Solanum; species Solanum clarkiae. Next base: position 21,964,360 of record JAABOM020000007.1, read on the forward strand.
AACTGAGTGTTCCGAGTCGAGACGAGATATGATAAGATGAGTTGAGTTGCGTTCCTTTGAGATGAGTCCACTGAGATGAGTTTGTTTTGATTGGTGAGTTGAGTGGGTGATGGGTCATTTGTCTACTCTCTATTCTTTCTTTAGATATACATTTGACATGTTGACTGATTTGTATATTGAGTTGATTGTTATTGTCATATTATTCTACCTGTTTCGGTTTCACTCAGCTATTTTATATACCAGTACATTCCACGTACTGACGTCCCCCTCTGGGACTACATCATTTCATGATGTAGATACATGATTTGGAGATCGTCAACAGGCGCACCATTGAGGATTCGAGACGTTTAGCTGATTGGTGAGCCTTCCTTACTTCAGAGGGTTCCTTATATTTATTTCTATCTTGCTTTAGAGTTAAATTTACTTAGCTTTATTTAGATTAAGGTAGCCATGGGTCTGTCACTGGGACCACCTGATAGTGATAGAGGCTTTATAAACCAGAGTCGAATGTTGATGTAAAGACTTGTTGAGCTAGTTTCTTCCTACTAGCCTTTTATGATACTATTATGTTAAGAATAGATTAGATGATGAAAAATCATTTATCTTCTTATGTCTTCAGCTGATAGTAGATTGTATGAATGAATGAATGTGATGAGGCCAAGTCGTTCGCTTGCGGACTAGTAATAGTCTCTGAGTATTGGTTACGTCTGGGGTACCCTCCTGGGGCATGACATCTTTTTTCCCTCAAAATTATGAGCCAAAATTGTTCTATTTATAGTTACAACAAAAGTTGTATATTCTTAAAAGCAAAGAACGACGATATGAATACAAACGATTTATGTATATAATGTACAAAAAGCAAATAGACAACAAATTTAATCAGTTCATTATATTTATAGCAATTATCATATTTGAGAACTTTGATGATTTTTAATATTTGTGTCTGCCATTAAATGATGTAACATAAAATGACACCAGTACATGAAAAATACAATATGTAAAATGGTTGAAAAGAACACATAAGTGAACAAAATGATTGAACATGACTCAACTAGAATGATGCATAAACTTATAGTAAGAGTTGTTTAAACTTTCTCAACAAAATATACAATAGAAGTAAACTTTTAAAATAAGATAACTTTACTTTTTTGCGGTTTCTCTAATCGATAATCACGATATATAAAAAAGTTGAAAAGAACATAAGTGAACAGAAAGATTGAACATGACTCAACTAGAATGATGCATAAACTTATAGTAAGAGCTGTTTAAACTTTCTCAACAAAATATGCAATAGAAGTAAACTTTTAAAATAAGATAACATTACTTTTTTGCGTTATTTCTCTAATCGACAATCATCACTATTAGTCCCGTGATGATACAATATCATGCCCACATTGATAGAGTCATCCTATACTTTGCTAGAATATAGGACAAAATTTTAGCTTATGGAATCATCTAATATGCCTTCTCAGAGTCAATAAAGAGTTGTCCGAATTTTGGTGCAATTGTATCTTACGTTGACGATGTAGTTTATGAAATTTGAATGGTCAGAACTCTTACCCGAATTGGTGCTCAATACTATTTTCAAAATGTAACACCTGGTGAAAAGACTAAAGTAGCCCTAGAATTGATCTTGCGCGTAACACGTCTTCCCTTGCTCCATTTGCAAATTCGAGACTGGATTTGCGATTAGTGCAAAAAATGGAGTCGAAAAATGGTCTCGACTCGATTTTAACGCTATCAAGTCAAATGATTTTTTTTCAAAAAATTTTAAAACAGTGGGCTTTCCACGCCCCTTCCGCGATGCGCCAGGGACACAGATTCCCACTTGTTATTTTTTTGGTGATTTTGATGTAAACTGAGATTTCACGAAAAAGTGAGAAAATACACAGGAGCGTGACACACAGCTATGTAATTTCTGCACAGTTTTCCTTCTTTAGTGAGGAAGGGTAGTTTTGACCTTTCCAATACCCCATAATCCTAAACGAGTCGGTTATAACTCTAAATTAGACCCTATACGCGTAAGAATTCACTTTCACTCTTTCAAAAAGCTCTCAAGAAAATTCAAGCGTAAAGAAAATCAAGAACGTTAGTAGGGCTTAAAATTTTTTCCAACTCATCAAGAATTCTCTTCCTAGATATGTAAGGCCACTGAAAAAAAGACTATTTTTGAGAATATTTTAGAAATCATACGCAGTTACTATCTAAGAAGTTTCAAGTACTAGTTGAGACAAATTCATGTATTTCTGTGAAGTTTATTAAATCTCCATTTGTACGTATAGATTCTTGATAAAGTATTATGATCCTTGATTCTTTACTTGTTATGTACAGTAGTGATACCAAGATTTATAACCATGAATGATTTTCTGTAAATTTCATATGGGTTTCATGAACACCCATAAAGCTTATAGTTTGAGATAAGTTTAATAATCATTTTGTTTCTTGAACTGTTTTTGCACTTTAGCTGAGTAACTTATATGTTTGAGAATATTTTAGAAGATACTAGTTTTCAATCAAGCTACAGAAGTTCAGATGAGAAATTTAAGTTACTAAATTGGGCTAAGTCCCTGAAAGATCAAATTTTGAGAAAATCACATTCTTTAAGCTATGAGCTATATAAAAATCATTTTTTGGGAGTAATATTGAGCATCAATATGAATAAGAGTAGAATAAATTACTTGAACTCGTAAATTATGTAGCCAACATAGGATAGGATTGTACCAAGGTACATTCCTCATTAGCAACTGAGATGACCCAATATTGGGATGAATCCACTCCCCTAGTTGTTCGTCCCCTACCCCGGCAAGGTACGGGACAACTCTGGCAGCGTGGGCAAGATGTTACCTCGAAGCTCATAGTGGTGATTGTCGGTTAGAGAAACTCCCCAATCAAAGAAGATATGTTTTACTTACAAGTTTTCAACATGTTAATTTCAGCATACAAAGTATTTATTATAATATTACTTCATTTTGAGTTATGTTTAAGCCTCTTGAGAAATATTATATTATCCTGAGTTATTGTTTTGGCCATTTTACATTTCATGCATTCCACGAATTAACGTCCTTAGGACCTGCATCGTTTTATGATGCAAACGCAGGTGACAGAGTTTCTCAGCAGCCACTTCATTGAGAATTAGACAGCTTCTAGTCATTGGTGAGGCCTCTTCTCAGTCAGAGGCTCTTGGGTTACTTGTTTAATTTCAGTATTTATTTCAGTTCTGGCTACTTGGAGCTTGTCCCATTAGTCTTTTCAGAAAACTTTAGTAGAGGTTCTATAGACTATGTGTCAGTGTTCTGGTTCTAGTTTATTTCAGTTATTGCTTAAGAACTTTTACACTCAGTTTATGCAGACAGCTCTTATTTTATCTTGTTATTTTTACAGCCTATCAACAATTGTTTAAGTCTTCCACTATGTAAGTAGCCAGGCCAAGTGGTTCGCTTGGGACCGACAATGGTTCTAAATGCCAGTTACGTCCATGGTGTAGGCTCGGGGCATGACAAACTTAGTATCAGAGTACAGAGTTTAAGAGTCCCAGGGAGTCTATTGAACCGTGTCTAGTAGAGTCCATATTATGGGTGTGAAGCTCGCCACATCTATAATAGGGAGGCTACGGGACATTACGAAGTGTCACCATTACTTGTTATTCTTTGTTTTGTTCTTAAGAGCATATCTCTGTTAAGTCCCTCCTAACTCATGCGTTCCCGTCGTGTTTTTCAGATCATGCCTCTACGTAGAGCTAACAGATCAGTAAGGAGCAGTCGCAACAAGCAAACATCTCTAACGCTGCCAAGCCATTCACACCTTGGCTCAGGCGGTCACTACTCAGGGAGGTCGCTAGAGAGATGGTAGGAATAACGGGTCAGATACTGCCATAGTTCGTGAGTTCCTGAGAATGAACCCACCAAAATTCACGGGGTCTAATGTGAAAGAGGATTCTGAAAATTTTATTGAGGAGCTTCAGAAGGTGTGTCAAGTTATGCATATTGGTGATACTGAAGGGGTTGAATTGGCTGCCTACCAGCTCAAAGGGGTAGCTAAATTCTGGTTTGATCAGTGGAAAGGAAGTAGGGCAGATGGGGCTCCAACTGTTAGTTGGGCAATATTTGAGGAGGCCTTTCTGGAACAGTACTTTCCTAGAGAGATGAGGCAGGCGAAGGTGAGGGAATTCCTGAATCTGAAACAGGAGAATCTGAGTGTGCGGGAGTACAACCTCAAGTTTACTTAGCTGTCTCGTTACGCTCTAGCTATGGTGGAGCCCATGCATACTAGGATGGACTTGTTCGTATCAGGACTCTCTCGGATGACTAAGAGAGAGGGCAGAGATGATATGTTGATCGGGGACTTATGTGCAGCAGGTAGAGGAGGAGAAAATGCAGGATAGGGAATAGTTTAGGAGCAAGAGGGCCAAGACATCAAGCCAGGAGATAGGTAAGAAAGGGGATGGAAGTGGAAATCACTTATCTTTTTGGCCTAAAATAGCCAGACCAACAACTTTATTCGCTAGTGCACTGCACCTGAGAGTCAGGAATAAGCAGGGATTACAGCATCGCAGATGTTCGGGCAGCCAGTCACAGGGTAGCGTAGCTCAAAGAGTGAACGGTTATCCTACTTGCGGTAAGTGTGATAGGTCTCATCCCGAAGAGTGCCTTATAGGCACGAATGGTTGTTTCAAATGTGGTCAGATGGGTCACTTCTTGAAGGATTGTCCTATGGGGAAGCAACACATAAGAGATAACAGATCATAGTTGGTTTCTTCAGCACCGCAGGGTAATCCACCTCACAGGGGAACTACAGCAGGAGCAAGCTGGGGCACAAATCACTTGTATGCCGTGGGCACCAGACAGGAGTAGGAGAACTCAACAGATGTGGTTACGGGTATGATCAAAATCTTTACTTATGATGTTTATGCATTATTAGACCCAGAAGCCACATTGTTATTTGTAACCCCATACGTAGTTTTGAAGTTTAGGGTCAATCCAGAACGCCTTATCGAGCCTTTCAGTGTTCCTATTGGAGAGTCTATTTTAGCCCAAAGAATTTATAGGGGTTGTCCAGTTTTAGTTTATCATAAGACTATTATAGCTGATTTGGTGGAGCTAGATATGGTAGATTTCGGTGTCATCCTAAGCATGGATTGGCTTCATGCTGGGTACGCCTCCATAGATTGCAGAACCAGGGTAGTCAAATTTTAGCTTTCTAACGAACCAATCTTAGAGTGGAGGGGTAACTCAGTTTTTCCCAAGGGTCAGTTTGTCTCATATCTCAAAGCCAGAAAGTTCATTTCCAAAGGGTATATATACCACTTAGTCGGAGTTCTGGATTCTCGTGCTGAGACACCATCTCTTCAGTCTATCACAGTTGTGAATGAGTTCCCAGAACTCTTTCTTGAGGATCTTCCAGGAGTCCCTCTTGATAGAGAGATAGACTTTGGGATAGGCACTCTTCCAGATACTCAGCTTATATCCATCCCTCCATACCATATGGCTTCTTCATAGCTAAAAGAGTTAAATTTACAATTGAAAGATCTCTTAGATAAGGGTTTCATCAGACCAAGCATCTCACCTTGGGGTGCTCCAGTCCTTTTCATGCGTAAAAAGGACGGTTCTCTTCAGATATGCATAGATTATCATTAGTTGGACAAGCTCACCATTAAGAATAAGTATCCTCTTCCCAGAATTGATGACTTATTCGACCAACTTCAGGGTGCTACCTGTTTTTCCAAGATAGATCTCAGGTCTAGGTATCATCAGCTTAAAGTTAGAGAGAGAGAGAGATACATTCCTAAGACAGCTTTCAGAACCCACTGTAGTCATTATGAGTTTTTGGTTATGTCCTTTGGGATGACGAATGCACCGACAACTTTCATGGATCTTATGAACAGGGTGTTGAGGCCGTATCCAGACATGTTTGTTATTGTGTTCATAGATGATATTTTGATCTACTCTCGTAGCAAGAAGGAGCATGCAGACCATCTTAGAATTATCCTTCAGACCCTCAAGGATCAACAACATATGCTAAATTTTCTAAGTGTGAGTTCTGGTTGGCGTCTGTGGTGTTTCTAAGGCATACTGTGTCTAGTGAAAGTATCCAAGTTGATTCTCAAAAGATTGAAGAAGTGAAGAATTAGCCAAGGCCCACAACCCCCACAAGGATAAGGAGTTTTTGGGCTTGGCAAGTTACTACAGACAGTTTGTAGAGGGGTTTTCTTCTATCACAACTCCCTTGACTAAGCTAACTTAGAAGAAAACTAAGTTCGAATGGTTAGAAGCTTGTGAGAAGAGTTTCCAAGAGTTGAAAACTAGGATAACCACAGCCCCAGTCTTATCCTTATCGGAGGGAGTTAATGACTTTGTGGTATATTGTTATGCTTCCAGAGTTGGCTTGGGCTGTGTATTTGATGCAGGGAGGAAGGGTGATAGTATATACCTCTAGACAGCTTAAGACTCGTGAAAACAATTACCCAACTCATGATCTTGAGCTCGCTGTGGTGGTGTTTACTTTGAAGATCTAGAGACACTATCTATATGGTGGGCACGTAGATGTATTCACGGACCACAAGAGCTTGCAGTATGTATTCGGCCAAAAGGAGCTAAATTTGAGGCAGAGGAGATGGTTGGAGTTGCTGAAAGACTATGACATGAGTATCCTCTATCATTCAGGTAAAGATAATGTAGTTGCTGATGCTCTTGGCAGGGTGACCATGGGGAGCACGACTCACGTTAAGGATGAAAATAAAGAGTTAGCTAAGGAGGTTCACAGACTAGCCAGTTTGGGGGTGCAGGTCGAAGATTCTGACGAAGGTGACACCATTGTTAGAAATGGGTCGGAGTGATCCTTGGTAGTGGAAGTGAAAGAAAAACAAGATAGGGATCTCACCCTTCACCAATTGAAAGAAGATATTCAGAAACAAAAAGTATTAGTGTTCTCAAAAGGGGGAGATGGTGTCTTGAGATACCAAGACAGATTGTGTATGCAAAGCATTGACAGCCTTAGTGGTAGGATATTGGCTGAGACTCATAATACTAGATACTCTATCCATCCCGGTGCAACAAAGATGTATAGAAATTTGCGAGAAGTTTATTAGTGGGGTGGTATGAAAAGGCACAGTGCAGAGTTCATGTCTAGATGTCCAAATTGCCAGCAAGTTAAGGTAGAGCACCAAAGGCCTTGTGGTGTATCCCAGAACATAGAGACTCTGGAATGGAAGTGGGAGATGATTAACATGGACTTCATAACAGGCTTACCTCGAACCCATAGACAACATGATTCAATATGAGTTATAGTAGATAGGATGACCAAGTCACCTCACTTTCTACCAGTCAAGACGACTGATACAACCGAGGACTATGCCAGACTTTATCTTAAGGAGATTGTTAGGTGTACAATGTCCCTATATTCATTATTTCAGACAGAGGAGCTCAGTTCACAACACAATTTTGGAAGTCCTTTCAGAAGGGGCTTGGTACGAAGGTGAACCTTAGTACAACTTTCCATCCACAGATAAACGGGCAAGTAGAGCGAACTATACAGACCCTTGAGGATATGTTGAAGGCGTGCGTGATAGACTTTAGAGGTAACTGGGATGATCATTTACCTTTAATTGAGTTTTCCTATAATATTAGTTTCCAAGCTAGCATACAGATGGCACCATATGTAGCTCTTAATGGGAGAAGGTGTAGATCACCCATTGGGTGGTTTGAAGTTGGTGAGGCTGGTTTGATAGGACCTGATCTAGCTTTACATTGAAACTTCACAAAGAAAAAGACAGGCTATAGAGAAGGTGAAAGTTATCCAAGAAAGGCTAAAGACAGCCCTGAGTTGGCAAAAGTCATACACTGATGTTAGGAGGATAGATCTGGAATTTCAAGAAGGTGATTGGGTGTACCTAAAGGTATCACCAATGAAGGGAGTTATGAGATTCAAGAAGAAGGGGAAGCTCAGCCCATGGTATATTGACCCTTACCAGATCCTGCGAAGAGTGGGTAGTGTTGCTTACGAGTTAGAGTTATCAGCACAATTAAATGTTATACATTCGATACGCCATATTTCCATGCTTAAGAAGTTCTTAAGAGATCCCTCTCTAGTTCTCCCGGTTGAAAGTGTTGGAATTAAGGATAATTTGTCATATGAAGAGATCCCAGTGCAGATATTAGACCGGCAAGTTCGTAAATTGAGGACCAAGGAGATTGCTTCGGTAATGGTTTTGTGGAGAAACCAATTCGTTGAGGAAGCTACATGGGAGGCGGAGGAAGAGATGAAGGCCAAGTATCCATGCTTGTTCGTTGGCCTAAATGAGGACCTTGAAGGTAAATTTCCATAATCTATCTTAAAGATTTATGTTTATTAAGTTAGGAAATCTTGTGGTTCGAGCTAGTTTTTGTTCATATTGTTATCATTTGAGGACTAATGATCCCAAGGGGGGGATATTGTAACACCCGGTGAAAACACTAAAGTACCCCTAGAATTGACCTTGCACATAACGCGTCTTCCCTTGCTCCGTATGCAAATTCGAGACCGAATTTGCAATAAATGCGAAAAACTGAGTCAGAAAATGGTCTTGACTCGATTTTAATGCAACTGAGTCAAATTATTTTTTTCCAAAAAATTCTAAAATAGTGGGCTTTACGCGCCCCTTTCGCGATGCGCCAAGGACGCGGATTCCCACTTGTTATTTTTTGGTGATTTCAATGTAAACTGAAATTGCACGAAAAACTGAGAAAATACAAGGGCGCGACGTCACCTGTGTAATTTCTGCACAGCTTTCCTTCTTTGAGAAAGGGTAGTTTCGACCTTTTCCACACCCCATAATCCTAAACTAGTCGGTTTTAACACTAAATTAGACCATATATGCGTAAGAATTCACTTTCACTCTTTCAAAAACATCTTAAGAAAACTCAAGCGTAAAGAAAATCAAGAACGTTAGTAGGGCTTAAAAATTCTTCCAACTCACCAAGAATTCTCTTCCCAGGTATGTAAGACCACTAAAAAAACTATTTTTGAGAATATTTTAGAAATCATATGTTAGTTTCCATCCAAAACGTTTCAAGTACTAGTTGAGACAAATTTATGTATTTCTGTGAAGTTTATTAAATCTCCATTTGTACGTATTGATTCTCGATAAAGTGTTATGATTCTTAATTCTTTATTTGTTATGTACAATAGTGATACCAAGATTTATAGCCATGAATGATTTTCTTTAAATTTCATATGGGTTCCATGAATACCCATAAAGCTTGTAGTTTAAGATAAGTTTAATAATCATTTTGTTTCTTGAACTGTTATTGCACTTTAGCTGAGTAACCTATATATTTGAGAATATTTGAGAAGATACTAGTTTGAGAAGATACTAGTTTTCAATCAAGCTACAGAAGTTCAGATGAGAAAGTTAAGTTACTAAGTTGGGCTAAGTTCCGAAAGATCAGATTTTGAGAAAATTACATTCTTTAAGCTATGAGCTATATAAAAATCATTTTATTGGGAGTAGTATTGAGCACCTATATGAGTGAGAGTAGAATAAATTACTTGAACTTGTACACTATATAGCCAACATAGGATAGGATTGTACCAAGGTACATTCCTAATTAGCCACTAAGATGGCCCAGTATTGGGATGGATCCACTCTCCTAGTTCTTCGTCCCCTACCCCGGCAAGGTACGAGATGGCTCTGGTAGCATGAACAATATGTTGTATCACCACGAAACTTATAGTAGTAATTGTCTATTAGAGAAACTCCCCAAGCGAAGAAGATATATTTTACTTACAAGTTTTGAGCATGTTAATTTCAGCATACAAAGTATTCATTATTATGTTACTTTATTGTGAGTTATGTTTATGTCTCTTGAGAAATCATCTTACATACCATACATTCCACGTACTGACGTCCTTAGAACCTGCATCGTTTTATGATGCAGACGCAGGTGACAGAGTTTCTCAACAGCCGCTTCATTGAGAACTAGACAACATCCAGTCATTGGTGAGGCCTCTTCTTAGTCAAAGGCTCTTGGGTTACTTATGTTTAATTTCAGTATTTATTTCAGTTCTTGGCTACTTGGGGCATGTTCCAGTAATCCTTTCAGACAACTTTAGTAGAGGTTCTATAGACTGTGTGTTAGTAAATAGTTCTGGTTTATTTCAGTTATTGCTTGAGAACTTTTACACTTAGTTTATGCAGACAATTCTTGTTTTAGCTTGTTACTTTTACAGCCTATCCATAGTTGTTTGAGTCTTTCGCTGAGTAAGTAGCCAGGCCAAGTGGTTCGCTTGAGACCAACAATGATTTTGAGTGCCAGTTACATCCAGGGTATAGGCTTGGGGCGAGACACAAAACATGTGATTAGTCATATATAGTAAAATCTATGCGATTAAAACACTCAAATGCTCCTTTGAAATCATAATGGACTTTACATCAACTGATTAGAATCTTTTTCTCAAACTCTTATTGCTTTCTTTAAAAAAAGACATGTTTCTTTTTAACATTTTGAGAAAAGTACCGAAAGCATTTCTAATTTTAACACGAATTATTAGCTTTGTTTTCAAACTATTAACTTCTTTGAAAACACCCATCGACTTGACTAACTGAACTTAAATACCCTTCTGATCTTCCATATGACATAGTAAGTGAGCTCAAACTCTTGTAGGAGTATGTAGATCTTAATAAAAAGCTAAGAGAAGTATGGATAACACCTCTAAACTTGACGAATTTAAGAGTGTATCTCACTTATGTTGTAAGAACAATGGTGTATATTTGAGTAGAGTAGTATTTTTAAGATTGTTAATAGTTTGATGATAAAACTAATACTTCGTGCCAAATTTAGAGGTGCTTTCAATATCTCTCTGTTGGAATGTATGCATCCACTACAGTCGGGGACAGTAACAATATAAAAACAGAAGGAACAAGTGAAGAACACACAAGATTTTATGTGGAAAACCTCCTTACTCAAGTGAGAAACAATCACAACCTGTCCCACAGGTGTTCAACCAATCTTCACTAAGATGCAAAAGCAAAGTCGTCTATTACAAACTCTTATAACCTAGACACTATCCTTTCATTTGTAATAACTTTATTGCAAGATACTAAGCAATATTTCTTATTATCCACTACACAAACTAACTCTAATTAGTGTAGACTTTAAATGGCTAACTCTAGCTATAACTAAGCACTAGTTGTGTCGTCCATTATACCATTACCTCTAGGTGATATAAACTTCAACACCTTCTTCAAGGCTAACTCTAGCCAAGAACTAATCAACTCAAAAATAACAAGAAATGATCAATATTCTTTAATTATAACATAGGAACTGATCTTACAATATAAGAGAATAAGAAACAAAACTCAAGACTCAACTGAAAATGCTGCAATGCCAGATTAGGTCCCTATTGAGTATGAGCAATGTTCTTCCTTGGGGGAATGATTTTTACTTTGGATTTATTCTTGATTAGCAAAAAACATTTTGTCTTTGTCTATATAAGAAAGACAAAAAAAACTAAAATCATGCCATTGGTGGAGGTCTGCTGATCTTTCTGCTCCTCTGCTGCAGTGCCCACCTATCGCTGCAGCTTTTGTAGCTGTATAACATTGACTTGCCCGCATGTCAAAAGTTTCACGAATCGGCCAGTTCCCTTGATCGACTCCCATTACTCTATAGTTTGTTAACTCATCAAAATTCAAAATAAAATATTTTTCTCCTTTTTGATGATAACAAATATATAAAGAAAGCTTGTCCTGATAATCAAATTTCACCCTAATTCCTCCTAAGAACCAATCCTCAAAAGATTTTTTAAATCATAAAAAACAAAGCATCGTACTTTAATGTCATTGCTTCATCAGTCTCTCCAAAAGTTTTAAAAGTTCAATGGAGTTTCCAAAGTTCTTGACAGCTTCAGAAATAGGTGTGGAAATAAATACACATGGAATCATATGTATACTACTAAATCATTAGAAAGAAGCAGTGACAATAGAGAAAAATAAATGAAGGGAAAAAAAAAAAAGGTAGATAAATCAAGGTGTATTGCATCTGTTATAACACTTTTGATCACTAATATTTGACATGGGGTTTGGGGTTGGGGTTGTGGAATGAACGAAAATTATATGATGGAAAGGAGAAAATAAAGGGGAGAAAAATGAAAAATAGAAAGATAAAAGATATATTCATTATTTTTTTGTCACTGACATAAAAAGAAAAAGAAAAAAGAAAAAGAGCAATAAAAAATGCATAATCCTGTTAGAAAAGATAGGGAAAATTTCGTTAATATACACACAAGAAAAATAGTTTATTCTTTTTGCTTTACAAAAAATAATCCAAGAAGGTCATGAGCTCAACTAGCTCAAATCAGCCCAAGGCTATTAGATCCTTTTTTTTTTTGGGTAATGTTATTTTTTTAAAAATAATTTTATTTTTATTTTACTGTGACTTTTTATATATATAAAAATCTTTTTCCAAAAAAAAAAATAATTTCAAGTATTAATATTGTTTAAATGTGTATAAACGTATATCAACATTGTATATATAGTTATGTAATGTATCGACATTGTATAAATAATGTATAAGCATGTATCAATATTATATGAATAATATGTAAACATATATCAATATAGTATAAATTGTGTACAAATGTGTGTCGATATTATATAAATAGGTATGTAATATATCAACATTATAAATGATGCATAATTGTGTATCAATATTGTATAAATAATTATGTAATGTATCGATATCAATATTTATTTGACTATTATGCATTCACCTTAATAAAATAAAAGAATAAACAAGAAATAATAAAATGACATAAAAAAATTCACAAAAAAAGTGAAACAATTAAAAAAGAAAAAAAGCTTTTAAGAAAAGAGAACAAAATCATTTAGAAAGTCTTTTTTTTAATTTTACTTTAACATAGCCAAACGGTCAAAATTAAAAAAAAATAGCACTATTAATATAAAAAATAATTGAAAAAGAAAAAGACAGCCCAACATATGACAACTTGCCAGATTTGAACCAAAATAGCCAAACGGCTATCTTTGCTGTACAAATGTTTGTCGAAAGGTCATTTTAAGTTCAAAAAAAAGAAAATTTATTTTTTGTGTAAAAATTTTTCTCAATAGCCTATGCTTGTAATTATTCCCCAAAAAAATAAAAATGAAGGAACAGGAGTTGAAATATATCTGTTATTTTTTCTTATCACTAAACCTATAAAATAATGAAATAAAAAGAAAAGGAATAGTTAGGAAAAAGTACACAAAATAAATATAATTTAAAATTATTTATTTTTAATAGATTCAATTTTAACTATTTATCTTTAATGAACTCATTACCCAAACTATTTATCTTTTTACCCACTTACCCCTTTTTATTTTGCATACTGACGTCAGCATAAATACTATGAATATACTCTGGCGATATATATATATATACCATAGTGGTATCATATAGAATGAGCTCAGTTGTTTGTGATACTCTGGTGCTATATTAATACTCAATTGATATATAGGATTTTTTTAAGGAATAAATAAAAAAATTATTAAACTCTAAATTAGTAGAAAATATATTCGTTATATAATTTGTCGGTATATTTATACCATATTTTTATCATATATGATTGAGTTTAATCATATGTGATACCTTGTTAATATATGTATACCGTATTGGTATATCATACTAGCAGATGTTGGCGTCAGCATGACATCAGCGCGCATTTTAATATTAGAGGAGTAAAATTTTTATAATATGGGGGTACAAAATATAAACGGGCATATGAATGTAAATAGTTTGCTTTAAATGGATACAAACTTAGTTTTCCCTTATAATATAATTAGGAAAAGGTACACAAAATAAACCTAACCTAATCTAAACTATTTACCCTTAATGCACCCATGACCCAAATATTTACCTTTTGCTCACTTACCCTTTTTTATTCCGTGTGTCATGCTGACATCAACATAAATATTATGAAATATACTCCGGTGGTATATATATACCATAGCGGTATCATGTAGAATGAGCTCAATCATTTGTGATACTCTGGCGGTATATTGATACCCAATTGGTATATAGACTTATGTTTTTTCTAAAAGAAATAAGTAAGAAATAAATAAAAAATTATTAAACTCTATATTAATATAAAATATATTTGCATGATTATCCGTCGGTATATTTATACCATATCGATATCGTATAGGACTAGAAAATTATTAAAGTTAATAAATTATTTATTAAACTCTAAAATTAGTTAAAAAAATGTATTCTTGTGATACTCCATCGGTATATTGATATTATATCGGTATTATATAATTTTGAGATCTTTTTTATAATTAAGAGAAAATTGTTAAAATTACAAACTTGTTTATTAAATTTTAAATGAGTAGAAAATATATTCTTTGTGATACTCTATTGGTATATTGATACCATATCGTTATCATGCAGAACTGAGCTTAATCATCTGTGACATTTTGTTATTATATATATACCCTATTGGTATATCACACAAGCAGGTGTTGACGTCAGCATGACGTCAACGTGTAAATTTTAATATTATGGTGGGCAAATTTTAATAATATAAGGATATAAAATATATAAAGACATATGATTGTAAATAGTTTGCTTTAGAGGGTTACAAACTTAATTTTCTCATATAATTATGTTGTAAATATGTTTGTACATTGTACACATATTTCTCGTTCGGCCCAATCACGCCTGATCCACTATTTTTGCAACCCAAGCCCAATCTTAATCCCTATAGACTTTTTTTCTTAAAAAAAAAAAAAAAAACCTTGAGAGACTTTCCTAAATTATATAGGGGGTCGGTTGGTAGTTAGTTAAAATTAGGAAAAATTATATAAATAAGCAAATATATACTAGTTAATTAGCTAATATATCTATAATTTGAATTAATTACGACTCGTGGCAAACATCTATCTGTAATTACAGTTTGAGTTTTGTATAATTCGCGTGATTTATACAAACATTGTGCGATTATACAGAGTTCTGCGCGAATCAAATTATTTAACAAAATATATAAACACTATAAAGTGTATAACGAATTATATAAATGTTGTGTACGAATTATATAGCGAAATATACAAATGTTATACAAAAACTGTGAATTATATAGCAAATTATACAAATGTATACAAATGCTGCTATACGTATAGTCACGAAATGTAATTACCCAAACTATAACTATGAAGTATAATTAAAATATTTTGAGTGATAGCATAATCACACCATATTAAATGTCATATTATTTTTATACACCAATAATTTACTACTTAACTAACTGCCAAATGGCATACAACTTAATGCAAAAATGAATATATGAATAAAAACCTTAGCCCCATATTCCTAATTCCTAAAGAGTGAAAATAGAAGACAGCTAAGCGACAAATGATCGATGACATTTCTCATTTCTTCAAAGTTTCTATTTTTTAAATTCTAGAAAAATTCTCGATTTTTATTGTGAAACTTGAATTTTGTTTAAATATTTTATTTGATTTACCATCTTGAGTTTTCATTTTCTTTAAATCAGGTCCATACCGAAGAATCAAATTAGAAAAAATCAAATAAAAAATTTGAAAGAATCACACCAAATTTTGTATGTCATTATTGTATAATTTCCTAAAAATATTTGCAATTAAGCAAGTACATTACAAGTTCGCAAGCAACTTTTCAATCAGCTTATGAACAACTTACATGCAGGGGTGGAGCCATCCTTGGCCGAGGGGTGTCAAGCGACACCCCTTCATTGGAAAAATTATATTGTGTATATGAATCAAAATTTGATTTAATGAATATTTATAAAGGTATTGAGACTTCTTGATATAAGTTAAATGTTTAATGTAGTAGTTAAGGGATTGTAAAATTTGCTTAAAATTATGTGTTCTATCTTTGATAGTACTACAACAAAAACAATATACCCAGTAAAATCCCACAAGTGGGGTCTGGCAGGATAGAATGTATGCAGAACTTATCATTACCTCATAATAACATAGATATTTTTATTTGAAAAACTTTATTAAAAAATCTGGTTCCACCACTACTAAGAAAAAAAGTTTAAAGAAAAATTAATACACATACATCTCTTTCCTCCAATTAGCATGTTTGTCATTATTTCATGACAAGTTTATATTTGTGGTCTATATTATTTTACTATTCCATAAGTTGATATTTTTGACAACAAAGAATATTCAAGGATTAAGAAATTATTGTAATTCCCACTACACAAACCTGAAAAATGGACATGATCATGACCAAAGGCACTAAATTTTGTTCCATTTATTATAAGCCAAGGTTTTTTTCTATGAAGATGCGGCGAAAGGAATACACATTTTGTTTAGAGATGCTAATTGCCATAAAATTAGGTGGACAAGACAATTTCCTAACTACAAATCTATTCCTATGTGACATCACCTAATTAGATTAGGATTCAAGTAATATATACCAACTAAAAATAGAAATATAGTTATTTCTTTTTATAACTTACAAGATTTCATTAATCATTAAGTGTATCAATTATAAATCAATAGCTAAGCCATGGCACAACTTGCTATTCTCAAAACAAAGAAAATATGAAGACAAAGGGAAACAAAGCTAGAAGTTAAAATACGAATTGATGAATGTTTTGCATAGTCTTCTGATTGGCCCTAATATTACAAATATAAGCGATCTCTCTGAAAATATATATATAATTTTAGAAGTATTTACGTGATGAATATAGTTTCACCTTTGATAACAAGTTAGTTGTTGTTTTATCAGATTATTGATTAATGCTTATCATATAAAAAAGTATTTGCAATTCTTTTACAAGCAATACCATGGAATAAATGTATTTTACATCATCAATATATAAAGTTTATAGTCTGTTTGACCAAGTTTATACTAGTTATTATTTTTTACCAAAAAAAGAGAGAGTACTTTTCGAAAATGCTTTGAGAAATTACTTCTTTGTCTCAATTTATGTGAATTTTTCACTTCTGAAGAATCGATTTGATTAATCTTTAAAGTTAAAATTGAATTAGACCAACTCAGTATTTTAAAATCAAAATATAATTTAAAATAAAGAGATCTAGATTTTGAATATCCACTAAACTCTTGAGATACTCATAAAGAGATCAAGATATAGCACTCTTCTTGATAACCAAATACTTCAAGAAGATCTACAAATTCATTCATGGGGATCAAGTCCAGATCATACATCCTTATTCGAGAATGAGCCACTAAAGACCATTGAATCACAAAAAAATATTAATAGAGAAAGAATGAAGAGATAAATAGATTTGTACTCACAATCTTGATAAATAAAATTATTTTTTTATTTATTTTGTGATTGAAGTATATTTTCTATATTTGAGGAAAAATATTGCAAACACGCATAATTTAAATCTCGAGAAGTGTCCCACAATTGAGACAAATAGAATTATAATTTATGTTTGACTAATCATTTAAGAACGACTTTTGTAAGTAAAATTTCTGTTTAACCAATAATATTTTTCATGAAATACTTTCACTTATCAAATTATGAAAAAGGAAGTCGTTGCCAATCTTAATTCGGTAAATATAAAATTTTAATATGGGCAGTTTTGTAATAAATAAATAAATAGATCAAAAGCATTTATTTTGTGCCCATTTATCTTTTAATATAGAATAGTCGTAACGAACATTCATTTTTGAGTTCAATTTTTTAACTATAACTTCTTCTTGTTGGGACCGCGCGCACCCTCACCCCAGCCCCGCATTAGTATGATATTGTTCACTTTAGGCCAAACCCTCACAGATTTATTTTTGGTCATCTCCCAAAAAGCCTCATACTAATGGATTGGGTTGAACCTATTTAAATAGGTTCATTTTCTTTTCTTCCACCGATGTGGGAGGAGTTTGCATACCTAGCAAACCTCCCCTCAAACTCTGACCACACAAACTCGTGACCTCCCCTCTAGCAATTATCGATTTTGGATCTATCACCATCTTGTACCGCCGCAACAACCTGCGGGACACGCCGCCCGACCATCCTGTCGGGAAGACTTTCGACACAAGGCATTACCGCAAACCTCCACATCGCTAGGTTACACCATCTGATCCGCCAAATCATCTTGCATCGCTGTTATTGCCCAACGGGACACGTCGCCTGTACCATCACATGACAGGAAGACTTTCGATACAAGGCACCCTTGCAGATCTTTGGTCCTAGTGCCACATCGGTGACTCCACACACGTCGGTCCATCACTCCTGCCCTCCAAACCTGGCTTCTGATATCACTTTTCTTTGTCCTTATGAGATACTACTTCATGGAAACTCTCTGGTTCTCCATCTTCAATAAGTAGAAGGTACTTGGATTCTAGACATCTTCTCTATGGAATCCGACCTCGTTCAGATCTACGAACTTCTGGAACAATTTGAGGAGATCCACCATCATCTTGGCCTTGTGATGGTCCTAGAACGTCTGCCAGATGGGGTTGTGGCTCCCCCTGCTCAGCAATGTCACTTTCCTCATTGTCTTCTACTTTTGGCATATTTTCTAGCACAACATCACCATTTCTCATGAATGGTTCTGTTGCTGGTTATGGCATCTGATCTGCAACATTTGTCTTCTGAGACACTGTGGGTTTTTCAATATCATCAATTGTTCGACTTTCATGGAAAACCACGTCCCTACTTCTGATCAACTTTTTCTCCTTTCGATCCCATAACCTGTATCCAAATTCTTCATCTCCATAGCCAATAAAAATGCATGGAGTGGTCCTTGCATCTAGATTTTCCTGACTCCTTGGATACATGTGTGTATGTCAAACACCCAAATACTCTCAAGTGAGAGTATGATGGATCCTTTCCAGACCAAAGTTTCTCCGGAACTTCAAAATCCAATGGTACTAGTGGAGATCAGTTGATCAAGTAACAGGCGGCTCTGACTGCTTCTCACCAGAATGACTTTGGCAGCTTAGCCATACTGAGCATGCTCAGAACACGTTCCATGATTGTTCGATTCATTCTTTCAGCTACACCATTGTGTTGAGGGGTACATGGGATCGTCTTCTCATGTCGGATGCCATATGATCTGCAATAGGCATTGAACTACCTGGAAGAGTATTCACCTCCATAGTCGGGTCGAAGACACTTCAACTTCTTTCCTGTCTCACGTTCTACCATGACATGGAACAGTTTGAAGTAACCAAACACCTGGTCCTTTGTCCGCAAGAAATAGACCTACACCTTTCGAGAAGTATCATCGATGAACGTTAGAAAGTATCGGTTGCCACCTTGTGATTCAACCTCCAAGGGACCACAAACATCAGAATGTACCAGACTGAGTAACTCTGATCTTCTCATTGAAGAGGAATTATGTAACGATAAAAAAAAATATATATATGAAATGATTAAGTCATTAATCATAATATTATAATATTTTTCTTAAGTGGCCTAGTTAGGCCATACCATTATTATATTGTTAGTGTGATTTCCTTTATCATAATGTTTAAAGTGGAAATTTTCCACTGATTGACTATGCTCCCTTTTGGAGCTGTTGAAGGGATGCCAGACTCCCTATAAATACATACCTTTCTTTGCACAATTCAATATTCTCAGAAAGAGAAAAGAGGCAAGGGCAGTAAATATATATATATATATATATATATATATATATTAGTTACATAATATTTGAGAGTGTTATTAAGTTGAAGGGGGTGGTTTATTTCG
>JAABOM020000007.1:21984139-21998363 GCA_011800125.2 Solanum clarkiae
TATGATGGATCCTTTCCAGACCAAAGTTTCTCTGGAACTTCAAAATCCAATGGTACTGATGGAGATCGGTTGATCAAATAACAGGCGACTCTGACTATTTCTGCCTAGAATGGCTTTGGCAGCTTAGCCATACTGAGCACACTCCGAACACGTTCCATGATTGTTCGATTCATTCTTTCAGCTATACCGCTGTGTTGAGGGGTACGTGGGACCACCTTCTCATATCGGATACCATATGATCTGCAATAGGCATAGAACTGCCTGGAAGAATATTCACCTCTATTGTTGGATTGAAGACACTTCAACTTTTTTCCTGTCTCGCGTTCTACCATGACATGGAATAGTTTGAAGTAATCAAACACTTGGTCCTTCGTCCGTACGAAATACACCCACACCTTTCGAGAAGCATCATCGATGAACATAGAAAGTATCAGTTGCCGCCAAGTGATTCAACCTTCAAGGGACCACAAACATCAGAGTGTACCAGACTTAGTAACTCTGATCTTCTCGTTGAAGAGGAATTAAACGAGACTCTATGCTGCTTACCAAATAAACAATGATTGCAAGGATCTAGTGCAGCATCCTTGTCCACATTGATAAGCTGCTTCTTCATCAGGGTAGACAACCCTTTCTCACTCATGTGGTCGAGTCTCTGGTGCCATAAATTTTGAGAAGCCTCTTTTTCCGCTACATTGAGGCTGTCTGTGATTATATTCATATAAGTCTTGTATAACGTGCCACAAATATGTCCTCGAGCGATTGTCACAGCGCCTCTTGACAACTTCCATGTGCCTTTACCGAAATGACTATCATAACACTGTTTGTCAAGAGCTATACC
Source organism: Solanum clarkiae (assembly GCA_011800125.2). Lineage (NCBI taxonomy): Eukaryota > Viridiplantae > Streptophyta > Magnoliopsida > Solanales > Solanaceae > Solanum > Solanum clarkiae. The sequence continues at coordinate 21,984,978 of JAABOM020000007.1, forward strand.
TGAAAGAAGATTCAGCGAAGATCTGGCATATGGCGGACATCCTTCAAAGTGATTGTACTCCCAGAACTTGTCTTTATCTGGACATCACCAATTCCTACAATCCCAGAGGAACTGGAATTCCCCATCTTTACAGCTCCAAAGTCTCCAGCTTTATACGCTGTGAAGTATTCCTTATGTGGAGTAACGTGGTAGGATGCTGCAGTATCTACCACCCATTCCGTATCTTCTCTTGAGACGTGAAGGCATATCTCATCATGGGTTGAACAATAAGCTACATCTCCAATAATAGTAACTAATGTTTCTCTACCCTTGTTCTTCGACTGCGAACTGCTCTGGACTTGCTCTTCTTTCCATTTGTAGCAGTTCTTCTTCATATGTCCTTCAATTCCACAATGATGACACTTATATGTTGGTTTCCAGCCATCAGTGGATCTGCCTCTACTCTTGCTTCTGTCTCTCCATTTGTTTTTGCTACTCTTTTGTTGCCTCCCCCGATTCTCTGTGACAAGGGCATGGGTCTGATCTATGCCTATGTCCTTTCTCCTGGCTTTTTTACTAAATAGAGCATCCTTGACCATTGACATGGTAAGTTTGCCATTTGGGGCTGAGTTGCTGAGTGATACGACTAGCATTTCCCAACTATCGGGAAGGGAACTGAATAGTAGCAGCGCCTGAACTTCATCGCCAAGTGGCATCTCTACAGATGACAACTGGTTGACCAAGCTCTGGAACTCACTGGTATGCTCGGCAACTGAAGTTCCATTTTTAAGCTTCATGTTGACTAAACGCCTTATCAACAGGGCTTTATTCCTAGTGATCTTGGCCTGGTACATGTCCTCCAAACTCCTTCCAGAGGGCATATGCGTCTATCTCTTATGCAACATGGTGGAAGACATTATGATCAATCCATTGACGAATTTGACCTATAGTTTTTCGATTTTATTTCTCCCATTCTGACTCCTTGGCAGAATTAGGATTTTCACCTTTCAATTCGATAGGATCGAACAAATCTTTACAGCTTAGGAGATCTTCTATCCGAGGTGTCCACAACGTGTAGTTAGTGGCAGTGAGCATAATCATGGCTCCGGAGGATGATGTTGACTCTTCTATGCTTATTATCACCTTGCAATAGCTTAATTCACCAAAACGAGATTGGATCTTAAAATGGAGCTCACTATTACGTCCAAAACGGTCAAAAAGGTGGAATTGACACTTCGGGGCCAAAATTCCACTATTGGGGTAGAATAATAATTTCAAAAACTTTTGAAGACCAAACTATAATTTCAAAAAGATTAGAGGTCAAACTGTAATTTTAGAAAGATCAGAGACAATCTGACATTTCCTAAAAGTTAAGGGACCAAACTAAAATTTTAGAAAACTTGAGGGGTCAATTTGTAATTTTTGAAACTATTGCAGATTCCGGCTATGAACAGTGTTTTCGGTCGTATTCTCCATCGTTCGCCGGTGAACAGTGTCATTGTATTCGGCAGAACTCCGGTGAACAGTATCTTCGTCACTGACAAAATTCCGGTAGAGTTGACTGAACTTTGACTGCGATTTCTAGACTCGTTTGAATTCTGATTAGGTTGCCGTTTGGTGCAGTAGACTCCGTTCGACGAGACGAATCCAATGGTGTAGTCAGAATTAGATTTCGAACAAAGCTCAGAAAACCCGATGAATAGTATTCGACAGAACTCCAGTGAACAGTATCCCCATCACAAAAAAAAAATTCGACCAACGCTTCTAACTTGGCTCTGATACCACTTGTTGGGACTGTGCGCACCCTTACTCCAACCCCGCATTAGTATGATGTTGTCTGCTTTAGGCCAAGCCCTCACATATTTATTTTTTGGCATCTCCCAAAAGGTCTCATACTAATGGATTGGGTTGAACCTATTTAAATAGGTTCATTTTCTTCTCTTCCACCAATGTGAGAGGAGTTTGCATACCCAACACTTCTTGTTTAGATTTTAAATTGATTGCTTTTTGAATTTTTCATTTTAGAGAGAGAAACTCAAGATCATGACTTTATATATTTTACTTCTACCTTAAAAATGGAAGTAAAGATGGACTGTCAAAAATTGGAATAAAATGATAAATACTTTTCATCATTAATTAGGTAATTTGTATTTAAGTTATATGAAGGAATCGTTTTCGATAAGAGAGTTTATCTTATCTTCATAGTGAGACTTTTCAATAAGAATTCGAATTAGGTAAATTTTAAAGTAGTTATCTTATATCATTAATGAGACTTTAGAATTAGTTGAATTTCAAAATAGATAGTAAATTCAGAGTGATTTTTCAGTAACCAGACGAGCCAGGAGATCCAGCCACACTACGATGCGTGGATCTATATTCAGCCTAAGAATTAGAGATTGAAGGTTGTTTCTTTGACTTGCAAGATATCGAACACCCATCAAGAGTAATGAAAAAACTACCGATGGAACGACGACTTTTAGGGCAAGTGGCCCAATCAGCATCACAAAATGATAGTAGCTTGAAAGAAGAGACATGTGGAAAAAAAACCCAAGCCTCGAATCTAAAAGAACATAACGAAGCACATGAATCGCAACATCAAGATTTTGATTCAGAATGAGGCTCATATAGTACTTCAATCCCCCAAAAATAATATAAGTTCCCTAAGTCTTTAATTTTGAATACTTCATCGAAAAAGGCTTTAATAGTATGTATTTCTTCAACGTCATTTCTTGTTAACACAATTTTGTCAACATAGACTACCAACAAAGTGATATTAGCCCCAAAATGTTTAGAAAATAGAGAATAACCATTGAAGGAGTGTTTGTAACCCTTTATCAAGATCCAAAAATGAGTGTGATGATACTTGCCTAATCCACCAACACAATTAAGCTAAAACCTGCTCAATTCAAACACATGATTAAGCGGAAGAGATAAGTCTAAAGAATGAACAAGCACTAGAATATCAAGTATATAAAATCATCCCAAGATTGGTGTTACGTGTACAAGCCTCTAAATAACAATGTTTAAGAAAACATATAGTCTCAAATGTCTAGTCTTCAAATAGAACATAACAAGGTAAAGAATCCTCGAGGGTTTAATAAAGAGACAAGCACCCACCTCTCAAGTAATCCCAAAAGCTCGATTCGAATACTGGAAAAAATCTAATAAGATGGATCCGGCTCATTACCTGCAAAACATGTAGCAAGGGTAACAGGTATTCAACAAGAAGATTTAAACTCAAGTAAAGCATATAGAACAAAATACTCCTTTCACACCAATCACATACCGCCGAACTACATACCTACACTCAGAAAAGTCCCAGCACAACAACAATATACAAATACATCTATATATAATTACTCTCAACAGTTGTCACAGTATATAGATAAGATATACATCAATGTTTCAATATACAATTCGGTCATACAACAAATATCTTCAGATAGTTTCAAATACTCAACAATTACAGTCTAGGCATAATCATCTCATAATTCATTCCCAATAACTGAAGACATAATTACAAGGTAAAATGATGTGATATTTAATGAAATGAAATGATGTAAGTGCAATGTCAAGTATCGTGATGCATATTTGTCATATGATACACATCTCCTAATATAATCAGTCTGAAACCCATGGGGAACATATCTGTCGATGTACCTGCCCTGGAACGTGAGGTCCGACCCTAATATATAATCAATGTCAAATGTCACGGCTCATGTGGCCCGTCCCCTATAATGCAATAATGATGAGTACATGCAAGAGTCCGCTTCACAATGAATACATCATCTCAAGTCAAATATCACAATAATAAGCATAATGATGAGTCTGTTCCCAACCTATAATCAACCCTCTAAGCCACAAGTGAAACTCAATAAAAATATTTCCAATGTCAACCATGATCAATCATAATAGGATCCACAATTCACATTTTTATATCATAAGAGATTCTTAATATCGGAACATAAGTCAATACATTCAATCTCAATATTTCACTTTCAAGTCATAGATGAATTTCACAATTTAATCACATTATCACAATTTGCCACAATATAACAAACAACAGTGAACTAATCATTTTAAGCCACAAACATAGAAATATAGTATTCAAGTAAACTTAACAAGGTCTAGGAATCCACTTGCCTTAACTAGTAGCCAAATCAAACAAAATATCAAAGCTTTTTCCCTTGAATTCACACCCGAAACATCACAATCTAGTCAAATACAGATTCATATAATCTCAATACAAAGTCAATGACACTAAAATCAAGTAATTCAGGCAAAAAGGGTAAAATGGTCAAAAAAATCCCATGCCGAAGAAAGTGCTTGAAATCTGAAAATTAATACATGAAAACAGTCCCCACGTAATTAGAATTTCAATGGTGAAAGCCATTTCGAAACGTAGTTAGAGATAAACTCATAATCTCAATTTTTCAACAAAAAATTAATATCCGAAAAATCTCCAATTTCTCTCATTAAAAGTTTCCAATTTTAAGTTAAAATCATAAATCAATTAACTGGAAATGAAGAAATGGAGTGAAAATTAGTTACCCAAAATCTTGCCTTAAAAAACCTTGAAGAATTTCACTAAAATCGAGCTTGGAGCTTTAGGAATAGTTGAAAATGACAAAACCTGTCACTTTTAATTAACACACTGTTCAGATAAAAACTACACTCCGTGAATGTGGAGCACAAAATCCCTCAAGCCTCCGCGAGCATGGAGGTCATTTAATACTAGAAAAAAATCATAAATCAATTAACTGGAAATGAAGAAATGGAGTAGAAATTAGTTACCCAATAATCTTACCTTAAAAAACCTTGAAGAATTTCACTAAAATCGAGCTTGGAGCTTTAAAAATAGTTGAAAATGAAAAAACCCATCACTTTTAATTAACACACTTTTCATATAAAAACTACACTCCGAGAACGTGGAGCACAAAATCCCTCAAGCCTCCGCGAGCATGAAGGTCATTTAATGCTAGAACCTCCGTGAACGCGGGCCTACGAATATAGAGTTCAAAAATTGGTGCACCAAATTTTCAAAAACTAGCTATTCTCTAAACACTAAACGGTCTTTCATAATTCGTTTGAAATCCGATATACACAAACCAAACATGTATATATTTTCCCCTTGCCCTTTGCTCGTGTCCAATATTTCTGTATACAGAGAATGAAATCTAACTACCTGGACGCTTGTCCACTAACTATTGACCATTCCCTAACAAACTAGAATCTATAGAAAATAATATTCCCTATACATTGCTGGAATTTAGTAATAAAATAGAGCTAGTTAAGGAGTGCTAGGTGTATGCTAATGATGAGGTCACTTGTCTGCTTGAGATTAATTTCTAGTCTGATAAGTATTTCTCTCGAATATATTTGAAAAATACTTTTCTAAAGCTAAGAATCTATCGAAAATAATTTATCTATTCTACAAAGAAAAAAATATAATCAGCATATAATATCATTTTTTTCTAACTTTATTATAAAAGTACACTATATATATATATATATATATATTATTGCGCATCGTCTTTTTTTTTTTTAATATATATATAATATATTTGCATCCAATATCTTCTTCATTCTTTTTGGATGTACTTTGGGCGCACATCTTTTTGTTTCCACTTTTTTCACAAGTTGCATTTTAATTATAATCACCTTGATTGACTCAGTTTATTTTGGATAATTAGTCCAAGATTTGAAGAGTTTTTGAATTAGAATTCCTCCAAACTGCTTATTACACATGCTTTTGTAGTCAAGTCGGCGCTTCCATTATTTTTAATTTTTTTAAAAAATTCTTTTATAAGATGTCTAAATGGAAAATAAATATTATGTACTTCTCGAAAAGATATATACGAGGAAAAAGGATGCGTTTGAGTAATATTTTTTTAATAATACATAGATTGCGATTTTTTTCGAAAAGGTATAATAGTGCTTATTATCACATGACTATGAATATTTGTCTGTTTCTCAAATTTCTGTTATGAAAATTCATAAATTCTATATAATTGCAAAGTAAGATTTTTCACACCCCCAAAAGCTAGCTCAAAGGGAGGAGAATTGCCTAAGGAGACTACCTATCCCATTAACCATCAATGTGGAACTTTGTGTCTCAACACCCCCCTCACGCCTAGTGCTTAGCATCTGGTGCGTGGATAATTTTCTTCGGGGACCCAACATCGGGTGAGACGGGCCCTACTCTGATACCATGTTGAAGTAGGTCTTAGGCCTAACTCACACCCCAAAAGCTAGCTCAAAGGGAGGAGGATTGCCTAAGCCTTGTAAGGAGACCACCCATCCCATTAACCATCAATGTGGGACTTTGTGTCTCAACACTTTCTTCTTTGCTGGTTTGGGAAAGGGGGAAGGGAGAAACAGCGCTCGAAGAACGAGTCGAGCCGTGCAAGGACACGAGAATAGCAAGTAAACAGTAAAGTTCTCCCTAAGTGTGATGTGGTTATTCTTTGAGTTTATCGTATGTTGAGGTTTAAAGTCTCGCTATATTGATGTAGTTTAACTATTTGATTTTTTTAAAAAAATAATTCTATACCTTAAAAAATAGAAGGATATCAAGTTTCTTAAGAACACACTATCAATTCTATAAAGTCGGAAAAAAAATATCAAAAAACACTAATTAACTCAAGATCACTACAAATAATCATTCACAAAAAGTGTGATGATCACTGAGAAGAATGGAGTGCCTATAATCATAAAGTTAAAAAGTTAATTTAATTCTTTTTAACTTGGCTTATATATGTAAGTAAACCTTTAAACTTTAAAAATAAGACTTCTGTTGAACTAATTTGAAATATCCAAGAATGTTCATATACTTGAGAATGGTTGGGTGGGTGGGGTAAGTGAAAAAATAAGGTGACTAATGTCAAAGATATTAGGTGTCTGTTTTGGATTTGCTTGTTTTAGATGCTATTTTTAGGTTAAAGTAATTTTTAAATCACCAACTTTAAAGTGTTTAGGTAAAGTAAAAATACTTTAAAATATTTATATTTAAAATAAAATAATAAAAATAAATCAAAATTCAATCCGGACGAACTCTAAATGTCAATTATACACATCATGCACTAAGATTTCATGGAAAATATTGCTAAATTTTTTCATGTTTGATAAATATTGATTTCTAGCATTTCATTTTCATCCTAATTCTGTAGCTCTTAAGTCTCATCATTCCCATATTAACCATCACTCAAATTCTTCTGTTTATTTAGATTATATATAAATATTTTTAGGTTAATAGATAACTGAACATTGTTTCGTTTTTATGAGGAATATGTAGTCTTAATAAAATGGTAGTAGTTTGTTCGTTGTGTATATTTTTCCTTTCGTACTAATAGTATTAATAGTATTATTCTCGTTATTTCTTGTTCTTTAATTTCTATTACTATCTATTGTTTCTTGTATTTCAATTATCACATTATTTTATTATTGTTATTCTTTTTTTTTTTGAATGATGCTTTTTCTATTATTTGTTACGTATGTCTTTTTCACTTCTATATTTTTTTAGAAAGTACTTTAATTTGCATTACTTGAACTAAGGGTCTTTAGAAACATTTTCTTTACTTACAAGAGATATGAATAAGATTTGCATTTACTTTAACTTTATTTTTAGGATCATAATATGAGATTATACTGAATATATTATATAATTATATATATAAATATTTTTTTGATAATATTTTTTTAAGTACTAAATTAAAAAAAAAAAGTAACACACTTACTTATTTTCTGGAAAAAATATTTTTGTCTGCACCAAGCACAACCTTAAAGTCAAATACAAATTAATTTTGTGACCCTTGAGATTTTGAATAGATAAACAGCTGACGTATAAACTAGTGGGAAAATTTGATAGGTTAATTATAATTAATATAATTCCCTTCATCCTTAATCGGAAAAGCTAACTTTTCATTTTCATTATTATAATTAAGTTTCTTTGTAATGGGTATGTGGACAAGAATATATACAGAATAGTTTATTATTCCTCTTTAGTAGTATCCACATCAATAGTTCACTAGGGTTCATCTAAATTTGTTACATGTTAATCCAGGATGACGTAGAGTCGATAGGGTTCATCTGAAATTTTTAAAATAAAAATTATATTACTATTTTTAGCTAAAATATTTTTGTATATATATTATGTAGATGTGATTAAACCTCCTTTAGCTTTTTGAATATACAATTTTTTCATATTTTGAATTACTTAATGACCAAAAATTCTAATTCCGTCAATATGTATATTTTAAATGACCAATATCTTTCTTTTGTCCTTTTTAAGTATTTTGCTATATGTTTAACAATTGAAAAAAAAAATTGTGCTTCTTTGTGCACTATAATGTGTAGCATCTACATTACAAAAAGGAAGCATATGCTCTCCCAAAAAGGTGGTATTTTATAGTATTATTTAATTTAATTTGTTCTTTATTTTCCATTTTCATGTCTTCTAGTGCAAAATTGCATTTACTTTTCCCAATTATCTTTTGATTTCCATTTTGTTTTTGTGGGGAGTGGCGGATTAAAAATTAATAACGTGTTTATACTAAACCAAACTAATATACAGATACATAGTATGGATTTGTACATCTTTTTAATTAATTATGATTAATTAGTACTTTCTCCATTCTATTTTATGTGGCACAGTTTAACTTGATAGGATATTTTAAAAAGAAAAAAACATTTTTTAATTAAACTTATAGTCTAAACAATCCTTAAATATTTGTTCATGTTTGAACATGATGAGTCACTTCGTGCCGACCTATTCTCAATCCACTTTCCGATCTCATATGAAAATAGAAAACTGGAGCATTTCATCCATCGGTAGATGAAGAATCACGAACATAATTACTTCTTGAATTTAATTCTTTATTTTCTTATTTGATGGAATAAAAAAATTTTGATTTTAATTTTGACTAACCTTTTCATTTGTATTCAAATTTAAAAGAAGGAATTTGCTTGGTATAATCCATGGTTTTGCTTGTAAATCATTTTATTAAGCGTAAAAAGAGAATTTTAAAGTTAAATACTTTGTAACTATAGTAATGTAACTTTTTTTTGAAACAGGCTTTAAATTTTTTTTAAATAAAATGAGATGAAGAGCACTATATATTGTTCAAATTTAGTTTTCCTTAGTAAAGATTTGGAAGTAAAGTTGTAAGTAAAGATTTGGAAGTAAAGTTGTATATTCTGTTCATTTCTATTGAATTTATCAAATAAAATAAGATATCTAATTAATGTAAAATACCTTAATACTAGTTCTGAAATTCTTTTTAATATGTATTGTCTTTGTTAATTCGCTTAGAAAATGGACCATTTAGGTAATAATTAAAATAAGACTCCTACATATAGTTCCACTCCCACATATTATGCTACACAGTCAGCATATTGTTCAAATTTAATTTTCTTTATAAAGATTTGGAAGAAAAGTTTGGTTGAGTCCCCACAAAATTCTGCAAGTTTAATTATATGCAATATATAGATATATTGGAACCCACCACATAAACAAAAAGCGAAATAAAAAATTTAATATTACGAATTCTGAATTTTATAATGATGAATTCAAATAGTAATAATTAAATTTTAAAATTTAATATATTTATATTTATATTTATATTTATATTTGAATAGAAATTATTAAATTCGCTTGAACTTAGAGTGTGTTTGTATTACATTCTTTGTTACTGATGACAGCTTAATTTGTTAGTAGAAAGTTGATAGATGGGGATATTCTTGTGTTTCTACGTGCACTAACGTAATGCTCCACCAACTAAATAAGGCCTTAATTTATTGTTCCCCCCAATTAAAGGAAGAAAAATGCACCAAAATAAGCTTACATAAACAAAGGCACTATTCACAAAATTCGAATTGATTAAATGTTGTTAATGAAAATAGTAATTATTGGCTAAAATGAATAGATATGTATTTTGGTACGATATCTCGTTTATAGTAGAATTTGGATATTTGAAAAATAAATTATTGGAAATTATTGTGTCGTCATATAAGGAAATAACGAATTTTTTTAAAAATAGTCATGTCTAACTCATCATAGACGGAAACAAACAAGTTTTTCATTAATAAAAAATATCAAACAATGAATAGAAAGAAAGAATTATTTTTTCAAAAGAAAAGGTAATTATAATTATACTTTTATTCAACGTGTAATGCACTTCAAGAAGGATAAAAAAGAACTAGATTCACATTCGTGTTATACTTCCATGTTTTATAAATCATATATATATATATTTGCTAATATAATTATAGTTTAAATTAATTACAGCGTGTGACAAATATCTGACTGTAATTACAGTTTGAATTTTGTATATTTCGCGTGATTTAGACAAATTTGTGCGAATCAAATTGTATAGCAAAATATACAAACACTATGAATTGTATCACAAATTTTACAAACGTGTGCATGAATTGTATAGCGAAATATATAAATGCTATACAAAAACTGCAAATTATACACACTTATACAAAATATTGCTGAACTATATAAACACTACTATAACTATTGTTACAAATGTAATTACCCAAATTATAGCTATGAAGTATAATTAATGTATTTTTGAGTGGCTATATGCGAAAATTTCTATATATAGGATCTACTAGTCTTAAATATGTAGTGTAATTTATCTCTTACAAATTCAATAAATAAAAGAGCAAATGTGAAAAAGTTTCAAACATTATCTTAAACTTTGAACAATTCAACTATTGGTTCAAAAAGTCTCAAAAATTCAATTAATTTGAGACAGATGGAGTATTCATTTATTTGCTCATTATTTTTTATGTGTTTTTATTTTTTGAAAGGTTAAGCTTATTCTGCTTTTAACTTATTTTCTTATTTGATACTAGTGGCGAAAGTTCATGCTAGCACAAGTCTAATATAAATTACTTTTTATTCTCAAATTATGTGACATCGATAAATTTTTCTATATATTTTAAAAGATATTGTAAAATTATAATTGAAGCAATTGAAGAAATATTATGAAGTCGTTGAAGCAAACACACCAATATGTAGCTTCCTTGAAAAGATTTAATTAAAAATCCCACAAATTATTTTTTGTTGGCTCACCAGCAAACAATCAGTATAAATTATTTTTTAGTCTCGATTATTGAGACATCAATAGAATTTTTATATATATTTCAAAGATTGTTATAAAATTATAATTGAAGCAGCTAAAGAAAATATTATGAAGTAATTGAAGCAGACACGCAATACGCAATTGTCTTGAAAATATTAAATTAAAAAGTTCGTAAAATATTTTTTATTCACCCCACATAATAAAGAAAAAGAAATAAATAGCTAAAGTAGATAAGACAACTAAAAGCCGCTCAAACAGACAAGTATGATCAAAAATTGATAAATTAATTTCTTTTATATATAAAAAGTAGTAGTAAAGTAATACATATCCATTGAAAATGCTACTTCTAGTATATAATTATATTTTATATGATAGGAAGAGGATGTTAGTTTTTGGCTTTAACTAATTATAACTTTGATATTTTAAAAGGATAAAGAAAGCCTTTCTCCACGTCCCAATTGACCCTTTCCCTCTTCAAAGATCAATGAGGTGAGGTAATGCAACCAACACCTAATTTATTTTCATAGTGGAAATCCTATTTTTGCCACAAAATATTTTTTATTATTAAATATTTGACTGTTCAATATCTAGCTTTTTGCTTCACCTAAATTGTTTTTTGTCCTCAACCCGTACGACAAGCTTACTTAGCATTTTGGCTCATTACCTCATTAATTTGGGTATCATAACAGAACTAAAAGTTTGTGAATTAATAAAATAATTGTTATACAAATATGATTTTTCTTTCTCAGCAAATCAATTTATTAGGAAATTTTATCATGAAAAATATATTTTAGTTGAATTAGTGAAAAATTTATTAAACACTAGGAATGATATTAATACTGAATTTTATTGTTTAGTTTTATATTAATTGAGACAATTAAAATATGTAACCTAATTTTAATTTTTGCTAATGTTTAGTCATGTAATTAATATTTATTAAAATTATTTTAGCATGATTTAGTACTTTAAAATTATGATCATTTTATTCTGACTTATTTATCTGCAATATTTGTTTTATTCAATTTTATTATTATTATTATTATTATTATTTTGGTTGAATATTTTAGTTTCATTACTTATATCATATCTTGTATTTTTTTAAAGGAACATCTTAAATAATTATATTTTGATAAGACTAAAGAAATATTTCGAATCACAAAAATTTAAATATTTTTTTATGTTGAATTACCTCGCAAAAATTAGAGCAATATAATGGCCAAGCTGATTATCAAAAGGATAATCATTAATTTAATCTTTAACTAAGTGAAGATTAAGATACCATTAAGGAATCTATCTCATATCTTTATATCCTTTTTTTATTTGTTATTATAAGATTGCACATTGAACATGGTAAGATCCATTAATCAATTAGATTATGCAATTAGTATAATAATTAATTAGTTATTAATTAATGTTAACAACCTATCTTAACTAGCGGACCTGCCTCAGCATTAACATAAAATCATGAATATGACCAAAGGTATAATAGTTGAATGTTCCAGAAGTTGTTTTCTTTTTTCTCGATAATTCTATTGGGCATAATTAACTTTATGCATTTTTAAAATTATCCCAATTATCTCGATTTATCTTTGATATTAATATGATTCGTAAAATTTATCTGATATAACGCACATCGCATCATCTAAATTTACATTAAAGATGGTATCTACAAAATGTGCAAAATGTAATATAAACATGCCATTAAATTCAAAATATATATGTTCTTTGATTTTTTTTTTCTTTTTGCAAAATTATAGCATCGTTACTATCCTTAAGAAAAGTTACACTATTAACTCTAGGGTCCTCTTTACTGAGACCAAAATATGTTATATTTGGGTATTTTATGAAAGTTTCCATTTGAATTCATTCTAAAGTTCAATTTTAAAATTTTTAACGTTTCTATTTCAAATTTTAACATATAAAATATTATACTTTTATACATATATAAATTTCTTCGATTCGTTTTTATTCAATATAATTTTTGATATTTTTTATAAAGTAAACTAATTTTCGATACAATCCCTAATATATATGCACACATTGAAACCTATAGCCTTACTTTAAACTTTTGGTAATTGGTCTAAGTTTGATTCGATTATTTGATCGATTTTTAGAATTGTTTTGACATCCCAAACCATAATAATTATGCATGAGAATAACTCCACGCCAATTAGAATCAAATATAATAAGTATCAAATCAAATTCTTGCTTTTATAAACACGTAAAAAAATATGCAATAAAAATTGGTCAGGCCATTCATTTTATGAACACTAGATTAACTAAATTCAACGAAGAAATAATTTGGAGGCAAAAC
>JAABOM020000007.1:21998463-22018315 GCA_011800125.2 Solanum clarkiae
GCTTTATGCTTGATAGCTTTATTTTATATTAGTTGTCTACGTTATTAAAACTTGTTCTCTCAAATTATTTGAAATTTATAAAATCAAGACATCATTTATTATATTTTTTCATTTTATCCCTACAATTGGCAAGTTCATAAAGTTAAAAAAAAAAAAAACTTCTTAAAGGATAAATTAATATAATTAATTTTCTTGTTTATTGTATTTTTTAAAGAGATGTATAAAAGGAAAAGTGAATTACCAATTTGGAACAAAGATAGTTATAGACACCAAAATTTTATGAAACTCTTCAAGACGTGTTGAAATTAGTCAGGGTGCCATTAATGGTCTTCAAATCACAGAATCAAGAGAAAAACATATTTACAGTACTCACATTATTTTATCAATTAATTTCTTATCATTTCATATTTTATTTGTAATTATAATTTTTTTTATCACGTTAAAATTTATTCGCAAACAACAATTTATAATATCATGATTTTAATTCAGCATACCAACCAGCACTAGCTAGAACAGTAGTAAATGAAGTAGCTAGTGCTTGCAACTATTTTTGGTGGATATTCTTGTAATCCTTTAGGCATTGTTAGCTGTAATTGATTTCAATCGCAAGTACCATATGTATGTACGATAATACAACACCACTACAATTCCTTAGGGATTGAAATGGCAACAACTTTGTTTTTGTTCACACCACAAGCAGTCAATGAAAACAATAGGGATAGCAATAAAGCAGGTGCGAGCGTTGAGCAGAGCGAGTTATAATATTTGTGGTTACAAAGCTGTTTTCTAATTATCAGTTTTAGATGTTATTTTCTTGTTATTGGCTATAAGGGTGTCCATAATATGGTTCTGATGGTTATTTTATAAAAATTTGTGTCATATATTTTTTTATTATTTTATTTTATATAATTAAAATTAGACTTTTTAAAATTATCTCATTATTTTTGTTTCTTTTCAGTATGGATACGGCACTGTTCGATTTTATTTTAATATGGACTTCGAGGCCTTTTATTCAAAAATCAAAGCTAAAAGGATAAAGTACATAACTAGGCAAACATAAGATATGTATTTACATTATATCACTATAATTTAAAAAAAATTACAATTTATTTCTCTAGCCTCTTGTCACGTCTCGGGAGGGTACTCTTGGCGTGGTCGGTACTTAGAGACTATTGCTAGTCCCCAAGCGAACCACTTGGCCCCATCACATTCACTCAATCCCAATCTACAACGGAAGACATTAACTTATCACTCAAATAGAATATAATAACCCCATCAAAAGCAAAAGCCAACAAATTTATCAAATCAATTGAATGAGACTAGTATGAAGAAAATTAGTTAGACAATATCCAAATCAACAATCCTAAATCTAGTCTATGAAGTTTTTGTCTAAATTATCTAGATGGTACAATGACAGGTCATGGCTACCTCAATCAAAGAAAATAAACAACTAACTCAAGCTAGATGAAAATATAAATGAGTATCCTTCGAAAGCAGAGGAGTACTCACCAAATCGGCTGACTGCAATAGATCCTCAATGGTGTACTTGTTGATGACCTCTAATACATGTCTCTGCATCATTAAATGATGCAGTTCAAATGGACGTCAGTACATGAAATGTACGAGTATGTAAAATAGTTGAATGAAACATGCATCAAGGTAGAATAATATCAATTCAGATAATTCAAATCAAGAGATAAGGTTCTCAATTAGGATGTCAAATGTCTATCTAAAGCAAGAGTAAAGAGTATACAATGACCAATCAGTACAAATCCAATCCAATCAATCTAAAGTACTATCAGCATAGAACCTATCTGGGAGTTTCTCTCATCCGACAATAATCACTTATAAGCCAGTGATTGTGTAACAATACTGTTGATGTTGCCATAATCGTTCAGTACGTGCCAGGATAAAGAACAAATTGAATCCATGATGAATCTAGTCAATTGAGTCCTTTATTATTTTAGGGAACTAACAAGACTCAAACATTCAATTTAACAATTTCAATCCTCTCCTACGTTTGGTGACGTAGTTAATGAGTTCAAGTTGGACTTACTCTTACTCAATTCGGTGCTCGATACTCCTCTCATGACTCAATAATCATAAGACAATCAATCTTAAACAATCCAATCAATGAGTCTCATAGGGACTCATATCCATTCATCAGTTCTGTCACAATCGAGCCTTTCGACCTATCAACCATCTAATCAAATCCCAATCACATCTCTCAAGAGGATTTAGACAATCGTTAAAAGGACTATCAATTTTTGACCAATCATTAAGAGGCTATTAGTTTTGGACCAATCAGTTGAGTTTATATTTGAAGACTCTCAAGACGATCAAGTTCTATTCACGTATCATCATGCTCACATCACAATCACAATCAACATTCTCGAATCAAGGCTTTAGACTCAATCCCTATATTCACTCATGCAATATTTTATCAAAATATATAGGGTTTATGAAATAACTCATGTATAGTATTTAATCAGTAAAATCAAGTTTATGATGATCATCAACATATAAAAATATGTAGAATATATATAATTTACAAGAAAACCTTCATAGAAAACATGCATAAAAGTCAACACTTTCACAATCTCTTTATTACCATCAATAGGGGCACATGGAAGAACATACCCATGTTTCAGTTTAGCCTTACATACCTGGGATGAAGAGAGACACTCAACCTTGCAATAATTCGTACTCAATTTCTTCAACCCTCGCTTTTCTTCTCTTCTCCTTAGCCCTAACTAGTCTTTGTTAGAACGTTCAGAAAGACTTAGGAATGGGTTTAAAACTCTTTCTATGCTTAAAATGACCTATATTGGTCATGTTTTAAGTGTAGGAGGGGCGGGGAAATATCTGGAGTGCCCCTCGAGAAAAACTGAAATTTTGCACTTCCGAAAATCAAGTCTGCGTTTTATAGGTATTTTCATTGAAAAGTTTACAATCGAGTTTCTAATTTCATAGAAAATATTGAGATCACCATTAAGTGCAAATTCGCTCAAATTGGTTGTTAGTTTCCGCATCAATTTTCTCCTTTTGAGTATTTTTTGGATTCCATATTTGCCTTTGCTTCCCTTTACTTGATTCCATCCATCATTAGTAGCTATCAACTCTTTTGTGCTCCCTGTTTGCTTTTACATCATTAGCCCTGGTATTATTTTTGTCCATCTCCTTGGCTGCTTTACTATCCTTCTCCTTCTGTGTGTCATCTTTTTTTTGCTTCTTTGGAAAAGGATGTGGATACAATATATAATAATCTTCTTCGGCATGTCCTTGAATCTTGTAATTTTTATCATACTTAGGAACACGATCATAATTAATATTTATTCATCCTTTCTCAACCTCTCCCGATTTCCTCCTAAAACCCACATTAATCCGTTTAGGAAAATCCTTAGAGTGAATCAGCCTCTACCTTGACCCTTGCAACTTGTAGTTGTTGTTTCCTCCTCCGAATTAAATATTGAGTTCCACTTTAATGTTCTCATGGTATATATCCACTTTTTATAATTAATATAAAAAATAGATTTTGATAAAAATTTAACATCTAATTCTCCATCGTTGATGCTCTAATCAAAATATGTCTATTATTCATAAGCCCAATATTACATTCTCCTCGCATCTCACATGGAAAGAGTATGACGGCGGGGAAATTAGGTTCAGGGATTATATTAAAATAATGATAATGTAAAAGTTACCGGTACAAGTGACAACAGGATACTATACGCAATACTTCGACAGAATTTTGACAAAAAATTTTCAGACATTTTTTTTTTTGGTTTAAAAGTTGGTGAATCAGGAAAATGCGAAAGACGACAAGAATAGAGATTCATCCTACCATATATTTTACACTAATATAAAATAAAGTTAAGCAACAACAAAATACTTAAGTTACACGAAAGAAAAAAATTTAATATTTTAGATCGTTCGAGCTGAAAAAACTCAATTGCAGTGGGACTCGAAATCCAAGTCTATTAAGGTTAAATACTCAATTGAAAAAAATTAAGTCATACGTGAGAAAATATGTCTAAGACCATGTAGCTTGCTGTTATTACTTGAGATATTAAAACTAATTTAAATTCAATTAAAATAACATAATAGATTTTGAAATTGAGATTTTGAGTGTTGATCACTTATTGACTTCTTGTCATTTCATATCAAATATTATATAATTTCTCTTACGCTTAGAATGGCATAGAGTAAGCGGCTCTCAGACGTTCAGCCTTGGCCTCGGCAAGTTTAGTCGGGATTAAGTTATTTCAGAACTAATTATTTTTAATGTTATTTTAATAATTAAAATAAAAATAATATTATAATTTTAAAATAAATTATTTTATTATTTTATCTCAACCAAATATAAAGTAAATTCATCTTAAACTTGCAAAATTATTATCCCCTATGCTGCGGTAAGACCACTTTTCGCCTCAAACTAATTAAAGAGATGATGACGAATTTCTAGAAAATAGTAGCGTCCTAAGGGTCATCATTAACTCATTTATTATAAAATCTTCTCATACACATTCACATATGCAACTCTCTTTGTCTATCTTTATTTGTTTCCTATATTATTTACAAAATTCAATAATATTTGTTTATTTATTAAATTAAAAAATAATTTTAAGATTTATCTAATTTATTAATTATAATCACTTTCTTATTATATTTTTTAAGAAATTATATTTATTATATTTAAAAAATGATTTGATAAAATTATCTTATTATTTATTATTATTTATTATTTTTTAATTTATATGCTAAGTCAATAGGAGATAATTAAAGATTCACGAAGGGAGAGTAATTTAATGAACTCACCCTGATTCTCACCCATCTTTTGTTTTTTCATAGGAAGTTGTTTGGCTGGCGTAGGCATCCGCACCTTAGTGCCCCAGCCCCACAAGGATCCCACTACACAGTTCTCACGTGCTGTCCTACATAATCAACTCTATAAAAACTCAATTTTCCCACTCATTTATAGTACGTTACCATAAAAAAGGGAAACAAAGAACTAGCCTTAACTAAACAAGACGTCATTCATCTTCTCTCCCAGAAATACAAAGGTAGATCCAATTCTTATAATCTCAATCTCTCTAAAAATGGCAACAATATCTAGCTTCGAATCGACTCGAGCTAGAGCCGTGTGGCGGACTTGCCTAGCTTCCGCCTTTCGAACTGCCATGGCTTGTACTATAGTTGGCGTTGCCACCCTTTTCGGCCCCAAATGTTTCCAAGCTCAAGTCGCATTCCCCGCTTTTTCCTACGTTACGGTCATTCTAATCGTGACTAATGCCACGTTAGGTGACACTTTACGTAGTTGTTGGTTCGCGCTCTACGCCACGATACAAGGTGTTTGTCCCGCTATATTGAGCCTGTGGTTGATCGGGCCAGGCCGACTCACGGCCAGCACCACAGCTACTGTCGTGGCGCTGAGCGCTTTTTTTGTCGTCCTGCCCGAAAATACTCACTTGATAGCGAAACGCATAGCGCTAGGACAACTAGTGATTGTGTATGTCATAGCTTATATTAACGGTGCGAAAACTGAACCGGTTATGCACCCGGTTCGCGTAGCGGCTAGCACGGCAGTTGGAGTTGTGGCTTGTGTTTTAGCATTGTTGCTTCCTTGTCCCAACCTTGCTTCTTGTGAGGTGAGAATTTAATTGATAAGAAGCACTAAATGTTTTTTTTTTAACATGATTACTAGTACTCTATTAGATCTTTTTTATATGTCGTCCTTACTACAAACAGATGATCCTACAAAATAAATGCATAAATGACATTATTTTTTCTTAATACTAGTGCAATCACAAAGAATGACATATAAAAGGGACTAGAGAGAGTACTTGACTAGATAAATGTCAAAAAAGCTAGTGTTAAATTCATTATTACTCGTTCCGTTTTCAAGATACTATTATGAAATTATACTGAGTATATTATTGATTAATGTTTATAGGTGAAAGAGAAAAGTAGGCTCTTTGTGGAAAATGCTGCTGAGAGGATTAACTTGTTTGTGAAAGCATTCACAGCTGAGGACAACACTTCAGCACTTGCTATAATTTCTCAAGCCAAGTCCTTAGTTAATGATGGACCCAAACTTCTCCAAGCCATTAAATCAAAGCAAGTAAGATCAATTAATGATATATATTGGCATGTTTATTCATTTCGCCGCCTCAATTTACGTGACACTATTTGATTGCGACATAATCTAAAAAAAAACTTTAAAACTTATAGATAAAAATTAAGTCTTAAACCATTTGTATGACTATTAATCATCTCATTGATAATTGTGGTGTTATTAATTTCGCGATGTACATGTCACCTCCCACTAATAACAAATATTAACTATGTCCACCAAGGTAAGAACAAAAAAGGAAAAATCACCTCGTGTTTATTTGAATTTGAAATCGTATAATTCTCAACTCACTTTATTGAGCACTATGGCATACACTTGCGAATAAATAAAATTTTGAAATTTCTGCATTCTTTATGTCATATAAATTAGGACAGAGGAAGTAAATAGGTACTTCCAATTGTATAACTAGTCCTCATTCTTTTTATTTGAATTTGCTAACAGGAAAGCATGAAGTGGGAAAGGTTTCCTTCCAAGTTGTTAAGAACATATGGAGATAATCCAGGGGACAAATTTCAAGAAATCCAAACACCCTTAAGAGGGATGGAAATTGCATTGGAAAATTCCTCTACAATATTCCCAGTTAGCATTCTCAATACAGACCTCAAAGATGGTCTGGAAAAACTAGGAGATCACATCTCAAAGCAAATCAAGAACAGGTCCCTCGACGAGTCGTCAGCAACTGTCCCTGAATCAAATGCACATAATGCAGAAAAGTTCCTCCAAACACTTCAAACAATTCAACCAACAAAAAAGGACCTACCCTCTTTATTTTTCCTCTTTTGCCTAAAGCTCTTGTTAAACGAACCAATTTTCCCTTTATCATCCAAAAAAGGAGTCGAAATCAAATCCGTTGGTTCCAACAAACAAGTCGATGATCATCAAGAAGGATTTATCAGAAAGACATGGAACAAATTGGCAATTACTATAAATAGTAGACGATTTATGGCATCGTGTAAATGTTCACTTTCTTTAGGCCTTGCTATTCTTTTTGGATCGATTTATAGCAAGGAAAATGGATTTTGGGCAGGGCTTCCAGTTGCAATAAGCCTTGCAGCAACAAGAGAAGCAACATTTAAAGTTGCTAATGTTAAAGCACAAGGGACAGTGTTGGGGACAGTATATGCTGTCTTAGGATGTTATCTCTTTGAAAAATTTGTGCAAATAAGGTTCTTGTCTCTGCTTCCCTGGTTCATTGTCAGCAGCTTTTTGAGCCGTAGCAGGATGTACGGCCACGCAGGTGCGATATATTCCTTTTACACCATATATTATACCAGATACTATGTCTTATTTTTTCAAGATTATAAAGTAAAATAGCATAAAAAACTTAAAAAATGACTAAGAACCAATGGATTAAGTTTAAATCCTGAATCCGTCTCTGATGTTATTTTGTTTTGCTTTGTGTGATCAGGTGGGATTTCAGCAGTTATTGGGGCAGTACTAATTCTAGGTAGAAAAGGATTTGGTCCTCCAAGTGAATTTGCCATAGCAAGAATAACAGAAACATTCATTGGATTATCCTGTTCCATCATGGTTGAAATCTTGTTCCATCCTACAAGAGCTTCAACATTAGCTAAAATCCAGCTCTCCAACACATTCAAAACATTGCACGAATGCATCGGCTTAGTAACCTTCTCATCGTCTAACTCGGAGGAAATCCAAAAGAATCTAAAATTCCAGGTAAACGAATTGGGAAAATTCATTGCGGAAGCTGAGGCAGAGCCCAATTTTTGGTTTTTGCCTTTTAATAGTGGTTGTTATAGTAAGTTCATGGGGTCATTGTCAAGGATGGTGGAGTACTTACTTTTCGGGTCACAAGCACTAAGATTTCTCCAACAACATTCGGCAAGTTCAGTCGATTGGAACAATCTGGATGCTGACCTAATGCTTTTTAAGGATGTAATAAGCACATCCACTAAATGTTTCGAGGAGGTTAGTTTGGTAAAATCACTTGTGATACTTGACAAGAAGTTTGAGAAAAAGAAAGTTTCAATCGATGTTGAGTTAGGAAAATCATCATCATATAAAAAAAAGTCCTCATCAAGTGATGAAGAGGGAATTCTAACTTCTTATCTCCAACATTCAAATGAACTTGTGGATTGTATAGTCAATGATGATGGTAATAAAAGTAGTGATGATGAGAAACTCAAAGGCCAATTGGTTTTAAGTTTGAGTGCTTTGGGTTTCTGCATGGAAGCTCTTGTGAAGGAAACTAAAGAAATTGAGAAGACAATTAAAGAACTTGTACAGTGGGAGAACCCCTCATGTCATGTAAATTTGTATGACATTTCTTGTAAAGCAAGGGCTTTAGCCAATACTTAAATTGAAATTGGAAATTATATTTCTATACTTGCAAATTGTTCTCTATAGTGAATTTTGAAGTTATGATTTCTCAGATACAAGGTGGTTAATAATTAATTATTAAACCTAGCTACAATATGAATGTACTAAAATCATATGCTACTTAGACCTCCATTCAAAATGGCTAGGTTTGGCATAGATTCTTTTTTTTTGGAGGAATGCATAAGCAACCCCCCTATACTTGTATGTATTTTCTACTTAGACATCTTAACAAGGTTGTTTTCCCATTGAACACCTGCTCCCTTCAAGAAACGTACCTATCAGAAATACCTGACTGACTTGGCACTTAACGTGAGCATCAAGTAGAGCACGTGACATTAAACAATTTCCAAGTGAAAAATTAATCCTATATGGAAAAACACATCACATACTAGTACTAGCATTATAAAAGAAAATCCTCCGGCCATTTTCCAAAATTTCTCTTCGATCAAAATACCCAAAAAAAAAACCCTAGATTCCAAGCCCTAGAAATTCCTCTGGTATTTTAGTTGATTCTCACTCAATAGATGGTCGATTCAAGAAAGCCAATCAATATACTTCATGTTTTCTTCCTATGATGATCAATGTGGTAATCTTTTAGGACTAACTCGAGAAAGTTAGAACCATTTTGTCACTCAATTGTGTGAAGTATGTTCAGTTATGAGTTTTTATGACCATTATTGTTAATTTCTCTTTTAAATATAGTGTCTATTTTGTATGTTACTACAGTGATGGTATTTTGTTAATATCTAAGTTTGAATTTTGGAGGGTTTTCCTTGTTAGTAATTGTCAGGCATATCTTGAACTTTTTTTCAGAAAATCTTATGGATATCATTATAATAACTCTCAAAATGCAATACAACCATTGAAAAGAACTCGAGGAGTATCAACTGGAGGTGGTTGAGAAATATTTAATAATTTTTTTAAGTATACACATTAGAGTTTGAATTAAAATTATTACTCCCTCTGTTTCATTTTACTAATTTTCTGAAATATATATAAACACTTTATTACATTACTCATATTAATTATTTTTTTTAAAATAAATTTTTTCGGTGGCAGTGCACCATTTTATTAATAAAGCTTATAAAATAAGAATTCCAAGTGATGGGCTGACCCAAAAAATAAAATAAAAAAATAAATACTACAGCCTGTTTGAGAAATAGAGGGCCCCGACCCATTGTCAACTCTAAAAAGCTAGTCTGGAAGCTTCCGCTTTCCACTTTCCTCTTTCCAAAAATGGTGTGTCGTTTCCTCTCCTTGTTGATGACCCCTTTGAATCAGTTAATCGTGCTTCAGGTGTTTGTCCTCTTGTCTTTTGTGCTGCTGTTATTGGAGTTTGCCTTTGATATGTTTCTTGAACAGGTATGAATCTCTCCTTTATCTGATGTTTTCTTATCCTCCGTTGTATTCGTCTGATCTTCGTACTCTCTCTTGTAGCTGATTGGTCTCTCCACACTCGTAGATAGTGGGCAACCCTTCCTCTTCCTCGAGATGAGGTTGATGGTTCAGGTTTCGTACTCAACATGACTTCTGATCTGCTCACCTAATTTTTGTCTCTTAGCTTGCTAACATATTTTTTGTATGTAAGGCTCATTTTGTGACGTAAATATGCTAACATGATGTAGATGTATCTAATACTAGCCATACGGGCAGAAAACAAACCCGCCCCTGCAAGCTGCTCTAATTGTGGCCTACTTATCTGTTTAGTTCTGATTCTGAGTGTGGGTATTTGTTGCTTGTTGATGTTGATAATTTGTCTTCCTAGCTTAGGCACTTGTATGAAATCCTTGAAAACCATCTGCTTGCCTTCCTTAAGTGTTGTATTAGCTAGAAAATCTGCAAGTTGGTTGTCTTCCCTAATGATATGTTGAATTGTGATTTGTTATATGTGTATGTTGTATGTAATTTCCTCCACCATCTCCACGATTTCCCAAGGTGGTTTGATCTTCCCTTTCAAAATGTATATCATGATTAAGAAATCTGACTTCAGAATTTTGTGGGCCTGTGTTTCTTATTTTCATTACTTAACAGCTTCCAAAATAGCCCAGGCCTCTGCCTGTATGTTTGTCCTTTCCCCAATCATATCAGCTTGGGCATATTTTAGGTCTCCATTATGATTCCTGATACAAAAACCATAGGCACTTACCCCTAGGATTTCCTTTGCAAGCCCCGTCTTTGTTGTATTTTTGATGCCCCACAGGTGATAAATCCCATCTAACAATGTATGATACAGCGTAGGCCTATAATCCCTTAAATTGTTTAATAGCATAGGCTAATTAATGCACCTTACTCTCATCCTAGGACTCAACAAGTCAAGCAAATAATAGATGCTTCTCTGAATATTATGATCAACATTGATTGGAGTGTCTCTACTATGCCTCTTGTTGTTCCTTCTCTTCCAAAGTTCCCAAATAATCAGGGCAGGCATAGCCCTGTAAATCTGCTGAACCTTGGGATTCTCATGCCCAGTCTACCACCTCCTAATAAGATATTGGATATGGTTATCTATTTGAATACCAGCCCACCCATCAAGAAACCTCCATAATTCTTGGGCTACAGGTGCTGTAAGAAACAGATGAGATATTGTCTCTTGTGTTTGCCCCTCACAGCAACAACATCTAGATGCCAGACTAATTCTCATCCTCTTTAAATTATCATCTGTAGCTATCCTACCATGCCAAGCTTTTCAAAAGAAGAAATTTATCTTGAAGGGAATATCTTTGACCCATAGATATTTGTTAGTCTCCACTTGATCCCTTCTAGTTCTGACTAGGTCCCATGCTGACTTTACTGAAAAAGATCCATTGGAGTTCCCCATCCACCTCGGTGTATCTCCTCCATCCATAATATGAGGGGTTTTTATCTCTTCACAAATATACTTCACCATACCTTCACCAGTAGATATGATAGAAGTTTCTGTCTATCCCAACCATCATTAGTGACAAAGTCTGCCAGCTCTATTTCCTCCTCTGAAGTATTAGTTTCTTCTATATAGTATAGAGCCCCTATCTTGGTCCAATTGTCAAACCAGAAGCTACTCTTCCCTGATTTTACTTGCCACCGGATATAGTGCTCCACCTCCTTTCTAATTTTAATCATTTTTCTCCATACATGTGAGGCATCCAGGCCATTAGCCATAACAAGATGATGTTTTTTACAGTATTTGTTCCACATGAAACTTCCCCATAGAGAAAAGGTGGATGTCCTGAAGTTCCACCATAATTTTGCAAAAAGTGCATCCACTCTGTGTTGCACAGACCTAAAACCCACCCCTCCTTCAATTTGTGGGCAGCACAGTCTATCCCAAGCTATCCAACGTTTCCCTTTAGTGTCTCCAAAATCCCCTCAAAAAAATCTGGCAAAGATTTTATGAATACTTTTAATTATTCCCTTGGGGGGATTCATCACTGAGATTTGATATATAGGAATGGACTGTAGAACATGCTTGATAAGAATAAGCTTACCCCCTGCTGTAAGCAACTTGGTCTTCCAGGAAAGAATTCTATTAGTGATTTTTTTGACCAGTCCCTCAAAATATATTTTCTTCAATCTTCCATAAAAAATAGGAGAACACAAATAAGTAAAAGGAAACTGATCCCGTCCAATACCAATCCATTTTCTCAGCCTGCTACGCACTACACTGGGTGGTTTTTCATGCAAATAGAAAAAAACTCTTGTTCAGGTTAATGATCTGTCCAGATACCCTGTCATATTCTTTTAACACATTCATCATCAAAAGCACTGAAGTCGTGTTAGTTGAGCAAAACAAAATTGTGTCATCAGCATATGTCAAGTGATTGATCTTGTCACTCCACTTAGGCAACCCAAATCCAATAAACTTCTCATTATCATTCAGTTTGTTAAGAGCCCTAGACAAGGCCTCAGCAGCAATTATGAAAAGAATGGGGGATAGAGGATCCCCCTGTTTTATTCCTCTAGAAGAGTGGAAGAAGCCAAATGATTGTCCATTAACCAGAATAGAATACCAATTATTTTCTAAGATCCTCCACATCATATCAATCATCTTCTCCCTAAATCCAAACCTTCTCATCACCTTGGTAAGGAAAATCTATGACACTCTATCATATGCCTTAGTCATATTCAATTTCACTACCACATTATGATGTTTCTTTCTTTTGTTGATGTCCCTAGTAATCTCTTGGGCCAATAAGACATTTTCAGCAATATTTCTCCCCATCATGAATCATGTCTGGTTAGCAGAAATAATTTTGTAAAGAACCTTATCCATTTTTGCCTTGAATGACCTTCAAGATTATTTTGTTAATGAATGAACTATGACTGATTGGTCTAAGATTATTAAAATTTCTTACCACCCTTTTTTTAAAATAAGGACCAATATGGTGTGGGTGATGTATCTGGGCAGTTCAGCTCCACAAAAGAAGAAAAAAACCATATTGACCACATCTTCCTTAATGATCTCCCAACAGGATTGATAAAATTCACCTGAAAATCCATCTGGCCTACTAGCACTATCTTTGTTAAGCCCAAAAACTACCTCTCTGACTTCTAATTCATCTAGCCATTTTCCACCTCCAATTTGTCATTATTAGTGAGTAGCCTTGGGATAATGTTTAGAGTCTGGAAGTCAGTATTTTCATTTGTATTAGTGAATTGGTTTTGGAAGATTCTAGTGGCTTTCTCTCCAATTTCCAAGGTTGATTCCAGAATCCTCCCTTGACTGTCCTCTATCTTTTGAATGTCAAGTCTTTTCCTTCTCCCTTTCACATAGGAGTGAAAAAACTTCATATTTTGACTCCCCTCCTTGAACTAATGCATTCCTGCTTTTTGCTTTCGATACTCTGCTTCGAATACTTAGAATTTTCTCAACTCAACTTCCACTTTCCTGAGGGCTACCCTGTTATCCTCTGAGGGGTCCAGTTCCAGTTACAGTTCTTTAGCTCTAATCATATCTTCAAAGGTTGTAATTTTCTTGAAGAAATCTCCATAAGTAGTCTTTCTCCATACAGTCAGCACTGATTTCAGTCTCTTCAGCTTCTCATTAAGAATCATGAAAGGTGTGCCCCTTACCTCTTCCTCCCAAGAGTTCTTCGCCACCTCCTTGAAGGTTTGATGTTTGGAACAGAAATTAAGAAACCTAAAGGGTTTCCTAATATGTGTCATATCTGATGTACATGAAACATTGAGAGGGGCATGATCACACCCATCCTTACTAAGTGTTGCACAATACTGCTATTGCATTCTTGCCAAAAAAATCTCATTGCCCAGAACCCTATCCAACCTCTTGAACACACTGTCTTCTCCTGTTCTTCCATTCCACCAAGTATAAACACTATCCGAAAAAGGGAAAGCTGTAAGTATACAATTATTAATACATTGTGAAAAGTCAATAGTCTCCACCTGAGAGATAGAAAGACTACCCGGCTTTTCAGAATCATAAATGATAGCATTAAAGTCACCCCCCAACAACCGAAGGAATGTCTAACCCTTCTGACATCCATTCCAGATCTTCCCAAAGTTCTAGCCTTTCAATAGCACTATATGGTTGTGATCATGATTTCTTTGTGATTGATCAGGTGAGAAAACTTGATAGTCAGCTGTTGAATAGTGTCAGACACCACCTCACCTCTCCAATCCTCCTCCCAAAAAACCCAGATTTTGCCAAAAACATTCACCATTGCATTCTCCATTCTAATCCTTCTCTTATACATTTCTTTCTGTTGTGGCCCTATGAAAGGCTCCATAAGGGCTATATACAAGTAATGATATCTTCTCTTTAGGTAAATTACTCTCCCAAAAGCATTTTCAGTTTGTACTGACCTAATGTTCCAAAATAGTATGTTATGCACCATCATTTACTACCTGCTGGTTTGAGTGAACTACTCCTTGTTTTAATTTGTGACTGCTTTGACCCAGGTACTCTGCCTCTCTTTCTCTCCTTCATTAGTTCCTTACAACTTCTGGGAGACAGATCCCTACTTTTAGCAATGTGTTTAACATTAGCCTGTACCTCCTCGTCTAACCCATCATTATCACCCCACCCTCCCCCCCAAGCTTATCCTCAAGCAGAGCTTGCTTGCAGTTACTGGACATGTCACTTGTTTGTCGTATATTTCTTGAAGAATGTCCATCAGCATGTAAGTCATTGGATTGTGCTATCTTCTCCCCCTGATTGTGTTTATCCCCATCTTCAACAGTGGGTGAGTTCTGCTTCCTGGCCGTTGATAGATTATTATTTTCCTAGTGTGGTGTTGAATTAGTGTTGGCTGCATCACTCTTCGTAGGAGTAATTTTTAATTCTTTCTGCACCTTCTCCTTTTTGGAGTTGTCCTCTGACTCTTTCTCCTTGTGCTCCATCAGATTATCTTCTGTCACTTTGTCATTCACTCTTTTGTTCACGCCATTTGCCCCAAATCTCTCCTCAATCACTGTTTGGTACTTTTGTTTTGCTTTTCAGCCATAAGCTGCCCCTCTCCCTTGTGTTGTTCATTTTGTTGTTGTTGTTGCTTATTGGTGTCCCCAACTGGCTAGGTTTGTTTTAGAACTTGAAATTTGTTCTCAGTTACAAGTCCCTCCTTCTTCTACCTTGCATCCTACCTTTGAACCACAACACCTCTTTGATTGCCTCGACCTCTTGCCCCATTGTTCCTCTGCTTTGGAGCCTGGAACTCTTCTTTAGCTTTCTGACTTTTCTCTTGCTCTTTTTTTCCCATCCTTGTTATTGACCTTCTCGTTGATGTTTTCCTTTTTGTTGTCCTCAAACAGTTCAAGATGCAGAACATAACAATTTGCCTCTCCATGTCCCTGCAGTTTGCACGTTTTGCAATACTTGGGTAGATAGTCATACTTGATAGGAATCCATTTGTCCACTATCTCCCCACTTTTCTTTTTATCCATACATTCACCCTTTTAGGAAATTTCCTCATCAAATAGACTTCTACTTTAACCCTAGCACAGATGGGTATCGTTTTGTTAGATGTAGCCGTGTCAATTTGTAAGGGTTTACCCGTTGCGGCCGCTATTGAAAAAATTGCTTCCTTACCAAAAAAATTTGGGGGAAGTGATGGCAGTGATATCCATGCAATCGCAATATTATCTCTGCTTCTGGGTTAAATAACGGGTCCCACTTCAAAGTAAGCATGGGATAGTTCCAATTCTGATGCTCAATGTAAAAGATTGGCTTAGATAATAGATAAACATAGTCTTCCATCCTAGATGCTCGAATCAAAATATATCTATTACTCAAAAGTCCAATATTCACCTCTCCCTTAAGCTCACATTGCTGGGGTATTAATCTTCTCAACACTTGTATTTCAGGCTAGTCGTATGAGAATTTGTCAATCATAGCATACTGCAATTGTTCGTTAGCGATCATATACGGAACTTCTTCTTCCTCCCACACTATATGTGGTTCTCCATGCAAATAGGTGATCTGCTTCATGAGAACTGGTGTTTCAGTGCCTAGGGTTGCAATGCTGCCGCATAACTCTTTCTCACCTCTGCTTCTGGTAGATTCAAATCCGGTGGATGAACAGCCTCCATGGACGACTGTCCACCGGCCTCCAAGGCCATGATCGACGTGAAAAGTTTATATTAGGGTTTCTTCTACGAGTTAGAGAGCATTTTTTTCCTCTTCAAGGTTTGGGGTGCTAAATTCCATATTAATTAATATTTAATTTTAAATCTTAATATTAAAAATAAAACATGAAAAATATAATTTAATTACGAAAAAATAAGTTCAAGGGGTAATAGGACCAAGCTAAAGTTTAAGTGTGTCTTTGGGATTTTGGTTATTGTCTGGGAGGGGGGGGGGGAGCGGGGTACTTGTGCATTTTCCCTAATTAATATTTGATTTTAGATCTTAATTATAAATATTAAAAATAAAACATTAAAAATATACTTTTAATAAATTAAAAAATTAAAAATATTTTTAATAAATTAACAAAATAAAAATATATTTTTTTATATAATAGACAAGCAAAATGAATGAAGAATAAGTTGGCACCATGAAGTCA
The DNA here is from genome assembly GCA_011800125.2 of Solanum clarkiae. Lineage (NCBI taxonomy): Eukaryota > Viridiplantae > Streptophyta > Magnoliopsida > Solanales > Solanaceae > Solanum > Solanum clarkiae. The sequence continues at coordinate 22,014,931 of JAABOM020000007.1, forward strand.
TCACATTAATTTTCAGCCCACAATTAATAATGTCCTAGATGAGCCAAACTAAATGAAGAATAAGTTGGCTCCTCGTGAGCAAAAAGGCTAGCTTAGCTACCTTTATTCCACGTACGTAACCTCTTCTCGAATTTTTCGGGTTGAGTTCATCATATTAATTTTCAGACCACAATTAATAATGTCCTTGCATAGCGCTCATGACGATCATCTTTGGCTACCACAATTAATAATGCTCAGCCATTGAACAAACTACCACCATTCCACCAAGCCTATATATCCCACGAAAAGATAGAAAAACAATGTTCAATTATCCATTAATCTGAAAATATTTGTATATGATCTAGACAAATGTTATAAAAGATACGACAAGAAGATTTGGGTGATAGATTATATGGGAATGATGAGACTTAGGAGCTATGAAATTATATAGGATGAAAAATGAAATGTGTTAGAAATCAAAATTTATCGAACATGAAAAAATTTAGAAATATTTTCCATGAAATCTTAGGGCACGATGTGTATAGTTGACATTTAGAACTCGTCAGGATTGAATTTTGATTTATTTTTATTATTTCACCTTAAAAATTAAGTGTTTACAAATCTTATTTTTAAGTTTTTGGGTTTTACTTACATATATAACATGGTTTGAGCACAGATTTCAATCTCATTAGCTACAATAATATTGACTATTTATTAACTGAAAATCACTATCTACCCTCATTAGCAATATATTATAAACTTTAATTTTATTTTAAAATATTTTTTATTATATTGATATTAAGAAATTATAATTTAATATTCGATTGTTTATTTTAAAATATAAAATTAATGTAATGTAATTTAACTTTTAAAAATTAATCAAATTAACTTTCAAAAAGTAATACAATCATTAAAAAGAACTTGGGGAGTATCAAATGTAGGTGGTTAATAAATGTTTAATATATTTTTTAAACAATATATTAGAGTTTGAATTAAAATTATTTCTCTCCCTGTTCCATTTTAATAATTTTTTAAAATATATATAAACACTTTATCACAATCTCATATAAATTAATATTTAATGTTAAAACTTAATAATTAATATTAAAAATAAAACATGAAAAATATACTTTTAATAAATTAAAAATAAAATAAAAATTCTAATAAATTAATAGAGTAAAAATATATTTTTCATATAAAAGACGAGCAAAACTGAATGAAGAATAAGTTGGCTCCTCGTAGAGTAAGAATTTTCGGACTGTATTGTTTTCAGGCCTCCACGGCCGTCCGGGTTCCCTTAACCAAGCCACTGTCGGAAAGACTTATCAGGCATTTTTGGGGACTAGCCCGCTTCCACTGTTGTTGAATGGGACTCCCCATATATGACCTTCCCTTTCACGAATTAGTACCTTTATCCGAGTGATCAACAGCAGATAGAGCTTCAACAGGAATAGGAGTTGCTACAGTTGTTGATGCGCAATGTCTTTATTGGCAGTTGTATAACCTTCGATTAAAGCTACTTCTACAGATTGCATAAGTAGTTGCTAGAGTTGTTGAGTTTGACTTTTCTCTTTCATTGCTGCTCTAAGGAAAGAAGTTTAATTTGCTATAGAAGAATATTCCCGATCGAGAAAAAAATCTTTTTATTGCGTTCCCGGCTCCAAGTGATTGAGTTGAAGCTTTGGCCATAGAGAAGAGGTCGAATTTCAAACTTTTTTTCTCGAGTATACACATTACCAAAAAAGGACTTGCATGTGTTCCATGACTATTTCGAGTGATTGCTGCTATCTGGCTTGAGTTGACTTGGTTAGTTGATCAATAATCAACCAAATGGCTTCATCTTGCCTCGCAGTCTTCAGCAATTGCTTAGCTACCTTGATTCCATGTACGTAATCTCTTCTCCAATTTTCTAGGTTGAGGTCATCACATTAATTTTCAGCCCCCATAATTAATAATGTTCTAGACGAGTCAAACTGAATGAAGAATAAGTTGGTTCCTCATGGAGTAAGAATGCTATCTTAGCTACCTTGATTCCAAGTACGTAACCTCTTCTAGAATTTTTTATTTGAGGTCATCTCATTAATTTTCAACCCACAATTAATAATGTCTTTGTATGGCGCTCATGACAATCATTTTTGGCCATATTAAAATTTCACGAGTAATAGTGGAAACAAAAATTCTCACAAAAATTTAAAATTATCATACTTTAATTTGAATAATGGATCAACTCAGAAAATTCAAAATTTTATATTTTTCAGAATATTTCATTTAGACATTTAAAACTAAGACTTATTATAATTAAACATTAGAAAGTATCTAACTAGAAATTAGGGTTTTCAATCAGAAAAACATTCAATTTGAATGTCTACGTGAAACATCCTAACAAACTTAAGAGGATAGCTATTTATTAAATCATTTTATATATGTAGTAAAATTTAACCTAATCTTTTGAAATTTCATTTAAAATATATCCTCATCAGCCATTGTTACTCTAAGCTTTTAAAATTTCTGGAATTAATTTTTCCCCATTGTTGAAAAGCTCCCACTTTCGGGGCACAGATTTCAGTCTCATTAGCTACAATAATATTGATTGTTTATGAACGGTACAGTCATTATCTACCCTCATTAGCAATATATTATAAACTTTAATTTTATTTTTATTATATTGATATAAAAAATTACAATTTAATATTCAGTTGTTTATTTAAAATATAAAATTAATGTAAGTTAATTTAACTTTTTAAAAATTAATCAAATTAACTCTCAAAAGTAATATAACCATTGAAAAGAAATCCAGGAGTATCAAATTTAGGTGGTTGATAAATATTGAATAAATTTCTTATATATATATATATGGGTTATTTACATAAATAATATATTTTTTAATTAAAATTATGAATTTTAGCATAATTTTAACTCTTACCAAATATAATTATACTTTTGTTATCAGAAATAGCAAGAAGGAGAAGGAGAAGGAGAACTTTTCTCTTCTATTTCTTTTTGTCTCTCTTTCTTTTAAAAATATTAATTAATTATTTAAATTTAAAATTTAATTTTAGATTAAATATTACGCAAATGATGTTCTTACTATTCTTTAAATTAGAAGATTTATTTTAGGTAAATACATATATAATGCATTAACACAATTTTAATATGCTAAAATATAAACAAATCTAAATAATGTTTGTTATGCCGAAAAATTATCTGGCTTAGAAATAAATTGAAAATAAAATTAAAAATTAATTTGAAAATCAAAAATTAATTTAAACTCAATTAATTTGAGTAAAATCAATTCTCGAAATTCGAAGACACAGAGTCGCCACCTAATATTTGGATAATTAAGAAACCCTTAAAATATTTAAAAGACTAACAGAAAATCTTTTAAAAATCAAAGAAATGGGTTCGG
>JAABOM020000007.1:22028287-22080288 GCA_011800125.2 Solanum clarkiae
TATGCATTTTATTATTTGTGTAACGTACTCTTTTTCCATTGTCATATTGTCTTGTATAGTTATCTACATGTCACATGAGACATATACAGTATTAAGGCTCCAATATTATGGCCACCAAAAAAGAATCATCTCAAAGGTAATTGAAAGATAAACTGTACAGTTTACAGGTGGTACCCCGAGGGGGTTCATTGAGAACCTAGTACAGGGATGATCCCAATACAGTTTATGGGTGGTACCCCGAGGGGGTTCATTGAGAACCTAGCATTGGGACGATCCCAATAGAGTTTCACCACTAATCAGTTGGTCATTTGCTACAGCTGTGCACAAATTTTATAGTACAGATTTTACAGAAAAGTTAAAGTGATATAAAGAACATAAAGTACATGATTCCATAGTATAACTAAGGGTGGTCCTTGATCTTCCATAGATGCATCGTTTCATTTGAGTTATTACTTTAAATACAATATATCCTGCATATAAAGAACATAAAGTACATGATTCCACAGTATAACTAAGGGTGGTCCTTGATCTTCCACAGATGCATCGTTTCATTTGAGTTATTACTTTAAATACAGTATATCCTGCCATACATACTCAGTACATTATCTCATACTGACGTCCGGTGCTAGTAGATCTCCCCAGTAGGAGTACAGGACATTCAACTGTGGTTACCAAGCTCTAGGTTGCTTCGGAGCTTTGCATATCTAGAGCTTTTATGTTTATATTGTACAGTAAGTTGAGGGGGGGCCTGTCCCGACCCTTATCAGATGTTTTTCTCTATTTAGAGGCTTTGTAGACTATATAAAGCACAGTGAAGCCGTGTCTCGCACTTTAGACAGCATGGCCCCAACGACCTAGTCATATGCATTTCCTTTTGGCTTGTTATCATTATTTATCTTCTTAAAGGCATGTCAAACGTAGAAACCCCTTATAATATGTATAGAACGCATATAGTCACAGGTTGGTTCTCCATAGCCTTATCGGCAAAGGGTGCCAGTCCACCCTATGGGACTTTAGGGCGTGACATGATCCATCTCGTATTACTCCTATTGAGGACGTACAGGTTACAGAAGATCTCACCTTTGAAGTGGTACTTGTTGCCATTCTAGATCGTCAAGTTAAGAAGCTAAGGAATAAAGAAATAGCTTTAGTGAAAGTACTTTGGAGAAACAAGCAAGCAGAAGAAATAACATGGGACGCCGAGGATGCGATAAAATCAAAATATCCCCACTTATTTGAAGCTAAAGAGGAAGTCCAACATGCAGAATTGGGAAACTAATAGGTACGTGTTATTAAATACTTAATGTGTTGTCAAAAGTTTGTGTAAGTGAAGATTTAAACTTAGTTAAGCTATCCAATTGTGCTAATATTCGAGGACGAATGTTCCTAAGGGGAGAGGATGTAACACCCCACACCTTACAATACTAGTACAATATAAATGAAACATGACATGGCTTGGTCAAATTAGCTCTAATTTTTAAAAGTCTAGAATCTCGTGTTAATGGGCTATATGTGCATCTCACGCTTAAGAGGGTCGAGTATATACATGTTTTGTGTAAAATTGAGGAGATTACGGCCTTAAAATGAAGTGAGAGAATTGATGTGCTTGTAGGACTTAGGAAGCAAGCAGGTGAGTCACCTACTTGCTTATCATAAATTTGCTAGCTAAGTGGAGACGAGGCTCGACGTCGAATTTGTCCAAACTCGATTATTAATATTGTCCGTGTTAAGGGTGTCACTTTAGCCCATGTTTTAGCATCATGAATAGATTATATAATCAGACCAAGTAGGATATTAAAAGGGTCCTAAGACATCACAAGTTCTTGGATACTTTGGGCCCAACCCAAGTGAAGAAGGAAGCTGAAAATAGGCAACCCAAGTCCAATCAAATTGAAGCCCCAAAAGCCCAAATGAAAGGAGAAAGGAGCTACATCACCTACTTAGTGAATTAAGGCTGAGAATTCCTCATAAGGGTGGCGAAATTACACCATAAAAAGGGGTCAAAGCAGCTCAAAAGTCATTTCTCAACTTGACCACACAAAAATCAGATTGCTCTCTGTATTTCCTCTCAAATTTTCTTAACTTTGTAAAGAAGCTAAAAGGGACTTCTAGGGTTCTTGAATAAGACCTACACCTTGAAGTAAGTGGTAAGTTTACACATGTGTTTAGTATGGTTTTCTTATGAAAAACAAGAAATATATGCTAGTATGTTGTGCTGGAAATTTGAGACAACTTGTGTTGAGAAAGTTGCTGCATACTTGTCTTTTGTTGTAGTGATCTTTCTATGGTTTGTGGGCTGTATTATGAATAGAAGTTGATGTTCTTATCATGGTTTGAGTTATAGATATTATCCTAAAGTTGCTGCCCTGATTTTGGTTTCATTTAACAAGCGCATTTTGTTGTGTTATCATAAGTGTCATGTTGATTGGAACTTGTGGGCTGATGGATGTAAGGCTATTGTCTCACATCCTTAATGACTGATTTGTTACTATTTTGCGACTGGTTCAAGGCTGTTTTTATGTGTAAATTTTTCTGGAACATTTTGGTTAGATTTGGAATAGGTTTGAAGTTGTCGACGCCAAAATGTAGCGAAGGAAGGTAACATTATGTTGTCCATGTGTTGTGCTTTGTGGGCTGTTGTAAGACTGTTATGGCACTAAATCAAGCTGGACATGATGTGTACATCAGAATATTTATTATAAAGATACGATTAGGGGCATAAATGTTGAAAGAATACGCTCGGGTTTATAAATACCCGCTTGCTACCCATGTGTTGTTTTCTTATATGATTGGACCACCAAGATGTATTTATTTGGCTTCTAGTGCTAGTTTTGTCACCTACTATATTGTGGATAAGTATTTGGAGAAAGGGAAGGTTGTCTCGAGGTAGTAACAGGGTCATACAACGAGGTATGTAAGGCTACTTGATTTCCTATTACTTGGCATGAAATCTAAATTATTCATTGGCACATAAAGGCACTTGCCAAGTTCGACAAAACTATTAACCGTGTCTCCACTCTTTGACATGTTCATATGCTCCCATACACAGTCACCTTCAAATATGCATACATACATGGATACCAAGTTACATAGGTTCTTTTTGCCAAATATAGTCCACGAGTTATTTCATCTCATACACATTTCATTATATATGTAATGTACTCTTTTCATTGTCATATTGTCTTGTATGATTATCTTCATGTCACATGCTACAAATACAGTCCTACAGCTCCAATATTGTGACCACCAAAAGAACCATCTTAAAGGTAATTGAAAGATAAAGTATATTGGTCATTGATAGGTCGCAGCCCGAGGGGTGGAAGAATCACCTAGCTAGGGACAATCCTATCGCGGGTGGTAGACCAAGGGGGTAAGAACCTAGCCAGGGAAAAATCTTATTATGGGTGGTAGCCCGAGGGGTTAAGGAATAACCTAGCCAAGGACGATCCCAATAAAGTTTACCACTGATCAGTTGGTCATTTGTATTACAGATGTGCACAGATTTTATAGTAAAGGTAAAGTAATCTAAAGAAAATAAAGTACATGATCCCACAGTATAACTAAAGGTGGTCTCTTATGCTACACCAGTGTACAGTTTCACTTGAGTTGTTATATCATATACAGTGTTTCCTACCTTACATATTCAGTACATTATCCCGTACTAACGTCCCTTATGGGGGACCTGCATTTCACGTTGCAGGTACAGGTGCTAGTAGATCTCTCCAGTAGGAGTACAGGATATTCAACTACTATTACCAAGCTCCAGGTTGCTTCGGGGCTTTGTATATGTCTAGAGTTTATATGTTTGTATTATACAGTTTGTGGAGGTGTGGCCTATATCGACCCTTATCAGTTACTTTTCCTTATCTAGAGGCTTTGTAGACTATGTAAATTAAAGTGTGTTCATGCCTCGTACTTTAGACACTGTGGCCCTAATGGCCTAGTCATATGCATTTCCTTTTGGCTTGTTATCACTGTTTATTTTCTTAAAGGCATGTCAAACGTAGAAATCCCTTATAATACGTATAGAAAGAGCATAGATAAAGGTTGTTTCTCCCGGGTGTTATCGGCACGGTGCCAGTCCGCCTAACGGGACTTCGGCCGTGACACGTCCCGACCACCCAAGTCATTTTCTAGCACCAACTCTCTAGGGTTTCTTTCGACCTACTTTTTGATTTGGCATCATAATTGTCCTGTTCTTCACTCTTTCAAGTGGTAACTTTCCTTGGTTAATTTCGGCACACTGATGTGGTGATTCCTACTTACTATTATGCAATTGTATGTGCAGTGAGAATTTTGTTTATATACATGAGAAAATAAATTTGTAAAAATGAGAAATTGGTATATGGTCGATTGATATTCCGTAGGATGATCTTGATTATTGGAATCATTTTTGTTGGCTGAGTGTGATGATGTCATATTGATTGTAATGCATGATTGCAGTTGATGAAGTTTCGGAATCACTCGTAGTTGAAATGTGGGGTTGTTGGTATGTGTCCAAACATGTTTCCCTTGTTTGTACTTCTCTTGGAACTGTCTTTAATTCTCAATGAGTTGAATTGTTATTGATATGAATGAGTTTAGAGATGGGTATCATTGGGTAACTTAGGATGTAAATTGGGGAATGGTTTTATATTTGTGTGGGGTAACTCTTGTTTGGGGCTAACATGCTCAAAATATAAAACTCTTTATGTTCTTGAGTTTTACAAATAAAAATGAGTGTTCTTCGATGTTGGTTTATTGTTATTTTTGTTGATTCATGGTTCTCGTAGAAGGGTTGTAGGTATCACAGATGCCTTCTATTTTCGGCTACGAAGACCCACTACAAGTCGTGTCACCCTACGAATCACAGTGGTCCCTCGTAGGAGAAAACAGTCACATGTGATTCATTAACGCTTACCATACGAGACCCACCTATGACTCGTAGTGTATGCTATGACTCATACTAAAGGACTCGTAAGATCTACCTTAAATTTATTTGCATTTTGTTTCCTAATATGAACCCAAACTATGACTCGTAGCTCATCCTACGAGTCATACCCATTGTTTGTATGTGGGATCAGAATGATATTTTTCAAGCATCATGGCACTACGAGGCCATTGTACGACTTGTGGGTTACCCTACGAGTCATACTTGTGCCACATATCTGAAAACCTGCAACTATGTCACCGACTTTTCTTTTGATTTCAATGTTTAAATACTTCTATTTCTGGTCCTTTGAATGTGATCACTGCTTGATCAAACATTTTGAGGCTCACATGCTGATGTGTGGTTGGTTCTCAGGTATAATGCCTCCGAAAGTTAAACGGGCGATCAAGACGTTTCAAAGGAGGCTGGTTGATGAGTCCTCTAGAACTGAATAATCAGAAAGCTCTGTGGAAGTCCACAAAGTCAGAATTGACCGTGAGGCAAATGTGCCTCAAACTCGAGGTCGCACTGCTATGGCCACGGTAGAAGTTGAGAGTCCCTCCTAGTCTGAGGAGGTGGGCAATTTTGATGGGTCCCAAAAAGGGTCAACGCAGATGACCGCTACACACACCTCAGAGTCAGACTCTAAGGAGGGGTCACAAGCTCAGCAGGAGGAAGTACAATCAAAACCCACAATCGACCCCAGATGGTGTGATGTAGGAGTGAAAAAGATCTACGACAAGGGGTTAGAGCTAAAAGGACAAGGCAATTTGGTTAGACAATTCCATGAGGAATCTAACCTAAATGACTCTTGTTTTGATAGGGTGTTGGGGTTAGATGTGGAGATAGATAGAAATGGACTACGTTGGAGTACACAACATTTGGGCAAGTACTCCTCTTTCTTGGTCCGTGAATTTTATGCTGCCTACCTTGCCACACTTCTTCGAGGCCTACCAAAGAATAAGAGGCTACTGAGCAGCCTCAATTACGAGTGGTTTCGGTCAGGGGTCAAAAGTTGACATCTCAGAGGAGATGATCCGACCTGTTCAGTTTGGGCCCAACTACAGAGTGCCTCAGTCCACCACAAAGTGTGATGGTCGAATCTCCAAAATGAGGAAAGCAGTGAACGACAAAGATGTTGGGGCCAAAACTAAGCTGCTGCAGTAGATTGCCAATCATATATGTGAGGAGGGTTTTGATCCAAAGTGGGTCATAAACCATGCTGATCCGATAGTGAAAGCCCATCTCTCTTTACGGGCTAAGTTTTGGTGGTTGATTATCTGTTAGCGCATCAAGCCCGGTTTCACGGATAATGTGATCACTCTAGAGCAAGTCGTGTTATTAGCCAACATCCTAGCTAGTTATAATATAGAATGGGCCCGGATTGTCTCTGAGTAGATTCACGTGTCTGTCATCCGAACGAGCATCTCACTACTATTCCCTGTTTTCATCCATCTATTATGCAGTGCAGTAGGTGTTCGTTCCGACCCCCATCGGGACCTACACATAGAGGCCACACGCACCATGGATCCCATCCTGATCAAAGCTGATGAGAACACGGTGACCCTAATGCGAGCAGCTTCTCCGGCCATCCCAGATCTATTCCTTGTTAATCCTCCTATTCCATCCACTAACGATACTACTCTGGATACTACAAAACCTTCCCCAGCTATTGAGATTGAGTTAGTGTCATCATCTGGTGCCCCCCACCAGCATCATCTTCTGTGCAGGTTGATTCTCTTATCTCTGCTATTGCTTTTCAGGCATTGGTACACAGGGTATCTATAGCAGAGTTCAGGCTACAGACTCTAGCAGCCCAGGTCTGACAAGGGGTCCATCAAACCATACACAATTTAGAGGAGAGGGAAAAGGCATTTGCCCACGATTTGATAGATTAGAGGGTTAGAGCGGTGGATGCCTGTGTTGATGCATTTGAGGCGAGAGTCCATAGGATGCTTGAGGGCGCTCGGTCTGCTGACACGATCACAGTGATAGAGGAGTTGGCAAAGTTTAAGGCCGACTTATTGCAGATGTTAATAGCCCCTATTGCAGCCTCGGAAATGGCACCATCGGGTGATGAGGTTTTTGACTAGTTAGTTGATCGCCCTCATGCCCCCATGAAGAAGCCCCACGAGAATGATGACCCAAAGTTGAGCCAAAAGAGGCCTAGAGCTGATGACCTAGCAGAACGGGGGGAGAAGTTGATACCAGATGAGATGGTACAGGAGTCTTTAGCTCTAGCAGCTATACAGAGGGAGCGGGAGCAGTGGATAGCACAGGGACAGGGAAGATCACATATTGTTGCAGCCCAGACTTCAGAATAGGAAATCGTAGTTCAGGAACCCTAGGATTAGACAGACGCCGGTTCTTGAGCACCATTATGTTTGATTTTTTTGACCCCATCCCTTACTTTGATTTATGGATACTTTGTTCCTTTTGTTAGGCAATATTTTTGTTATGTTATTTTTGGTTATGTTTAAATGTTTTGTGTTGAATGTTGTTCTTACTTTTGTTTTGGATTTTTAGTTTTGAAGTGTTGGATTTTAATGTGTGTGTGTATATATATATATATATATATTTATATATGTGTGTGTGTGTCTCAGTTATTTGGCCTTAGTATGTGTTTTTACTTTGAGGACATAGTATTCTATTTTGGTGGGATATGGGAAGTTATGGATTAGGGTGAAGTCTGAGTAACCTCAACTCCATTACTTTCTCTTATATTTGATCTCAAGATTTTCTTGTCGTATTTATTTTTTCTTGTGGATGTTTTAATTTTCTGTTGAACCGACATATCTAGGTAGTGTAGATAATTTGTAGATATATAATAGTATTGTCTTTTGGCATATACATAGTTTAAAAATGTTTTTTCAATGTTGTTGAAAGTTCGGTACCCTCAAAATTTTTTGAGATTGTTGGTTATTAGTGCAGTCATGCATATTGATTATCTGGTGATGTTTGTTCTGATAATGAAAAGGGAAGTTAAGATTGGAAGCATGAACTTTGAGTCAATACTTGATTGTGTGTGCAATGTCATGTGTGTTGTGAGCTTATTTTGCTGCATTCATGTATCATGCATTGACTTAGAACTTGCCTTGTTACTCTAAAATTGGTTTGGTGATGTGGTTGATTTGGAAGGGATCTTAGGCCTTTGTTCTTTTAGTGAGCCCACGTTTGCCTAAAATTACCTATCAAATGTGTTAGTGAACCCCTTGTTCCAAATATTTGAGCCTCTCATGCACTCATTCTTTCTTGACACCTAGATAGTTTAGCTTTGTTTTATTAAATACCTTGATATTGGCCCTGGTCTATCCTTGAACATGTGAACCTTGATTAAGGTTGAAAGCTTAAGTTGAGGGTGGCTACAAATAGTGGCCCTGGTTTGAGGAATAGATATTGCGTACTTCACCTCAGGCTAAAACCCTAAGTCGAGAGTGGCCTTTTCTTGTGGTAAAGAAAGAAAAATGGGGTGGTTAGTTGGGAAATAAGGAAAGAAATAAAAAATACCATGAGCCGAGTTTGGAAAAAGAAAATAAAAGTTCCTTGGATTGAAGAAAATAGCAAGAATAAGTTCAAAAATAAGGCACAGCTAAAAAAGAGAATAAACGCACCCGAGGAAAGCTTGATGTAGGAGAATAACGGTAGATTTGGTGAAAATGGTTGGGTCGTGAAGTTAAAAGTGTGGGTAAAGATGGTTCAAGGATAGCTTTTAGTCGCTACTTGCCTAAAATACCATACCAAAGCCTCATGAGCCTGTGTTACAAGCCATTAAGTCCTAAAGTGATCCAAATCCACTTTGTCACCAATCCGGAAGTTAAGTATAGAGGCAAGACTATGGTGTTAGTGATTTTGCACGAATTTCGTTTGTAGAGTGAGAATGCTTGCTCAGTCCCTAAACTCTAAATGATTTTAGAGTGAATAAGAGGGACTTCTTTTTTGTAAAGGCATTTGCACTGCTTGATTAGCATATGACTAACACAGTGATTGCAGACGGTTGATGCTCCTTAGCTTATCATAGTTGGGTTGCCAGATATATCCTTGTGTTTTTGTTTTGCTTAGTACCTTTGCAATCTAGTCGTGAAAATGAAAGTGGGTTCCTAAATTAGAGTAAATGATGTATATGTCATTGGTATAACTACTATCTGTTTCTCATTGTCTATTTAGATTGAGTTGTTTCTTAAGGACAAGCAACAATTCTAAGTTGAGGGTGTTGATGTGTTGTAAGATACAACACATTTGATGCCTAAAACAAGGGACTTTGTGAGTTCTTAATGCGACTTTTATGTATTTCATATGTTTTTGTGTTGTTATTGCATAAAAGGTAAGTTGGCATAATGTTGTGAGAAAATTGCAGATTATTTCTGAAGTGCAGGACATATAAGCTTACCTACTAGTCATAGCCCAAGCTACAAGTCTTAGGGCGATATCGTAGCAAGAAACAGAGAGCAAAAGTCAGAAATATGCTAAGTGGAGGTCAGCCTTACGGGGCCACCCTACGGGTCGTAGATCTCACTACGACTCATGTAGGTTGGACTCGTAGCAAGAAACAGAGAGCCAAAATTTTGTACCAAAAACTGAAGGCCTAGACTATGAGAGGAGCATACGAGTCGTATCCCAAGCAACGACTCATACCAGTGGGTCATAATAGTGAAGTCCAAAATTCTAAGTGACTGATACGAGACCCCAATTGCGACTCGTAGGTCACCCTACGAGTCGTACCTATGAGACGTACCTATTGCCAGCTGTCTTTTCGATGTAATTTTTAGGGTTATGTTTTTTAATACAATAAATAATTTAAGTTAGGGTTTATATGATGGAGACCAGAGGTGAGATTTAAAAATATGGACATTGAATATTCTCTCTAGAATATTTAGGGTTTTACTGTAGATTCTTGTTTTCTATTGGAAAACCCACTTTTTAGGATTTCAAGGATCACATTGTAATCATTCTCCCTCTATCAAGCTTGTGGTTTGCAACTTGTAGTATTATCTATCTTCATTGCTTTGGATAAAATTCTCAACTATGTATTGTATTTGCATTCTTGTTGGTTTTGCCTTAGCCATGAGTAGCTAAGCACCCAAAACTTGGGATTGTGGGAACCATTGGTAGTTGATTTTAGATAACCTGGATTAATTGCATTTCTATGAATGGGGTTTTGCATGTATTATTTATTTCCCTTCATTTTGATCGTAGTTTGGTGGTGGCCAACACCAAACCACGCCTACTATAACGATCCCGATCAAGGTAGTGATTACTAGGAAAAGTGAAGTGGATGACAAAATTCGATTGATGTATTCTCATCTAATCAACCAAACCTGACCAAAGGAGAGATTGACTGGGACAATAGGTAATGGTTAGTTGGCACATCATGGTTGTCGACCAACCGCCATGGAAAAATTTGACCTTCACCTTCACAAGAGGGTTGGAAGAACCTAAGTTACTATTGTGCATGCAAATTCTCAATTACAATTATTTCGTCTAGGGTAATTGAGACAACGAACTGTGGGGAACACAATTCCCAAGTTGTCCCTAAATTTGAGTGTTTCTTTAGATAATAGTATAGTTTTTACTTTTTTTTGGTTCCTAAATTACAAACCCCTCCACCCCCATTTAGAGATGTTAGTAATAATTACTCGAAATGATTGATAGTGAATTTTTATAGTCAAGCTTTGTATTCTCTGTGGATTCGACCCTAACCTTCGGTTTGGCTAAATATTGATAGAGACTGCTTTATTATTGGATCCTGAAAATTAGATCAACAACGCGCCAAGGGCGCACTACAATGTAAATATTTCTAGTTTTTCTATCTCAGTCCAAGGCATTGGGTCTTGGGCCTAAGTGTTCACATGTGTGAAAATGCCTATACTTAGCCTTATTTCATCCCTATATCATTGAAGACATTCCCAAATACTCAGTCAATATTTCATCTCCTAAATTTCAAGTCTCAAAGCTCATTCAGATCATAAGGTTCTCAATCAAGCTTTAAGTTTCCATCTCCAATCTTCTTCAAGGATTCTCCAAAAGTCAAGGTATGTGGGTTTCTTTCATGGGCTCCTTCCACCCATGATACCCAAGCTTCTTTTTACCTAAAATTGCATGATTTAAAGTTGAGTTACTCATAGGTCCTATCTATTATGAATTTTACTGCATACTATGTTAGGGTTTCATGAAATTATAGTTGTTTTAGCATGTTTTGAGCTACGAGTCTAAGGTCTATTGTGAGATTTGATGGAGGTATTTGATGTATATTGCTTGAGGGTATTACTAAGTATCCATTTATGGTTTTAAATTGAATTTTCTAGAATTATTCTACTCTTGAAATGCATGGTTTTACACTCGCACTACATACTCGCCTAGTGTTTGATAAAATGTCCGGGTTATGATTTCTTGAGGAATTGAAGGTATAATGTATGTCTTATGAGTTGAATGACCATATGATAATGAAAGGAATGCATGTATATGATATTATCTATATGTTGTCGGGAAAATGACCAAGCCTCACTCGGGAGGTTGTAGGCCCGGTAACCATGTTGAGGGGTTTGTACCTCGATCACCTTGCTCGGGAGGTGGCAGGCCCATGCGACCATGTCGAGGGGCTTGTATGTTGATAACCATGTTGGGGGGTTTGTACTCCATCAACCATGTTAAGGGGTTTGTACCTCATAAACCATGTTGGGGTTTTGTACCTCATCAACCACATGAAGGGGTTTATACCTTATGTGCCTCTCTAAGGAGGTGGTAGCCCTTGGATATTCACTAAATTGGTCTCTCCTTATGCATGGATTATGTTCTATATAAGCATGGTTTTACTTCAAGCATCACTCATACACACCATATTGTTATATGCTTATTTATTGCCTATGTTATACATTTTGATTGTGGTGATTATCACTCGTTGCATTTCATCCTACACACTTAGTACATTCATACGTACTAACGCATACTTTATGGCTACATGACATCACCATGTATGAACCTGATCCCCACTTGAGCATCCCCATCCACGTGGCTAGTACAATTCCACTCAAGCTTGTTGGTGAGTCCTCTATTCCGGGGACGTTTCTTATTGTCTCCTGTTATGTTTTAAGACTACTTTTATTTCATGTAAATGTTGACTATGAGGGTGAGCACGGTTTCTTGTCTTGGCCCCCACTCTTATCTATGTAGTAGAGGTATTGTTTGACATGTCACATGTAATGTTATAAGCTTGATCTCTCTTGGCATTTGTTGTTATGATATGAATGATGTCCCTTATCCTCGGTTATCCCTATTTCTACTCTTTGTTGTAGCTTTGCGACCAAGGATGTGTAATGATGTACTAAGAGACTTGCTTGGGGTCCTTTCAGGTTCCCTTGCGCTGTGTCACGTCTAGGCCCTAGGCTTGGATCGTGATAGAAAGACTTAAATAATAAATGGTACACTCAGATATAATATGCTACAAAGATAGCAATGGTCTGAACAACTAAACAAAGGAAATATCCCAACAACAACTGAAAATAAGGACGAAAACTCCTGTCATATGGTCTATGGAACCTCTAAATAGAATAATGTGAAACAACTACCATGACAGGCCACAGTAACTACAACTGAAAAGAAATGCGAAAAACATAGATAATGACTCCAAATCCTTTGACTGGTAAAAGGCCTTACCAGTAGCTGAATGAATAACTAGTCCTCAATAAAGCATCTGCTGAGGAACTCTATCATCTGCATCTGCATCATAAGACAATGCAGGCCCAAAGGACATCAGTACATGGAATGTACGATATGTAAAATAGATGAAATTGGGACATTAGTATAAGGCACTATACTCAAGGAAACTAAAGCATGTCTCAAAATAGGATAGCATAAGTAATATATAAAGTGCATGCTAAAAATGAAAACGTATGTGAAACTCTGTATATAGAAACTAGTTTACTTTAGCTTGGGGAGCTTCTCTAACCGACAACCATCACTATGAGCTTTGTGATGATGTAGCATCTTGCGTACGCTGCCAGAGTTGTTCCATACTTTGCCAGGGTATAGAACAAAAACTAAGGGAGTGGATTCATCCCAAAACTGGGCCATCCCAGTAACAATGAGGAATTGTACTTCTGGTACAATCCTGTCCTATGTCGGCTACGTAGATTATGAGTTCAAGGTATTATTACTCTCACTCAAATTGGTGCTCAATACTACCCCCAAAATAATTATTATCATGCTCATACTTAAAAGAATATAATCTGCTCTAAGTATTAATTTTCTTCTTTTTGGGATTTAGCCCACCTTAGCATTCTCTTAAACTTTTTGCAAAACTATCTAAAATCATAAGTTTCATGCTTCACTATTCATAGAATGCTTATACTAATGCTTTTCTTATGTTTTCCTTATCAACATCAGTCTATCATAAGGAAAGCAAATAGATAACAAAAATCTCAAATGTAAAGAATGAAAGAAAGAAGGAAAGGAACCCTTGACATCAACATCAACATCTGTGTCTATGAAGCCTCTATACTATAGTCTAAGATGGTACCATGACAGGCCATGGATACTAACGTCAAATAAAAGACTGGAAATCAATAGAAAATAAACAACCTCCAAATGTAGGGGAGGACTCACCACTGTATGGAATAGAGAGCTCTGAACCTCAACAATTGGGTTGCTGAAGTCTTCGGTCTATAGAATCTACATCATAATATGATGCAGTGCCAGAGGGGCGTTAGTACGTGGAATGTACTATATGTAAAATGCGCTAACGTAAAAAGGAGACAATGTACAATCCCTCATCAATCACTCACCCTTACCTCAGAGTAAAGGACCAGACTCTATCACTTCGCTATCTATCAAACATCAAACAATCACATCACCTCAGAGTTCTATCATCATACAACCTATTTGGGAGTTTCTATAATTGATAACCACTACCTATGATCCGGTAGTGATACAACGAAGAGATGTCGTTGCCACATTTGTCCAGTACCTTGCCGGGGTAAAGGATGAGTCTGGCAATGGATCCAAAAGTCTTTCAAGTCCTCTTTTCGAACAAAGGAAACATCTATTTTCACGGTCCAGTGCTCTCCTACATTGGCCATATAGTTAACGAATTCGAGCGGGACTCACTCTTACACATTTCTGTCCTAATAATCCTCCCAGGACTCAACATGCTCATAAATCTATCAATCCTTAAGGAACTCTCATCATCCAACCTCTACGGGAAAGTTTTATCTCTCTAATCTAAGGGAATTATACCCATTCAACCCTATCAACATTAATTTTCAGCTATCATAGTCGTCAACACACTCACCTCAAGACTTATACTCAGTCATACATCACTTTCATAAATTCAAGGCTCTAGACATCCCCCTAAGTTCATTATTCTTGCTTTTACAGAGAGAAATTTTAAGGATCAAGTCACAATCACATAGTAATGAAAATATATAGTACAATCACATAGAAATAAAAATATATAGTACAAGTTAAACATGATGATCATCAAATTTTGGATATAAAAATATAGATTAAAGAATGACAACAATAATTCAAGATATTATTCAAGAATTTAAAGTAGTCGCTCAAGAAACTTAAAATAACTACTGAAGACTTAAAAGAATTCATAAATCAAAACTTCTCGAAATGAATTTGTCATCCTAACTCTATATTGGCACATGGAAGATGAATCTCATGCTTTTGGGTAGCCTTTACATACCTGGGAATGAAGAATTTTTGAAGAACTTTGAATTCTCCTCTGAAACCCTTACGTTTCTCTCTTCTTCTTCTCTCTGACTTAGCGTAAAAATAAGCGTAAAAATATTGGAATTAGAATAGTTTTGGATTTTCAAACTCTTTTTTACTAAAAAACATCTTAAAACTGATTTGGGGATATAAAATATATCGGGAATGATGAAATTGCCCTTCTCAAATCAAAAGAAAAAAACTGCCTCCTCCATGCACTAGTGTGCAATGTGCACTAGTGTAAAAATTTAATTTTTCGCGAATTTACAATTTCCATCGAATTTTCAAAAAAATATAAGTATGGTTCCACGTCCGCTTTGCGTCGCGGAAGAGGCGTGAAAATCTCACTATTTTAGGCTCTCTTTGGAAAAATTAATTCATGTTTTTTCGCGTTAAACCCGAGTCAAGACCATTTTCTGAATCTTTGTTTCTACTTTAGATAGACATTTGACATTTTGATTAAACACCTTTGAGTTTTGTTATTCTATCTATATCTGTTTCACTCAGCTATTTTACATACCCGTCAGTTCCACGTACTGACGTCCACTTGGGCCTGTATCTTTTCATGGTGCAGAGATAGGTGTTAGAGATCATCAGCAGGTGTATGTTGATGTTGCTTATAAGGGTGACCCTGATCATGTTTCACTCCCTTATGCACTATTACACACAATCACTCGATCCATGGAGGTGTTACAACATATTTGATGCTATGGTGGATTCAATTTATTATGCAATTGAGAATCTGATGGTGGAAATAACATTGAGATTGTTGTCTCTAAAAGTGGATGGCCATCTTATGGTGTTGGTGTTGGGGTAAATATTGAAAATGCAGCCACTTATTATAGAAATTTGATTAGCCATGTGAAATCAAACACAGGAACCATACACAAGCTAGGAAATCTTATAGAAATTTATTTATTTGCTAAGTTTGATGAAAATTTGAAGATAGGAGCAAAGACTGAGAAGCATTTTGGAGTGTTCTATCCTGATAAAACTCAAACATATAATCTTACTTTCTAGTTCAATTTGCTCTTTGTATCAATAGAACATAATGGAGTACTAATTTATGATTTTTCAAGAATTTCTTGATTAAAATTATTGGTCTAGATAGGGTGTTAGCCCATGATTATGTCGCTGTATGGGAATCCGAGCAAACTTTCCCAAAAAATCACAATTAACCCATCCATAACAAGCTCCGCAAGAGGCCCAGGTGGTCCGATGCTGCCGCAGGACGCCTTGTAGGATATCATGGGCCAAAGAACACGAAATAGGTGATTTCAACAGCTTTTAATGAGTGTTATCCCATGGCTTCTGGTTCTTCCCATAGATCTAGGCCACATTTCCCAAAAATATTACATCGACCCATCCATGATGAGCCCGACAAGAGGCCCTGGTGGTCTGGCGGAATCGCAGGATGCATGGTAGGATTTTATGGTCAAACCAATAGGAAACAAGTTATTATGATAGTTCTTCATGGGTGTTAGCCTACGGTTTGTGGCGCTACTCGGTGATCCATGTGAACGTTTTCAAAAAATTATACTGACCCATCCATAACAAGTCCGAAGAGAGCCGTAGGTGGCTTGACGGCATCGCAGGATGCCTGGTAGGATTTTATAGGCCAAGCAACAGGAAACAAGCAATTTTGGTAGTTTTTCATGGGTGCTAGCCTACAATTTATGGCGCTACCTAGGGATTCGGGCCAACAATCCTAAAAAATTACACTGAACCCATTTGTAATGAGCCCAGTAAGAGGCCTAGGTGGTCTGATGGTGTCGCAAGATGCTTGGTAGAATTTTATAGGTCATGCAGTAGGAAACAGGTGATTTCAATAGTTTTTTGTGGGTGTTAGACCGTGGTTTATGGTAGTGCCCGTGGATCTGGGCCAATTTTCATGAAAAATTATAACAACTCATCCATATGGATCTTGACAAGAGGGCAAAGTTTCCTGGCAGAGCCGTAAACACCCAGTATGATTTTATGGGTCAAGTAATAAAAAAATAGTCAATTTCGGTAGTTTTT
The DNA here is from genome assembly GCA_011800125.2 of Solanum clarkiae. NCBI lineage: Eukaryota > Viridiplantae > Streptophyta > Magnoliopsida > Solanales > Solanaceae > Solanum > Solanum clarkiae. Next base: position 22,044,927 of record JAABOM020000007.1, read on the forward strand.
CATGGGTGTTAGCCTACTGTTTTTGGTGCTGCCAGAGATCCCACCTGACTTTCCTCAAAATTATCACGTCTGCAATGATCCTGGCAAGAGGCCCAGGTAGTTCGGCGGCACTGTAGGACGCCTAGTATGATTTTATGGTCCAAGCAACTGGAAATTTGTGATTTCAGCATTTTTTCGTGGGCTTTAGCTAATGGTTTGTGGCACTGCCCGGGGGCCTGAACCAACTTTCGTAAAAAATTACACCAACCTACCCATAAAGAGCATGGCAAGAGGTCCAGGTGGAACAATGGGGACACATTATGCTTTGCAGGATTTCATGGTCTAAGCAACAAGAAAAAAGCAATTTCAGTGGCTTTTCATGGGTGTTAGCCAGTTTTTGGCACTAGCTAAGGCTCCAGGACAACTTTCTCAAAAAATTACACTGACCCATCTGTAATGAGCCCAGCAACAGGCCCAGGTGGCTCGGCGGTGCCCGTAGGATGCCTTGTAAGAATTTATGAGCCAAGCAACAAGAAATAGGCAATTTCGACAATTTTTCATAGGTGTTAGCCCACGGTTTGTGGCACTGCCTAGGGATCCAGGACAACCTTCCCAAAAGATTAGATTGACCCATTCGTAACAAGCACGACAAGTGGCCCAGGTGGCCTGACAGCATTGATGGACGCCTGGTGGATTTTATGAAACTGGAAACAAGCGATTTTGGTAGTTTTTCATGGGTGCTAGCCCATGGTTTTTAGCGCTGCCCAGGTATCTAGGCAAACTTTCCCAAAAAACTACACCAACCTATCTGTAATGAGCTCGACAAGAGGCCCTAGTGTCTTGGAGGCACCACAAGAAGCATGGTAGGATTTAATGGGCCAAGCAATAGGCAACAGACGATTATGGCAGTTTTTCGTGGGTGTTAGCCCATGGTTTGTGGTGCTGTTCAGGGATTCAGGCTAACTATCACTAAAAATTACACCAACCCATCTTTAACAAGCTCGACGAGAGGCCCAGGTGTCCCGGCAACGTCACAGGATGCCTGGTAAAATTTTATGGGCCAAGCAATAGGAAACAAGAGGCCCTGGTGGCTCAATCACCAGGCATTTGGTAGAATTTTTTTGGGCAAGCAATAGGAAACAGGTTATTTCGATGGTTTTGTCAGTGTTAGCCCACGATTTTTGGCGATGGTAGAGAATTCAGGCCAACATTACAAAAAGATTTTACCTACCCATCCATAATAGACTCGTAAGAGGCCTACGTTACCTGGTGGTGCCGCAGAACGCCTGACATGATTTGATGGGCCAAGCAACAGGAAACAGGCAATTTTAGTATTTTTTTCGTGGGTTTTAGCCCACAGACTGTGGTATTGCTCGAGGATTCGAGGCACATTTCTCTGAAACTTACCTTGACCCATGCATAATGAGCCTGGCAAGAGGCCAGGTGGCCCCGCGGTGCCATAGGATGCCTGGTATGATTTAATGGCCCAAGCAATGGGAAACAGGTGATTTCAGCACTTTTTCGTGAGTGTTATGTTATGGTTTATGGAATTGCCCAGGGACCTGAGCTAACTTACCCAGAAAAATACACTGACCTACTTGTAACGAGCTCGGCAAGAGGGTCAGGTGACACTAGGATGATGCAAGCTGCCTGGTAGGATTTTATGGGCTAAACAACAAGAAACAAGCGATTTTGGTGGTTATTCATGGGTGGTAGCCCATGGTTTGTGGTGCTACCTAGGAATCCAGGCCAACTTTTCCAAAATATTGCACCAACTTGTCTATAAAGAACCCAGTAAGAGGCCAAGGTTGCCCGACAACACCATAGGAAGCTTGGCAGGATTTTATGGGCCAATCAACAAGAAATATGTAATTTAGGCAATTTTTTATGGGTGTCATCCCACGGTTTGTGGCATTGCTCAAGGATCTGGGCCAACTTTCCTAGAAAATTACACTAATCCATCCATAACAAGCCCGTCAACAGGTCTCGCTAGCCTGGAGGCACCGTAGTATGCTTGATAAGATTTTATGGGCTAACCAACATGAAACATGTTATTTTAGCAATTTTTTGTGGGTATTAACCCATAGTTTATGGCACTACTCATGGATCCAGGCTAACATTCTTGAAAAATTACACCATCTTGTTTGTAACAAGCCTATAGGAAGCTCAAGAGGATCGGTGGTTCCTTAGGAAGAGTGGTAGGAATTTGTGAGCCAAACAATAGGAAACTGGCGATTTCGATAATTTTTCATGGGTGTTAGCCCACGGCTTGTGGCATTGCCGGGGATGTGGGCCATCTTTCCCAAAAAATTACAGTGACCTCTCCGTTACAAGCCCAATGAGAGCCTAGGTGGCCCAGAGGCATCATAGGATGACTAGTGGAATTTTATGGGCTAATCAATAGGAAACAAGCAATTTTGGAAGTTTTTTTATAGGTGTCAGCCCATGGTCTATTGCGCTGCCCGGGGATCCAGGCCATCTTTCCTGAAAAATTATATTGAGTCATCCCTAACGAGACCAGCAGGAGGCCCAAGTGGCTCGATGGCGCAGCAAGATACCTAGTTGGATTTTATGGACCAAACAACACGAAGCATGTGATTTTGGTAGTTCTTCATAGGTGTTAGCCCATGTTTTTTGGCGCTATCTGGAGATCCGGGCCAACTTTCCAAAAATATTACACCGACCCATCTGTAATGATGCTGGAAAGAGGCCCAAGTGGCTCGGCGGCACCACTGGACTCCTTAAAGGATTTTATTTCCCAAGTAACTTGAAATTAGCGACTTCAACAGTTTTTCGTGGGTGCCAGTGCACGATTTGTGGTGCTGCACGGGGATTCAAGCCAAATTTCCCAAATAATTACATCAACATATTTGTAAAAAGTCTAGAAAGAGGCCCAAGTTGCATGACGATGCTTTAGGATGCCTGGTAGGATTTTATAGTCCAAGCAGCAACAAAAAGGCAATCTCAACAGTTTTTCATGGGTGTTAGCCCATGGTTTGTGGCACTCCCCGGGGATCCACGACAACTTTCTCAAAATATTATACTAAATAGTTCATAACGAGCTCAGCAAGAGGCCTAGGTGGCCTAGCATAGCCATAGGATGCCTAGTGGGATTTTATGGGCCAAACAACTTGAAACATGCGGTTTCACTAGTTTTTCGTAGGTGTTAGCCCATGGTTTTCGGTACTTCTCGAGGATCGAAGCCAGATTTCTCAAAAAACTATACCAACCCATCCGTAGTGCGCTAGGCAAGAGGCCGAGGTGGCCCGATGGCGTCGTAAGATGCCTTGTAGGTTTTTATGGGCGAAGAAACATACAAATAGTTAAATACTGTTGTGTTAGCACTCATGACTGTCGACTTCATTTTTGTCTTCATTGTCTTATAAATATCCTTAAGCCTCCATTTTTCATCCTCATCCATACACTTAGACCACTTTGTACATGCAACCTTCTTATCTTCCACTTTGCCTTAAACTTCTCTGTTCTATCACCAATCACCTTACCATCTTTAAGGACCTCTTCGATACCTATTAGTACCTTGATAGCTACTTTTCTAATGTAACTAGTAGTCATGTCCTATATGTTGTTCACATCCCAGTTACTTTTCTAATGTAACCAGTAGTCATGCCCTTCATCTAATCCTCGATTGGTCATAAAGGACCTTCTTCCTCTTATCCTTATTAATTTTTAAACCTATTACCAAAAGCCTATGTTGTGTGGAAATATTTTCACTCGAAATAAGCTTGCAATCCTTACAAAGGCCTCTATCACCCTTATAAAAGAGTAAGTAATCAATTTGAGACTTAGTTGCCAAACCACAAAAGGTAACCAAGCGATTTTCCCTCTTCAAAAAACATGAGTTAACAATGACCAACTAAAAGACTTTAGAAAAAATCCAAGAGAGATAACCCACTTCCGTTCATTTCCTTAATACCAATCCTCCATGAACATCTTCATATGCACTAGAAGTTGCACCGATACGTCCATTAAAATATCTCCCAATAAAGGTCTTTTTGGTGTTCAGAATACCTCTCACAACCTCATCTAAATCCTCCGAGAAGAGATTTTTGACATCCTCATGTAGTCCCACTTGAAGCGCATAAGCATTAACAACATTCAGAATATATCTACTGACAGTAAGTTTAATCGATATCATGCTATCATTAATCTTTCTAATCTCAGGCACATACTCTCTAATGTCCTCGTCTGAGTATGAACTCCATTTCTATCCCTAGATCCTCCGGAATACCATAATTTAAAACCATCCACGTTCCAAGATTTGGTACTTACCCATCTATTCTCTTAAACACATGCTATATTAATATGTTTCCTCTTAAGCCTCTTCACTATTTCTATGGACTTCTTTATAATTGAACCCATGTTCTATGATCCTACTCTTAACTTCACTAAGCCTGTCTGCCTCTTATCATTACTGCCCTTCATCTTCGACTCCAACTAAAGGCATGACCTTATTCTACCATTAGTCTCTGATGCCACTAAACTAAGAACAGACAACTCGATAGAATATAGTAGATCAAGAAGATACGAAAACTCAAAATAGAGCAACAATCCAATGATACAATAGTATATACAACAGTAAAATATAATGTAGAACAATGCACAATAATCAATATGCAAAAATGAGAAATAAAAAACAATAATGTGGGAAATTCAATAAGCTCTCTAGCAGTAAGTTTCCCACAATAAACAAGTCAAGGAAAAGAAAGTCAATTCAATTTCACAATAAACAATCAACAGATCAATTCAAGAAAATTGATGTATTTCTACAACAAACGAGTAAAGGAAGAGAAACCCAATTCAATTTCACAATAAACAAGTTAAATAATAGCAATTCAATTCAAGAAAATTGATACATTTTCACAACAAACAAGTCAAAGAAGACAAAATCAATTTAATTTAATAATAAACAAGTTAAATATCAAAAAAGCAATTTAAGAAATTTGATATATTTTCAAAATAAACATGTCAAGGAAGAGAAAACCTATTTAGTTTCACAACAAACAAGTCAAATAACAGTAAGACAATTCAAGGAAATTGACCTATTTTCACAATATATATCAATTTTCAAACCTAGGACAAGAAATAAAAGAAGAACGAAATGATAGAACCTGGTTTATATTTCACTAAAAAGCATTTTCTTAATGCTTCATTAGAATGCATTAAAACCCGACAAAATTTGGTACAGAAATTGGTCATTGGAATCTTTTGCCGTCACATGAAAACCTCTTTTCGTTAAAATATTATAACAATTAATTGAGTTGATAAAATGACAAAGAGTGTATTCTTCCTAGCAGTTGGAGGTCATTAATATCTTGCTATGTAGAACATATATTTCAACTTCATTACGTTGTTTCATTACAGACGAAGAGAGAAAAAAGGAGAAGTTTAAAAAAAATACAAAATGTTGCAAGTTAGAATACGTTGAGTAAAATTTGGGTTAATCTTTACATTGTTGCCTACTCTGTCAACTTTCCATTCATTTTCAAATATCTAAATATCTAGTTGTCATCCTCCACGATTTTCGAAAACATGCTACATAAAACAATGTCCATTTCGCATGGTAGTCATTATTTGGACAAATAGGTGTTGCATGTAATATTTTTGTTTATAATAGAAGACTTACACTCTCTATTCCATTTTGTTTCTTAATAAAGACCTATTGGGCCATTTTATTTAAAAATAGAACATCTCAGTCCATACAACCGAGACTGACATTAGACAAAATAACATAAAAAAATACAATCAATTTAGGAAAGGGAAAATAGATAGACAATTCTAGAAAGAGGAAATCAAAGAGGATGTCGGTGCTTATGTTATGAGGTTCCCAGCAGAGAATGATCTTCAAGAATCTTGACGATGCCGAAATATTATCATAGTATAGGGGAAGAAGAACTTTGAGCATTTTTTCCTCGTATCCATCATTGTTAGGACTTTTCGACGACTCTTTTTCATTCTTTCTCAGTTTTCTCGGTTGTCCTGAAGATCTTTTCCTTGACGAGCAAGAGTCTCTGGAAATTGGGTTTCTCTCTCTCTTGACCCAATATCTCAGATCCAAAAATCACTCGACTTGTACATTTTTGCGTCAAACCAAAATCCTAGAAATTGGATAAAGTATTTGGGGCGATCCATTGACAGCCCCATCTTCTAAAACCATTTCGTAAGGTATAAGGAACCAACAACTTTTGTTCAGTACATCATTCCAGCAAAGAGTTCCGGCAATGTGATTACTCCACATTCCAGTGTGAATTTCCGACGAGATAGTCCGGAGAGAAGTAGATTTGGGCAATGTTTTTTGGCGATGTCTACAATTTTTATTTGCCAGTATTTTTCTAGCAACATTCAACAATTTTGTGACAAGAACTCCAGGTGATATCTTCTGATCTCTTGTTATTTCTTATTTTAATCAATTGTATCTTTTTGTTTTCTTTTTCAATATCCAGTTTATTCTACTTAAGGATTTTTGATACCACGGTTCCCAGGAGACAACCTCTCTACCTCTGTAGATAGTTGTAAGGTCTGCATATCTGGAGGGCTCCCTTGGTGGAATAGAACGAGGAGTCCAATGTAAGGGAATTACCGGGTTTTTTTACCCTTCCTAGAACCTACTTGTGGGATTCCACTTGATATGTTATTATTGTTGTTGTTTATCCAAGAAGCACTATTAGGTGACTTTGACATCTCAAGTTAGTTCACCTTTCTTAAATCTATCGTTTCATAGATTGAATCCCATGATAGAGACTGATAGCACCATTGAATTTTAAATTCTTAAAAGATTAACCAACCTTCCTGTACAACTACTCTAATGGCTTGCCAATGAATGCAACATTTCTTCTTCAGAAGTCAAAAGGAGTAACTTTGAAACCTTCAACAACAACTTGAATTTCTTTAGTCTCTTCTTTAATGGATTGAACCCAACTAGGTTAAACCACCATCTAAGTCAACAATATTGATATCTTGTGTTGTTTTATGCATTATGTTACTTGTGTATGAATAATAAGTTGCTTTAAAACACTAATCAAATATTTGAGTCCTGATTTCATATCATTTGCAACACCTCAAAGTTCTCACCACGTGCATAGTATTTTAACCAACTAAAAAATATTTCAAATGTCAAATATCTAATTAGTAGTCTATTTCTCTGCACTTCTCTTTTGCATCCATTGTAAGAAACATCTTGAGATGAGAAGTCCCACATTGACAAAACATAAGAGATGCTGGGTATGTCAGTAAATGATTGGTCTATATACTGCGAGACGCTTTTTATGGTGAACCCAAAGGGATAAATCCATGATGAGATAGGCCTAAGAGCGGTCAATACTTCACATTTTTAGGCCAGGTGTTACCACAACCATTCTTGTGTCAGCCTTGTCGATGTAGGTCAGAGTTCAATTGACTTTAGGCGAATCCTGGTAAGGCGGGAGGAACCTCTGAGTCTAGGAAATCCTATGCAGTGGGGCAAACCTTAGTGAGGATGCAGAGTCCATAGAGGGGTGTATGTAACAACCCATCTTGAGTTGAGAAGTCCCACATCGGCAAAACACAAGATAGATGTTGGGTATATAAGTAAAGGACTGGTCTATATATACTGTGAGACACCTTTTGGGGTAAATCTAAATGGAGGAATCCGTGATGGGCTAGGCCCAACTATGGAAAATAATTTATAGTGTTGGGCCAGGTTATTACATCTATACTACACATTGTGAAACGATCAACCCTAATTCATTTGAATATACTATGGAACCTCTCAATTTAATTCTCATGTATGGTGTTTTGTACTTGTCAAGGATGATTACCTTTTATCCTGAACAGGTAACTTTCTGAAAATATTAATATTCATAAGTACTTGCAAATGGAAAATCCAAGTTAGCAAAGAAGTCTGCCATAGTATTTCCCTCCTATAAAGAGTGGTGCTCTTACTTATAACACCTCCCTTAGCCTGTTCATGGAATTGACCACCATTGTCACACTTCAAATATTTTCTATACCTAACATTTTCCTTCCCGGTGAGGCGGTACAAACCTCTGAGTCTAGGGAATCTCCTGCGGTGGGGAAAACCTCAGTGAGGGTGCTGAGTCCACAGAGGGGGTGTACGTAACAACCCATCTTGAGATGAGAAGTCCTACATCGGCAAAACACAAGATAGATGCTGGGTATATAAGTAAAGGACTGGTCTATATACTTGTAACACCCCACATCTTATAATACTAGTACTATGCAAATGAAACATGATATGGCTTTTCAAATTAGTGCCTATTTTTAAAAGTTCTTGAATCTCAAATTAGAGGGCGACATGTATGTCTAACGCTAAAGAGGGTAGAGTGTAAATAATTTTTATGTCAAATTGAGTAGATCATGACCCTAAACAGTGTGACAAAATTGAGGTGCTTGCAGGATTTAGGAAGCTAACAGGTTATTCACCTACTTGCTTAGCTTAAAATTGCAAGCTAAACGGAGATGAGGCCCGACATCAAATTTTTTCAAGTCCGATTATGAATAAAGTTTGTGTTAAGGGTGTAACTTTATCCTATGTTTTAGCATCACAAATGGACTATATTTTCATCCAAAGATTAATAGATAAAGGACCCAAGTACAAAAAAACTCACTTGGTGAATTGGGCCAAAACTAACTAAGAGAAAGGTGAAAAATGGGCAGCAAAGGCCCATAAATTTGGAGCCCCTTAAGGCACAAGTGAAAGGAGAAAGAAGTTGCATCACCAACTTAATATATTAAGGCTAAGAAATCAAAAGTAATTCAGCCAAGAGGTCTTTTAAAAATGGATGAAGACAGCCCCCTAAAGTCATTTCAACTTGGATAAAAATAAAATCTGTTTTCTTGGTTATTCTTTGCCCTCTTTCAAAGTGTGAAAAAAAGGCATCACAACCTTACAAGGATTCCTAAAGAAGCTCTAAACCTTGAGTTTAAAGGTAAGTAAACCTACTTATGCACTTAGTATGGTTTGGTTATAAGAACCAGAGAAATAAAATAATTATACATGTGCTAGAAATTTTGGACAGCATGTATCCTAAGGATTGTTGTACACTTTTCTAGTTAATTAAGAGTCTTTTATCTTCTTGGTTGGCTGTATTGTGAAGTAAGACTTATGTCTTTAACAAAGGTTGGTTTTATAGTAATGTAACTAGGCTGCTTCACCACTATTACAATCCACAAAGATAACTTATCATAGGATATCTTAATTGTACTCTTAAAAGAATCTTGTGAGCTGATAACTAGAAATTGTTGTTTCACGACCTACACATAATTTGGGTGGACTATTTTAGGACTGTTTTTATGTGTAAAAACGTTGGATGCAGTTTGGGTAAAGTTGAAACAGTTTCGGGATTGCTGACGTCAAAATGTAGCACAGGGATGTAACATTATGCCGCCTATTTGTATCTTGCGTAGAATTGTTATGTGTTGTGCTTTGTGGGCTGTTATAAGACTGTTATGGAACTGGAAAAGGCTGCACATGATATATATATATATATATATATATATATATATATATATATATATGAGGATGTGTATTAGAAAATACGATTAGGGGCGGAAAGGTTGAAAGAATACGCTCGGGTTTATAATTATCCGCTTGCTGCCCATATGTTGTTTTTTTTTTATGAGATTGGGCTCCCAAGATTTATCTATTAGATACTAATGCTAGTTATATTACCTACTATGCTTTAGATAAATATTTGGAGGAAGGGAAGGTTATCTAGAGGTAATAGCGAGGTCGTACAGCGAGGTATGCAAGGCTACTTGATTTCGTATTATTTGGCATGAAAGATAAATCCCTCCTTGGCATATAAAGGCACTTACCAACTCCGTCACAACTATTAACCGTGTCTCAACTCTTTCACATGTTCATATGCTCCCATAAATATTCACCTTTAAATCTGCATACATACTTTCACGAGTTCGTTCTACTAAATAAAGTTCATGCGTTGTTCTACCTCCTATGCATTTCATTATTTGTGTAGCCTACTCCTTTCATTGTGGTATTGTATTTTGTGATTAGTTACATGTCATATGTTGTATCTTCAGTCCTACAGCTCCAATATTACGACCACCAAAAGAATCATCTCGAAGGTAATTGAAAGATAAAGTAAAGTATATTGCTTGTTGATGGGTGGTAACCCAAGGGGTGGAAGAATCACCTAGCCAGGATCGCTCCTATCACGGGGGGCAGCCCAAGGGGTGAAAGGAAAATCCTAGCCAGGTCTGATCCCGATATAGATTTACCACTGATCAGCTGGTTATTTGTATTACTTGTTGTGCACAGATTATACAGTAAAGGTGAAGTACTAAAAAGAACATAAAGTACATGCTCCCACAGTATAACTAAGGATGGTCTCTTATCCTACACCAGTGCATAGTTTTATTTGAGTTGTTACTTCATATAGAATATTTCCTATCTTACATATTCAGTACATTATCTTTAACTGATGTCCCTTACAGGGGACCTGTATTTCATGCTGCAGGTGCAGGTGCTAGTAGATCTCTGCAGTAGGAGTACAGGATATTCAGTTATTGTTACCAAGCTCTAGGTTGCTTCGGAGCTTTGTGTGTCTAGAGTTTATATTTTTGTATTGTATAGTTATCCGAGGCGGGGCCTGTCCTGACCATTACCAGATCCTCTTATTTATCTAGAGGCTTTGTAGACTATGTAAATTAAAGTGTTGTCATGTCTCTTACCTTAGACACTGTGGCCCCAATGGCCTAGCCATATGCATTTCCTTTTGGCTTGTTATTACTGTTTACTTTCTTAAAGGCATGTTGAATGTAGAAATCCCTATAATATGTATAGAAAGTACATAGATACAGGTTGGTTCTCCCGGGCCTAATAGGCAATGGGTGCCAGTCCGTCTTAATGGGACTTTGGGTGTGACAAAGGTGGTATCAGAGTGGGTCATCCTAGGGAGTCTACAAATCCATGTCTATGTAGAGTCTTGTTTATCGATATGTTGTGCACCACATTTATAAGCAGGAGGCTACATGGCATTTAGGAGTTGTTACTTTCTTTTTGTTCTTTAGATCGTGCCATAGAGCTAAGTGTAATACGTGGATTATGTATAACCCCTAAATTGTTTTGTACAACAAGTATGCTAGAAACCAGGAAGAACAGATTTAATGGGAAGGGAGTAAAAGTGTTAGTTGGTATACCCAGTCAGGTGAGACAACGAAATGAGCTTCAAGATGAGTCTATGTCACAGACATCTCCAACTCCTCCATCTCCTGATCAACCCGGAAGTAGTGAAATACCCCTAGAACCACCTATCGATGCTACCGTGTAGGATCTGAGAAATGCAGTCCAACTATTGACTCATATAGTTGTTGGCCAAGGTCAAAGACAGGAAGGTCCAGTTATAGGTACAGGTGGTGCGAATAGGGCATCTTGCACGAGGATACATGATTTTCTTAATTTGGACCCTCCATCCTTTATTAAGTTAGATCCTGATAAAGATCCCCAAGACTTTATTGATTAGATTCAGTGCACTTTAGATGTTATGCATGTGAGTGTATCGAGTTAGCGACATATAGGTTGAAGAATGTGGATATATTGTGGTATGAAGCTTGGAAGCAATCTAAGGGTATAGATGTACCTCTAATTACGTGGAAGGAGTTCAAAAAGGCATTTCTTGACCATTACTTGCCATTAGAGATCTGAGGGGCACGTGTAGATCAGTTCTTGAGCCTCCACCAAGGGAATATGAGTATGAGGGAGTATAGCCTTCAATTTAATTCCTTGTCCATGTATGATCCTCATGTAGTTGCTACTATGGCAAATAGAGTTCATGGATATATGGATAGATTGGATACATATTTGGTCAGATACTGTTCCATTGCTTCCTTGATCAAAGACATGGATATAGCGAGAATGCAAGCTTTTGCACAGAAATTGGAGGATCATAGGCAAAGGAGAAGGACACAAGAGTTAGAAAGGGCGCAGTCCAAGAGGGCCAGGTCTACAAGGAAGTTTACACCACCCCAAGGTGAGCTTAGGCCTCAGTTTTTTGATAGACCTCCTAGGCCATCATCCTTCTATTCTGCAGCTAGTGCTCCACCACAACATTGGAGGTCTAGGAGAAACTAGTTTGGTTCAAGAGGTAAAGAGCAAGGCGCCAGGACAACGGGATATTTAGCAGGCCAGCAAATGACCCCTACGCAACCTTGTAAATAGTGTGGAAGAAGTCATTTAGGTATGTCATGTTAAGACAGATGCTTGTTATTGGTGTGGTACGCCAGGGCATATGATAAGAGATTGCCTGTGGAGACGTATAGGTGATATAGCACAACCTACTGGATCAGTTGTTGCATCATCATCATTAGTTCCTCCATTAGGTAGGGGTCAACAAGCACCTATGGGTCATGGTATAGGTGTTAGAGGGGCAGCTAGCTCTAGCGGATTCCAGAATCACACTTATGCTCTGGGAGTCGGCAAAATTTGGAAGCTTCACCCGATATGATCACAGGTACATTGTTCATCTTTTCACATAATGTACATGCATTAATTGACCCTGGTTCTACACTATCATACATCACTCCACTAGTTGCTGGGAAGCTTAAGCGAATACCCAAATTATTGAACAAACCATTTGAAGTATTCACACCAACCGGTGAATGTATTATGGCTAGAAGGGTTTATTATGACTGTGCAGTAACTGTTTGTGACCATGACACATTGGTTGACCTTATTGAGCTAGAAATGATGGAATTTGATGTTATAATAGGTATGGATTGGTTAGCTTCTAGCTATGCCACCGTATATTGCCGAACTAAGAGAGTGTACTTCCACTTTTCAAATGAGGCAATTTTTGAATGGGAAGGCAATATTGGGGCGCCAAAGGGGAAGTTCATCTCTTATTTTAAGGCTAGAAAGAAGATATCTAAGGAGTATATACATCATTAAGATAGAGTAAGGGATATGGAGGCAGAATCGCCAACTCTTCAATCAGTTCCAGTAGTGAATGAATTCGTTGTTGTGTTCCCTGAAGAACTTCTAGGATTACCTCCAAAACGAGAAGTAGATTTTGGTATTGACTTACTTCCAGGCACTGAACCTATTTCCATCCCTCCATATAGAATGGCCCCGGCATAATTGTGTGAATTAAAAGAGCAGTTAAAAGACTTATTGGAGAAGGGTTTTATAAGACCTTGTGTGTCCCTTTGGGGTGCACCTGTATTATTTGTACGCAAAAAGTATGGCACCTTGAGAATGTGTATTGACTATCGATAATTAAATAGGGTGACAATTAAGAATAAATACCCCCTCCATAGGATTGATGATTTATTTGATCAATTCTAGGGTGCCAAATTCTTTTAAAAAATTGATTTGAGATCAGAGTATCACCAAGTTAGGTGAAGGAGGAAGATATACCTAGGATTTCTTTCAGAACACGCTATGGTCACTTTGAGTTTCTTGTTATGTCATTTGGGCTAACGAATGCACCAGCAGTTTTTATGGATCTGATGAATAGGGTATTCGAGCCATTCTTGGATGTGATTATGATAGTGTTTATAGATGACATTTTTGTATATTCAATATCAGAAGAGGAGCATGCAAATCATTTACGATAAGTGTTACAGGTTCTTCGTGATAGACAATTAAATGCAAAATTTTCTAAATGTGAATTTTGGCTAAACTCAGTGGCATTCTTGGGTCATATTGTGTATGATGAGGGAATAAGGGTTGATTCACAAAATATAGAGGCTGTGAAAGATAGGCCAAGGCCAACGACACCCACGGAAGTTCAGAGCTTTCCAGGTTTGGCAGGTTATTAGAGGAGGTTTGTTGAAGATTTTTCTTCTATTTCTGCACCACTAACAAAGTTAACACATAAGCCAACCAAGTTCCAATGGAATGATACATGTGAAAGGAGCTTCTAGGAGCTGAAAAATAAGCTAACTTCTGCACCTGTGCTAGTACTTCCAGAAGGCACTGAGGGGTATGCAGTGTATTGTGACGCTTCAAGAATTAGCTTTGTGTGTGTACTGACACAACATGGTAGGGTAATTTCTTATGCATCTAGATAGCTACGACCATATGAGAAAAACTATCCAACACATGATCTTGAGCTAGCAGCAGTTGTGTTTGCTTTGAAAATATGTCGCCACTATTTGTATGGGGTTCACGTTGACATATATATTGATCATAAGATCCTACAATACATCTTTAAGCAGAAATACCTAAACTTAAGACAGCAGAGATTGTTAGATCTAATAAAGGATTATGACGTTAATATACTTTACCACCAGGGAAAAGCAAATGTGGCAGTTGATGCTCTGAGTCGTAAGGCAATCATGAATACTAGTGATCAGGTCATGGTAAGTCAAGGAGTGGCCAAGGATCTACGACAACTAGCTAATTTGGGAGTTTTCCTTCTTCAAACTTCAAAGGAAGGGGTTGTTGTGCATAATGTTGTGGAGTCTGCATTGGTAATGGAGGTGAAAGAAAAACAGTTCGAGGATCCTATCTTACGGCGACTTAAGGACAAGGTAAGTCAAGGTATGATAGAGGACTTTGACCTTACACAAAATAGAGTACTTTATTGCAAAAATAAATTATGTGTGCCTGATATTAATGGACTATGGAAGAGAATGGAAGAAGGCTATAATTCCCGATATTCCACTCATCCAGGATCAACTAAGATGTATCATGACCTGACGGGAATATTTTGGTGGGGAGGCATGAAAAAGGACCTTGCAGAATTTATGACTCAATGTTCAAATTGCCAACGGGTCAAAGTGGAGTACCAAAAGTGAGGAGGTTATATGCAATGTATAGAGCTTCCAACATGGAAGTGGGATATGATCAATATGGATTTTGTTACCAGGTTGCCTCGCTCATTTTAGAAGTTTGGCTCTATATGGGTAATAGTTGACAGACTCACAAAGTCAATGCACTTCTTGCCAGTCAGGAGTGATTATACAGCTGAAGAGTTTGTCAAGTTATACCTCAAAGAGATAGTCAGGCTACATGGAGTCCCAATATCCATTATCTCCGATCGGGGGGGTTGAATTCACTGTAAGGTTTTGGAGGTCCTTCTAAAGGAGTTTAGGGACAGAAGTGAATTTGAGTACAACAATCCACCCTCAAACAGTCAGTCAAGTAGAACACATCATTCAGACACTTGAAGATATGTTGCGAGCTTGTGCATTGGACTTTAAAGGTAGTTGTATGGACCATTTGCCACTTATTGAATTTGCCTATAATAACAGCTACCATGCGAGTATCAAGATGGAACCTTATGAAGCTTTGTATGGAAGGAAATGTAGATCGCCAATTGGATGTTTTGAAGTGGGTGAAACCACCGTGCTTGGGCCAGATCTAGTACAACAAGCCATGGAAAAAGTTAAGGTAATACAGCAACAGCTAGAAATAGCCCAAAGTCATTACAAATCATATGCGGATGCTAGAAGGTGAGGACTGGAATTCTCAATAGGGGATTGGGTAATTTTAAAGGTGTCTCTAATGAAAGGGGTTATGAGGTTTGGTAAGAAAGGAAAACTGAACCCACGTTACATAGGGACATATAAAATTATTAAGAAGTTCGAGCAGGTTGCATATGCACTAGAGCTACCCCAAGAGCTTTCAATGGTTCATCCAGTTTTTTATGTCTCAATGCTTCGAAAATGCATAGGTGACCCATCCCGTATCACTCCTTTTGAAGACGTGTAGGTTACAGAAGATCTCACATATGAAGAGCTACCTATTGCTATTCTGGATCTTTAAGTTAAGAAGCTAAGGAATAAAGAAATAACTTCAGCAAAAGTACTTTGGAGAAAGTAGGAAGCCGATGAAATAATGTGGGAGGGCGAGGACGCGATGAAATCAAAGTACCCTTACTTATTTGAAGCTAAGGAGGAAGTGCAACATACAGAATTAGGTGCCCTAATAGGTACGTGTGTTTGAACATTTATTACATTGAACATGGTTAAATTATCTAATTATGCTAACATTTGAGGACGAATGTTCTTGGGGGAGGATGTAACACCCCGCATCTTACAATACTACTACTATGCAAATGAAACATGATATGTCTTTTCAAATTCGAGCCTATTTTTAAAAGTTCTTGAATCTCAAATTAGAGGGCGACATGTATGTCAAACGCTGAAGAGGGTCAAGTGTAAAATATGTTTTAAGTCAAATTGAGGAGCACGACCCTAAACAAAGTGAAAGAATTGAGGTGCTTGTAGGATTTAGGAAGCTAGCAGGTGATTCACCTACTTGCTTAGCTTAAAATTGCTAGCTAAACGGAGACGCGGCCCGATGTTGAATTTGTCCAAGTCTAATTATAAATAAAGTTCGTGTTAAGGGTGTTACTTAGCTCATGTTTTAGCATCATAAATGTACTATACTTTCTTCCCAAGAATAATAGAGAAAAGACCCAAGTACGATAAAACTCACTTAGTGAATTGGGCCAAAACTAACTAAGAGAAAGGGGAAAATGGGTAGCAAAGACCCATCAATTTGGAGCCCCTTAAGGCCCAAGTGCAAGGACCAAAAAGCTTCATCACCAACTTAATATATTAAGGAATAAATCAAAAGTAAGTTGGCTAAGAGGTATTTTAAAAAGGAATGAAGACAGCCCCCTAAAGTCATTTCAACTTGGACAAAAGAAAATCTACTTTCTTGGATATTCTTTTCCCTCTTTCAAAGTGTGAATAACAGGCCTCACAACCTTACAAGGATTCCTAAAGAATCTCTAAACCTTGAGTTTAAAGGTATGTAAATCCACTTATGCACTTAGTATGGTTTGTTTATAAAAACCAGAGAAATAAGCTAATCATACTTGTGCTGGAAATTTTGGACAGCATTTATCCTAAGGATTTTTGTACATTTTTTTTATTAATTAAGAGAGTTTTCTCTTATTGGTTGGCTGTATTATGAAGTAAGACTTATGTATTTAACAAAGGTTGTTTTGATAGTAATGTGATCGGGTTGCTTCACCTCTATCACAGTCCGCAAAGATAACTTATTGTAGGATATCTTAATTGTGCTCTTAAAAGAAACTTATGAGCTGATAACTGGAAATTGTTGTTTCACGACCTACACCTAATTTGGGTGGACAATTTTAGGACTCGTTTTATGTGTAAAAACGTTGGATGCAGTTTAGGTAAAGCTGAAACAGTTTCGGGATTGTTGACGTCAAAATGTAGCACAGGGATATAACATTATGCCGCCTATTTGTATGTTGTGTAGAATTGTTATATGTTGTGCTTTGTGTGCTGTTGTAAGACTGTTATGGCACTAAAAAGGCTGCACATGATATGTATATGAGAATGTGTATTAGAAAATACAAATAGGGGTGGAAAGGTTGAAAGAATATACTCGGGTTTATAATTATCCGCTTGCTTCCCGTATGTTGTTGTTTTTATGAGATTGGGCTGCCAAGATGTATCCATTGGCTGCTAATGCCAGTTTTATCACCTACTATGTTGTATATAAATATTTGGAGGAAGATAAGGTTATCTCGAGTTTGTACAGCGAGGTATGTAAGGCTACTTGATTTCGTATTAGTTGGCATGAAAATAGATCCCTCCTTGGCACATAAAGGCACTTACCAACTCCAACGCAATTATTAACCGTCTCTTAGCTCTTTCACATGTTCATATGCTCCCATACATAGTCACCTTTAAATCAGCATACGTACTTGGATACCAAGATACATGAGTTCGTTCTACTAAATAAAGTTCATGTGTTGTTCTACCTCCTATGCATTTCATTATTTGTGTAACCTACTCTTTGCATTGTGGTGTTGTCTTTTGTGATTATTTACATGTCATATGTTGTATCTGCAGTCCTACAGTTCCAATATTATGACTACTAAAAAAATCATCTTAAAGGTAATTGAAAGATAAAGTAAAGTATATTGCTTCTTGATGGGTGGTAACCCGAGGGGTGGAAGAATCACCTAGCGAGGGTCAATCCTATCATGGGGGCAGCCTAAGGGGTGAAAGGAAAAGCCTAGCCGGGGTCGATCCTGATGTAGATTTACAACTGATCAGCTTGTCATTTGTATTACTTGTTGTGCACAGATTATACATTAAAGGTAAAGTAATAAAAAGAACATAAAGTACATGATCCACAGTATGACTAAGGGTAGTTTCTTATCCTACGCCAGTGCATAGTTTGACTTGAGTTGTTACTTCATATATAATATTTCCTGTCTTACATATTCAGTACATTATCTTTTACTGACGTCCCTTACGGGGGACCTGCATTTCATGATGCAGGTACAGGTGCTAGTAGATCTCCCTAGTAAGAGTACAACATATCCAGTTGTTGGTACCAAGCTCCAGGTTGCTTCGGAGCTTTGTGTATCTAGAGCTTATATTTTTTGTACTATATAGTTAGTCGAGGCGGGGCCTTTCCCGACCCTTATGAGATACTATTCCTTATCTAGAGGCTTTGTAGACTATGTAAATAAAGTGTGGTCATGTCTCATACCTTAAACATCGTGGCCCCAATGGCCTAGCCATATGCATTTTCTTTTGGCTTGTTATTATTGTTTACTTTCTTAAAGGCATGTGGAATGTAGAAATCCCTTATAATATGTATAAAAAGTGCATAGATACAGGTTAGTTCTCCCAGGCCTTATTAGCAACAGGTGCCAGCCCACCTTAATGGGACTTTGGGCGTGACAATACTGTGAGACGCGTTTTAGGATAAATCCAAATGGACGAATCCGTGAAGGGCTAGGACCAACTGCGGAAAATAACTTATAGTGTTGGGCCAGGCCATTACATCCATACTACACATTTTGAAAAAATCAACCCTACTTCATTTGAATATACTGTGGAACCTGTCAATTTAATTCTTATGTATGGTGTTTGGTACTTGTCAAGGATGATTAACTTTTATCCTGAACTGGTAACTTTCTAAAAATATTAATAGTGATAAGTACTTGCAAAATGAAAAGCCAAGTTAGCAAAGAAGTCTGCCAGAGTATTTCCCTCCTATAAAGAGTGGTGCTCTTACTTATAGCACCTCCCTTAGCCTGTTCATGGAGTTGACCACCCTTGTCAAACTTCAAATATTTTCTAAATCTAACATTTTCCTTCTCCATTTAAATCATTGGATAAATTTTCTCCTTCATTTGGTATAAGGTGGTAGAAAGAAAAAACGAGAAATCAAAGAAAGAGAAGAAAAACTCAAACATCTTTTTGTTTTAGTATCTCAAAATCATCACAAGCTAAAAATTGAATTTCAATACCTCCATTAATTGTGAGAAAACTAGTTATGTAGAGGTTCCTCCAGCTTATATCGACCTTCGAGTTTTCTTGGTTGATCATGATACAAATTCTCTTTCAAACATAGCAACAATTCTTGAAGAGCATTCTTTTAAAGGTGCATTTATCTTATATTTCTTTAAGTTCTCTCATATGTATTGAGCTTTCCACCCTATTGTTTATTGGATTTTCTAGGTAAAATCTATATTTATAGTCTATTATTAAAAAAAAGTGATTTTCTATAAAATTATTGATAAATAAATTTCTTTTTCGAATTTCAACACTCAAATCTACTCCAAAAATTTGAATTTTAAATATAAGTCCATGTATAACAACAAAAAAATCAATCATTAATTTTACAAATATTCACTTTTTTAATGATAGACTATAATACAGATTTTACCTAGAAGATCCAATGAGAAATAGGGGGAAAAGGCTTAATACATATGAGAGAAAACTTAAAGAAGTATAAGATTAATGTAACTTTAAAAGAATATTCTATGCTTGAAAGAGAATTTATATCATGATCAACCGATAGAATTCTAAGGCCAACATGGGTTGGAGGAACATCTAAATAACTAGTTCTCTCACAATTGATGGAAAGTATCAAAATCCATTTTTTAGCCTGTAAATATTTTGAAAGAGCAAAACAAATATGATAAGACGAGCCAGCGATAAGAGGATAAGGTAGAGGATGAGCAAGGGGTAGAGGTCAACAAAGGGTAATGCCCGCAAGGGTGAGGCCCAAGCTTAGAATTTACCTAAAGGGGAGATCCCTCCCACACTTCAGGTTGAGATAGAAAAGAATGTAGAGATTGAGGTTGAGGAAAATGCAAATTGAGGAAAATGCACAAGTTGGACCTGCAGGAGTTTTCCCTCTAGACTTAGCACTTTCCTAGCAAGTATTGAGTTTTCTGAGAGGGTTGGCGAGTTATGGAACCATTCCCACGATTTTTGTTACCTTACCTCCAATCACTCACCCTGGTTTTTCATCTCTTCATTTAATGATGTCTCTGTACGTGACTATGAAAATGGCATTAGAAACAAAGGCGGAAGGGACATGCTACATTTTTATGAAGTTTTCCATTTAATCAATGAAACTCTAGAATGTAAGGCAGTATGTGAATCGGCACAATAAGAAGCCAAATGAAAAATTCCCACACAACAAGGCCTATCAAGTTGATGTAATGTATAACACATCTTGTACTAAGAAACTAGAAGATAGGAGGGAAAAAGCATAGCAAGTTGCCCTGAGATTTATCATAATCATGTGGTAGGTTCTAAGAGAATGAGAAACACTAATGAGGAGGCACAAGTTAAAAGATGTGGTACTTCAGAAAAAGAGAAGGATCATTCTTTCCTTTAGAAAATAACTACAGAAAGACCACAAAAGAAAACACCGCACCAGCGATGTACACCAGATCTTAATAAGAAATTAGGCGAGGTTGTTCACGAATTCGGATACAAAGATAAGTATTTAATTATTTAGTTTCTATTCCAACACAAAGAAGTAGAAAAAACAAGAACATTAGTTAATGAAAATAATAAGTTGACATTTTCTGATTGTTCACAAATTTACTATTACAGTCTCATTATTTGTCTTATCCTGTCAATTTAGCCCCTACTAGACATGTTCAGGAAAGGATGTGTGTGTCGGATTTGACTAATAAATAGCTCACCTACTGTCTAAAGGTATCGAAGTATGAAAAAGGTAAACAGGATATCCTAGTTATGACATTTTTGATTCAAGCTTTTGTCAAATTTTCCTAATATTTTTCATCTTTATGGTCCTTATGTAGAAATACCAATCCCAAAAGCAACAAGCTCCATATGTTCAACTAGCTACTTCAAACAACTTCAATGAGGAACAACATTCAAATGTGTTGAATTCTAGTGACTTCCCTACGAATTTCAATGAATTATTTCAAGGAGCTAACATACCTCAACCACCTGAAGTTCCTTTAGCTTCATAGAGTTCAAATGGTTATTCCTTGAACTGGTGGAACGAATGGGTTGAATTGGTAAACCTTGACAATTTTGAGCTGAAATAATGCTGGAAATCAAAGTGTAAGATCATACAACTCAATACTAGTGTCCACAAGATCAATTTCGAACAAAAATTGATCATGTTGACACTTGTGTTGAGTTGTACGATTTTACACTTTGATTTTCAACATTATTTCAGCTCAAAAATTGTCAAGTTCTAGCAATTCAACCCATTCATTTCACCAGTTCTAGCAATAACCATTTGAACTCTATCAAACTAAAGGATCTTCAGGTGTTGAGGTATGTTAGCTCCTTCAAATAATTCATTGAAATTTGTAGAGAAGTCACTAGAATTTAACACATTTGAATGTTGTTCCTCATTAAAGTTCTTTGAAGTAGCTAGTTGAACATTTGGAGCTTGTTGCTTTTGGGATCGGTATTTCTACATAAGTACCGCAAAGATGAAAAATATTAGGAAAATTTGACAAAACCTTGAAGCATAAATGTAATAACTAGGATATCCTGTCTACTTTTTTCATACTTGGATACCTTTAGACGGTAGGCGAGTTTTTTCATAGTCAAATCCGACACACAAATCCTCTCCCAAACATATCTAGTAGGCTCTAAATTGGCATGGTAAGACAAATAATGAGAATTTAATAGTAAATTCGTGAATATTCAGAAAATGTCAACTTATGATTTTCCTTAACCAATGTTCTTGTTTTTTCTACTTCTCTGTGTTAGAATAGAAACTAAATCATTATATGCTTACCTTTTTATCCTAACTCATGAACAACCTCATCTAATTTCTTATGAAGATACGGTATCCATCGCAGGTGTTGTCTTTTGTTTTGTGGTTTCTTTGTAGTTAATTTTGAAAGCAAAGAATGATCCTTCTCTTTTTCTGATGTACCACATCTTTTAACTTGTGCCTCCTCATTAGTACTTCTCATTTTCTTAGAACCTACCACTTGATTTTGATAAATCTCACAGCAATGCGCAATGCTTTTTCCCTTCGGTCTTGCAATTTCTTAGCATAAGATGTGTTGTCCAGTACATCATGCTGATTAGCCTTGTTGTGCTGGAATTTTTCATTTGTCTTCTTGTTGTGCCAATTCACATGCTGCCATATACATTCTTGAGTTTCACTGATGAAATGGAAAACTTCCTAAAAATGTAGCTTGTTCATTGTGCGTTAATTCTAGTACCATTTCCATCGTCACCTCTAGAGACATCACTAGACCAAAAGATGAAAAAATAGTGCGAGTGATTAGAGCTAGGGTGACGGGCACCATGGGAATGGTTTCATAACTTACCAACCCACTCAAAAAATTCAATACTTGCTAGGAAATTGTTGGGTCTAAAAGGGGAATTCCCGCAGTCCCTGCTTGTTCATCTTCATCAATTTTTGCATTCTCCTCAAACTCAATCTCTACATTTTCCTCGATCTCAACCTGAGGTTTAGGAGGGGCCTCTCCTATAGGTGCATTTGCAAATTGGGCCTCACCTCTAGCAGGTGCTACCATTCCTCGATTCTACCCTTGCTCATCCTCTCCCCTGTCCTCTTGTTGCTAGCTCCTTTGCTAGGTCATTGGTGGGAGTTTCTGGTCTGAAACCATTGTAGCACCTGTCAATCATTTGCAGACAGAAGAGTGAAAGAGGTTAGACACAAGTTTGGATCACCAGATAATAACTGGAGTCAAGTTTTAGTACAACAAGAGGATTGAAGAAAAAATATAAAAGAGATTGCGTAAAGTCACATAGTCTATCGAAGAAAAGTATAAAAGAGATTTCCTAAAGTCATATAGCCTTTTGAAGAAAAGTACAGTCATATCTGTACCTTTCCACAAGACTTTATAGACTTGTCTTGGTCCAATAAGATCAATGAATCTAAGCCTTTGATACCAACTAAGTCGTGACTCCGAAATGTGCCACGAGTGGCACCCACTCTAACTCTCTCGTAAAAAATTATTACTATAACCCAAATAGTAACTAAAACAAATTAGTAATTTAAGATGTGGAAACAGGTTAAACTAATATGTCGATCTTGAGTTCTCATAAACTCAAAGAAACTAGATAGTGTACAAAAAAATTACATCGACCGATCTGTACTGAGCCCGGCGAGAGGCCCAGGTCGCTCGGCGGCGCCGCAAGATGCCTGGTAGGATTTTATGGGCCGAGCAACAGGAAATAAGCGATTTCGGCAATTTATCATAGGTGTTAGTCCAAAATTTATGGTACTTCCAGGGGATTTGGGCCAATTTTCTTGTAAAATTACACCAACCTATCCATATCGTGCCCGACAAGAGGCCCAGGTGTCCCGTCGGCATTGTTGTATACCTGGTAGTATTTTATAGGCCAAACAATAGAACACAGGCAATTTCGGTAGTTGTTCGTAGGTGTTAGCCCATGATTTATGGTGATACCTGGGGATCCAAGCCAACTTTCCAAAAAAATCATACGTACCCATCCGTAATGAGCCCGAAAAGAGGCTTAGGTATCCCTGTGGCACCGCAAGACACCATGCATGATTTAATGGATCAAGCAATAGGAAGTAGGCAATTTCGATAGTTTTTCATGGGTGATAGCCCATGGTTTATGGCACTCGATGATCCGATCCTAATTTCTCCAAAAATTACATCGGCCCATCTATAATGAGCCTGGTAAGAGGCGCAGGTGGCCTGACGGCACCGCGGGACTCCTGGTATGATTTTATGGGCAAAGAACAAGAAATAGATGATTTTAACAATTTTTTGTGAATGTTAGCCCACGATTTATGCCACTGGCTGGGGATCCAAGTCAACTTTCCTTAAAAGTTACACCAACCCATCTATAACAAGTCCGTTAATAGACCCAAGTGTCCTAGCGATGCCGCAGGACGCCTAGTAGGATTTTTTGGTCCAAGAAACAAAAACGAGGTGATTTCAGAAATTTTTCATGGGTATTAGCCCATGGTTTGTGGCCCTGCCCGGGGATCCACACCAAATATCCTAAAAATATTGCACCAACCTATCTGTAACAAGCCCAACAAGCGGCTTAGGTGGTCTATTGGCGTCACAAAATGACTGGTAGAATTTTATGGGCCAAGCAATAGGGAACAATCAATTTTGGCAGTTTTTTGTATGTGTTAACCTACGGTTTTGGCGCTGCATGGGAATCCAAGCCAACTATCCTAAAACATTATACTGACCTATCCGTAATGAGCTCCGCAAGAGGCCTAGGTGGATCGGTGGTGTCACAGGATGCTTGGTAGAATTTTATAGGCCAAGCAACAGGAAACATACAATTTTGGCAACTTTTTGTGGGTGTTAGCCCATGATTTATGGTGCTGACCCTGGATCCATGCTTTCATGAAACTTACATTAGCCTATTCGTAATGAGCCTTGATAGAGGCCCAAGTGCCCCAGCAGCGTCGCAGGATTCCTAGTAGGATTTTATGGGCAAAGCAATAGGAAACAAGTAATGTCAGTAGTTTTTCATAGGTGTTGGCCCATGGTTTATGGCGTTGCCTGGGGATTCGAGCTACCTTTCCTAAAAAATTAGACCTACCATCCTTAATAAGCATATAGAGGCCTCGCTGGGCCGATGGTTCCGCAAGATACATGGTTGGATTTTACAAACCAAGCAAAATGAAACAAGCGATTGTAGTAGTTTTTTGTGGGTGTTAGCCCATGGTTTGTGGCGCTGCCCGAGAATCGGTCCAACTTTCCTAAAAAGTCTCACCGACCCATCCATAACAAGCTTAATAAGAGGCCTAGATACCCCAATATTGCCATAGGATGCCTGGTATGATTTTATGGGCCAAGCAACAGGAAACATGTGATTTCAATAGCTTTTTGTAGGTGTTAGCCAACGACTTGTGGCACTGCTAGGGGTTCCAGGAAAACTTTCAGGAAAACTCATACCTAACAATCCGTAATGAGCCTTGAAAGAGGGTCAGGTAACTCGGTGGTGCCGCAGGAGACTTTGCAGGATTTAATGGGCCAAGCATAGGAAGCAGGAGATTTGGATAGTTTTTCGTGGGTGATAGCCCATGGTTTGTGGCGCTGCCGGGCGATAACCAGCCTAATTTCATGAAAAATTATACCAACCCATCCATAACGATCCCAATAAGAGGCCTAGGTGTCCTGATGGTGACACAGGACTCGAAGTATGATTTTATAGGCCAATCGACAGGAAATAGGCGATTTTAGCAATTTTTCGTGGGTGTTAACCCATGGTTTGTGGCGCTGCCTAGGGATCCAAGATTACTTTTCTGAAAAATTTCATTGGCCCACGCGTAACTAGTTCGACAAAATATCCAAGTGGCTTGGTGGTGCCGTAGCATGCCAACTGGGATTTTATGGTCCAAGAAATAGGAAACAGGTGATTTCTGCAGTTTTTCATGGTTGTCAGCCCGCGGTTTGTGGAGCTACCCGGGGATCTGGGCTAACAATCCTAAAATTTACACCGACCCATCTATAATGAGCCTGGAAAGAGGCCCAGGTGGCCTGATTGGGTCGCAGGATAATTTGTACAGTTTTATAGACCAATCCATAGGAAACAGACGATTTCAATAGTTTTTCGTGGGTGTTAGCCCACGATTTTTGTCTTTGCCCATCTATCAGGGCCAACTTTCCTGAAAAATTATTATGAGTCATCCGTATAAAGATTGACAAGAGGGCTAAGTGTCCTGGCAGAGATGCAAATGCCCAATAGGATTTTATGGTCCCAATAACATGAAATAGTCAATTTTAGTAGTTTTTCGTGGGTGTTAGCCCACCGTTTGTGGTGCTGCCCAGAGATCCAGGACAACCTTCCCAAAAAATTACCAACAAATCTGTAATGAGCCCGGCAAGAGGCCCAGGTAGCCCGACGGTGCTGTAGGATGCTTGGTATAATTTTATGTTCCAAGCAATAGGAAACTGGTTATTTCAACACTTTTCATGGTTGTTAACCAATGGTTTGTGGTACTGCCTAGGGATCTGAGCCAACTTTCCTAAGAATTTACATGGACCTGCCTATAATGAGCCCAACAAAAGGTTTAGGTGGCCCAGTGGGGCCACAGAATGCCTTGTAGGATTTCGTGGTCTAAGAAACAAGAAAAAGGCAATTTCAGCAGTTTTTCATTGGTGTTAGCCAATAGTTTATGGCTCTAGCTAGGGATCCAGGCCAACTTTTCCAAAACATTACACTAAACCTTCTGTAACGAGCCTAGCAAGATGCTAGGTGGCCGGGTGGTGCCATAGGATGTTCGGTAGGAATTTATGGGCGAAGCAATAAGAAACAAGCAATTTCGATAGTTCTTCGTGGGTGTTAGCCCACCATTTTTTTGTGCTTTCGGGTATCCAGGCCAACTTTCCCAAAAACATTAAACTGATCCATCCGTAACTAGAGCGGAAATACACCCAGGTGGTCCGACGACATCATAGGATGGCTGGTACGATTTTATGAATCATGCAACAGGAAATAAGCGATTTCGATAATTTTTCGTGGGTGTTTGCGCATGGTTTTTGGCGCTTCCCATAAATCCCAGCCAACTTTCCAAAAAAATTAACTGATCCATTCATAACAAGCCTGATAAGAGGCACCAGTGCCGAAACATGCTTAGTAGAATTTTACTGGCTAAACAATAGGAAACAAGTGATTTCAATAGTTTTTTATGGGTGTTAACGAATGATTTTTGGTATTGTCCAATGAACCGGGATAACTTTCTTGATATATTATACCAAAACTTCCATATCGTGCCCGGCAAGAAGCCCTCGTGGCCCGACAGTGACACTGGATGTTGGTAAGGTTTTTATCAACCAAGCAACAGGGAACATGAGATTTCAGTAGTTTTTCTTGGATGTTAGCCCATGATTTATGGCGCTGCCTAGGGATTCGGGAAAATGTTTAGAAAAAATCACATCCATCCATAACAAGCTCGTAAAGAGGCCCAAGTGGTCCGATGGTGCTGGAGGACGCCTGGTAGGAGTTTATGGGCTAACGAACACGAAATATGCAATTTCAGCAGTTTTTCATGGGTGTTAGCCCATGGTTTTGGCATTGTCCGGGGATCCAGGACAACATTCCCAAAAACATACACCGTCCCATCCGTAATGATCCCGACAAGAGGCCCTAGTGGTCCGGTGGTGCCGCAAGACGCATGGTAGGATTTTATAGGCCAAGCAATAGGAAATAGGCGATTTCAATAGTTTTCCATAGTTGTTAGCCCACGGTTTATGGCACTGCTCAATGATCCAGGACAACTTTTCCAAAATATTACACCAACCTATCCATAACAAGCCCGATGAAAGGCCTAGGTGGCCCGACGGCATCCCAGGATGCTTGGTAGGATTTCATGGGCCAAGCAACAAGAAACAAGCAATTTTGGTAGTTTTTCATGGGTTTCAGCCTATGATTTATGGCGCTACCCAGGGATTTAGGCCAAAAATCTTAAAATACAATTGCACCGATCCATTCCATAATGAGCTCGTAAGAGGCCCAGGTGGCCTGATGATGTCGCAACATTCTTGGTAGAATTTTATAGGCCAAGCAGTAGGAAATAAGCAATTTTGACAGTTTTTCGTGGGTGTTAGCCCATGGTGTATGGAACTACACATTGATCCAGGCCAACTTTCATGAAAAATTATAGTGACTCATCCGTATGGAGCTCAGCAAGAGAGCCAAGTTTCCTAGAAGAGCCGCAAACGCCTAGTAGGATTTTATAGGCCAAGCAATAGGAAACAGACAGTTTTGGCAGCTTTTCATAGGTGTTAGCCCATGGTTTGTGGCGTCGCACGGGGATCCATGCCAACTTTCACAAAAGGTTAGACTTCCTCATCCCTAACAAGCATGATAAACGTCCCAGGTGGTTGGGTGGCGTTGATGGACACCTGGTGGATTTTATGAACCATGCAACAGGAAACAAGTGATTTCAGTAGTTTTTTTGTGGGTATTAGCCAAAGATTTTTAAAGCTGCCTGGGGATCTAGGTAAACTTTCCCAAAAACTTACACCGATCCATCAGTAACGAGCTCGGGAAGAGGCCCTGGTGACTTCACGGCACCACAGCGGCACCGCAGGATGCATGGTAGGATTTTATTGGCCAAGAAGTGGGAAACAAGTGATTTTAGTAGTTTTTCGTGGGTATTAGCCCATGGTTTGTGGCACTATTCTGGGATTCAAGACACTATCCCTAAACATTACACCTATCCATTCATAACCTCTTCCTGGCGATGTCACAAGATGCCTGATAAGATTTTATGGGCCAAGCAATAGAAAACAAGAGGCCTTTGTGGTTCGGAGATGCCGCAGGATATCTGGTAGTATTTTATGGGCTAAGCAATAGGAAACTGTCTATTTCGATAGTTTTTTATCGTTGTCAACCCACGATTTTTGGTACTGCCAGAGGATTCAGGCCAATATTCCCAAAGTGTTTTGCCTACCCATCAGTGATGAACCTGACAAAAGGCCTAGGTAACCCAGTGGTACTACAGGATGCCTGGAAAGATTTTATGGGCTAAGCAACAGAAAACAGGTGATTTCGGTAGTTTTTTGTAGGTGTTAGCCCATGGATTATGGTGCTGCTTGAGGATTCGAGCCAAATTTCTCTAAAAGTTAACCTGACCCATCCGTGAAGAGCCTAGCAAGAGGCCCAGGTGGCCCCACGGCGTCATAGGATGCCTAGTAAGATTTAATGGTCCAAGCAATAGGAAACAGGTGATTTCAAACCTTTTTCGTGGGTATTAGCCCATGCTTTGTGGCGCTGCCTAGGGACCCGAGATAACTTACCCAAAACATTACACTGACATACTCGTAAAGAGCTCGGCAAGAGGCTTAGATGTCCTTAGGATGATGCAGGATGCCTGGTAGGATTTTATGGGCAAAACAATAGGAAATAAGCGATTTCAGTAGTTTTTCATGAGTGTTAGCCCACAGTTTGTGGTGTTACCTAGGGATCCGGGCTAACTTTTCCAAAATATTACTTCGATAATCTGTATCAAACTCGGTAAGAGGCCAAGGTAGCCCCGCGGCACCACAAAAAGCTTGGAAGGATTTTATGGGCCAATCAACAGGAAACAAACAATTTAGGCAATTTTTCATGGGTGTTAGCCCACGATTTGTGGCGCTGCATAGGGATCTGGGCTAACTTTCCCAAAAAATTAAACTAACCCATCTGTAATGAGCCTATCAAGAGGCCCAGCTGGCCCACGGCACTTTAGGACGCTAGGTATGATTTTATGTGCTAAGCAATAGGAAACATGTGATTTTAGAAATTTTTCATGGGTATTAGCCCATTGTTTGTGGCCCGCTCATGGGTCCAGGCCAACATTCCCGAAAAATTTCACTAACCTATTCATAACGAGCCCTACATGAAGCCTAGGAGGCCCTGCGCTACCGCACGAATGATTTTATGGGCCAAACAATAGGAAACTGGAGATTTCGAGGATCTGAGCCAACATTCCCAAAATATTACATTGACCTCTCCGTAAGAAGCCCAGCAAGAGGCCCAAGTGGCCTAGTGGTGTCATAGGATGCCTAGTAGGATTTTATGGGACAAACAATAGGAAACAAGCAATTTTGGTAGTTTTGCGTAGGTCTTAGTCCATAATTTATTGTGCTGCCCTGGGATCCAGGCCAACTTTCCTAAAAAAATTATACTGACTCATCTGTAATAAGCCCAGAAAGAGGCCAAGGTGGCTCGGCAGTGCCACAATCTACTGGTTGGATTTTATGGACCAAACAACATGAAACATGTGATTTTGGCAATTTTTCATGGGAGTTAGCCCATGGTTTGTGGCCCTATCTAGCGATCCAAACCAACTTTCCTGAAATATTACACCGATCCATCGTAAGGATCCCGGCATGAGGCCTAAGTGGCCTAGCGGCACCACTGGACACGTTAAAGGATTATATTGGACAAGCAACTGGAAATAAGCAATTTTGACAGTTTTTCGTGGGTGTCAACCCACAGTTCGTGGTGCTGCATGGGGATTCAAGCTAATTTTCCAAAAATATTACATCGACCTATTCGTAACGAGCCTAGAAAGAGTCCCAAGTGGCACGACAATGCTTTAGGATGCCTTGTAGGATTTTATGGTTCAAGCAACAACAAAAAGGCAATCTCAACTGTTTTTAGTGGGTATTAGCCCATGTTTTGGGGCGCTGCTTGGGGATTCGGGACAACTTTCCCAAAAAATTATACCGACCAATTCGTAATGAGCCCGGTAAAAGTCCTAGGTGGCTTGGTGGAGCCACAGGATGCCTAGTAGGTTTTTATGGGTCAAATAACAGGAAACAGGTGATTTCACTAGTTTTTCGTGGGTGTTAGCCCACGGTTTTCGTCACTACCTGAGGATCCGAGCCATCTTTCTCAAAACTTTATACCATGTCATCCATAATGAGCCTGGTAAAAGGCCCAAGTGGCCCAACGACATCTCAAGATGCCTTGTAGTTTTTTTAGGTCAACCATACAAACAGTTAAATGTTGTTATGTTAGCAGTCATGACCGTCGACTTTGCTTTTGCCTTCATTATCTATAAATATCCTTAAGCCTCCATTTTTCATCTTCATCCATACACTCCAACCACTTTACATAGGCAATCTTCTTATCTTCCACTTTGCCCCTTAACTTCTCTGTTCCACCACCAATCACCTTGACATCAAGCAAAGGACATTCTCGATATCCCTAGTACCTTGGTAGCTACTTTTCTAATGTAACTAGTAGTCATGTCCCACATTTTCACATCCCCAGTATTACTCCAAGCCCTCATACTACTCAACTTTTGCCTCATCTCCAATGAAAGGGTAGGATTCAAGCCCTTGATCTAATCCTCGATCAGTTATAAAGGACCTTCTTCCTCTTATTCCTCTTAATTTTTAAATCTATTACCAAAAGCCTATGTTGTATGAAAATATTATCACTTAAAATAACCTTACAATCCTTATAAAGGCCTCTATCACCCTTCTAAAAGAGTACATAATCAATTTGAGACTTAGTTACCATACTACGAAAGGTAGCCAAGTGATTTCCCTCTTCAAAAAACATGAGTTAACAATGACCAACTAAAAGACTTTAGAAAAATCCAAGAGAGATAACCCACCTCCGTTCCTTTCCCCCAATACCAATCCTCCACGAACATCTTTATAACCACTATAAGTTGCACCGATGTATACATTAAAATATCTCCCAATGAAGGTATTTTTGGTGTTCAGGATACCTTTCGCAACCTCATCTAAATCCTCCCAGAAGAGCTTTTTGACATCATCATCTAGTCCCACCACTTGAAGCGCATAAGCACTAACAACATTCATAATATATCTACCAATACCAAGTTTAATCGACATCATCCTATCATTAATCCTCCTAATCTCAGCCACATACTCTCTAAGGTCCTTGTCTGGATACTCACTCAATTTTTATCCCTAGATCCTCTGGAGTACCATAATTTAAACCCATCCCCATTCCAATATTTGGTACCTACCCATTTAGTCTCCTAAACACATGCTATATTAATATGTTTCCTCTTAAGACTCTTCACTATCTCTGTGGATTTCTTTATAAATGACACTATGTTCCATGATCCTACTCTTAACTTCACTAAGCCTATCCCCCTCTTACCATTACTGCCCCTCATCTTCGACTCCAACTAAAGACATGACGTTAGTCTGCCATTAGTCTCTGATGCCACTAAACTAAGAATAGATAACTCGATAGACTATAGTAGATCAAGAAGATACAAAAACTCCAAATAGAGCAACAGCCCAATGATACAATAGTATATAAAACAGTAAAATATATATGGAACAATGCACAATAATCAATACGCAAAAATGA
This sequence comes from Solanum clarkiae, assembly GCA_011800125.2. NCBI lineage: Eukaryota > Viridiplantae > Streptophyta > Magnoliopsida > Solanales > Solanaceae > Solanum > Solanum clarkiae. Next base: position 22,076,940 of record JAABOM020000007.1, read on the forward strand.
GAAATAAAAAGCAATAATTGTGGGAAATTCAATAAGCTCTCTAAATATAAGTTTTCCACAATAAACAAGTCAAAGAAAAGAAACTCAATTCACTTTCACAATAAACAGTCAACAAATAAATTCAAGAAAATTGATGTATTTCTACAACAAACAAGTAAAGGAAGAGAAACCCAATTCAATTTCACAATAAACAAGTTAAATAATAGCAACTCAATTCAAGAAAATTGACATATTTTCACAACAAACAAGTCAAAGAAGAGAAAAACCAATTTAATTTTACAATAAACAAGTTGAATATCAACAATGCTTTCAGAAATTTGATATATCTTCACAATAAACATGTTAAAGAAAAGAAAACTTATTCAATTTCACAACAAACAAGGCAAATAACAGTAACCCAATTCAAGAAAATTTATATATTTTCACAATATATATCCATTTTCAAACCTAGGACAAGAAATAAAAGAACTAAATGATAGAACCTGGTTTATATTTCACTAAAGAACATTTTCTTAATGCTTTATTAGAATCCGTTGAAACCCGACAAAATTTGGTATAGAAATTGGTCATTGGAATCTTTTGCCGTCCCTGGAAAAGCTCTTTTTGTCAAAGCTTTATAACAAATTGAGTTGATAAAGTAACAAGGAATGTATTCATCCTGTTAGCTCGAGATCATTAATATCTTACTATGTAGAATATGTATTTTAACTTCATTATGTTGTTTAATTACAAGCGAAGAGAGAAAAAAGGGGAAGTTTTAAAAAAGAAAAATACAAAAAGTTGCAAGTTAAAATACGTTGAGTAAAATTTAGGTTAATCTTTACATTGTTGCCTACATTGTAAACTTTCCATTCGTTTTCAAATATCTAATTATCTAGTTGTCATCCTCCATGTGTTTTTCTAAAACATGCTACATGAAACAATGTCCATATCTCATGGTAGTCATTATTTGGACAAATAGGTGTTGCAAGTAATATTTTAGTTTATAATAGAAGACTTACTCTCTCTATTAATTTTTTTTTTTTAATAAAGACCTATTGGGACATTTTATTTAAAAATAAAATAGCTCGGCCCATACAGCCGAGACAAAAATTGGACAAAGTAGCATAACAAAATACAATTGATTTAGGAAAGGGGAAATAGATGGACAATTCTAGAAAGAGGAAATTAAAGAAGAAAGCGAAGCATCCAGATCATCGATGTCAGTGCTCGTGTTTTGAGGTTCCCCGCAGTGAACAATCTTCAAGAATCTTGATGATGCCAAAGCATTATCATAGTATAGGGGAAGAAGAACTTTGAGCATTTTTTCCTCGTATCAGTCGTCGTTAGGATTTTTCGGAAGCTCTTTTTCATTCTTTGTCAGTTTTCTCGATTGCACTCTGGTTCCTGAAGATCATTTCCTTGACGAGCAGGAGTCTCTGCCAATTTGTTTTCTCTCTCTCTTGAACCAATTTCTCAGATCCAAAATCACTCGACTTGTACATTTTTGCATCAGACCAAAACCCTAAAAATTCGAGAAAGTATTTGGGGCAATCCATTGAGAGCCCCATCTTCTAAAACCATTTTGTAGGGTATAGTGAACCAACAACTTTTGTTTAGTACATCATTCCAGCAAAGAGTTCCAATGACGTCATTACTCCAGATTCCAATGTAAATTTACGACGAGATAGTCTGTCGGAAAGCAGATTCAGGTGAGTTTTTACGGCAACGTCTTCAATTTTTATTTGCCTATATTTTTCCAGCAACATTCAACAATTATATGACCAGAATTGCAGGTGATATCTTCCAATCTCTTTTATTTCTTATTTTAATCAATTGTATCTTTTTTGTTTTCTTTTTCCGTATCTAGTTTATTTTGCTTAAGGATTTTTGATACGAGTATCCCTAGGAAATAGCCTTTGTACCTCTGTGAGGTACTTGCAAGGTCTGCATACATTTTATCCTTCCCAAACTCCACTTGTTGGATTCCACTGGGTATGTTGTTGTTGTTTTTTATGTGACTTTGACATCTCAAATTAGTTCTCCTTTCTTAAATCTATCATTCAATAGATTGAATCCCACAATAGAGACTAATACCACCATTGAATTTTAAATTCATAAAAGATTAACCAAGCTTCATGTTCAGCTACTCTATTGGCTTGCCAATGAATGTAGCCTTTCTTCTTCAGAAGTTGAAAGGAGTACCTTTGAAACCTTCAACAACAGCTTGAACTTCTTTAGTCTCTTCTTTAATGGATTGAACCCGACTAGGTTAAACCACCATCTAAGTCAAGAATATCGATATTCTGTGTTGTTTTATGCGTTATGTTACTTATGTATGAATAATCAGTTGTTGCAGTAAAACATTAATCTCAATCTTTGTGTCCTAATTTCATGTCATTTGCAACACCCCAAAGCTCTGACCATGTGCATAGTATTTTAACCATCTAAAAAAATATTTCAAATGTCAAATATTGAATTAGTAGTCTATTTCGCTGCACTTCTCATTTGCATCCATTGTAACAACCCATCTTAAGATGAGAAGCCCCACATCGGCAAAACATAAGAGAGATGTTGGATATATAAGTAAAGGATTGGTTTATATACTGTGAGACGCTTTTTGTTGTGAGCCCAAAGGGATAAATCCATGATGGGCTAGGCCTAAGAGCGGATAATACTTCACAGTGTTAGGCCAGGTGGTACCAGAACTACTTTTGTGTCAGCCTTGTCGATGTGTGTCAGAGTTCAATTGAGTTTAGGCGAATGCCGATGAGGCAGAACGAACCTCTGAGTCTAGGGAATCACATGTGATGGGGCAAACCTCAGTGAGGACATTGAGTTCATAGACGGTGTGTATGTAATAACCCATCTTGAGATAAGAAGTCCCATATCGATAAAACACAAGAGAGATATTGGGTATATAAGTAAAGGACTGGTCTATATAATGTGAGACACCTTTTGGGCTGTGTCCAAAGGGAAAAATCCGTGATGGGCTGGGCACGAGAGCAGACAATACTTTATAGTGTTGGGCTAGGTCATTACATCCATACTACACATTTTGAAACGATCAACTCTAATTCCTTTGAATATAATGTGGAACCTATCAATTTAATTCTCATGTATGGTTTTTTGTACTTGTCAAGGATGACTATCTTTTATCCTGAACTGGTAACTCTCTGAAAAGATTTATATTCATAAGTACTTTCAAGAATGAAAAGCCAAGTTAGCAAAGAAGTATGCCAGAGAATTTCCCTCCTATAGAGAGTGGTGCTCTTACTGATAGCACCTACTTGGCCTATTCATGGAGTTGACCACTATTGTCACACTCCAAATATTTTCTAAATCTAACATTTTCCTTCTCTATTTAAAT
>JAABOM020000007.1:22080388-22103125 GCA_011800125.2 Solanum clarkiae
ATGTGCCAAGGAAGGATCTATGTTTCATGCCAAATGATACAAAATCAAATAACCTTACATACCTCATCGTCGGACCTATTTACTATTTCAAAACAACCTTCCCTTCCTTTAAACAGTTATCTACAACATAATAGGTGATAAAACTAGCATTAGCAGCCAATATATCCACCTTGGAAGCCTAATTGCCTAACAAAACAACACACCGGCAGCAAACGGCAATTATAAAACCTAGCGTGTTCCTTCAACCTTTTCGCTCTTTAATCATATTTTCTAATACACATTAGCATGTATACATCATGTACAGCCTATTTTAAGTCTATACCAGCCTTGAAACAGCCCACAAAGCACAACACATCGCAATTCTACACAATCTAAAAACGGACAGCATAACGTTACCTCCCCTCGCAACCTTTCGACTTTAACAATTCCAAATCGGTTCCAACCTTAACCTAACTGCTCCAGCAACATTTTTACATGCAAACATCTATAAAACAGCCTCAGAACAGCAAAAAATAAGTTATTAAAGATGTGAAGCAACAGCTTGCTCTCCAACAGTCCACAAGTTCATACGAAGCACATGATTGTGATATCATATAACAACTCACTTTTGTGGGCTGTAAAAGTAGATAATCAGCCTTTTTACATTGCTGCAACACCAAAATTTGTTTAATACATAAGTAATATTTCATAATAAATCCATTCAACAAGAGAAAAGCCTCTTAATTAACAAGAAAATGGCACAAGAATCTTTAATACACAATCTGTCCAGAAATTTCAGCATAGGTAAGATTAACTTGTCTCTTTGGTTTTGATGAACAAACCATACTATGGGCATAAGTAAGTCTACTTACCTTCAAATACAAGATTTATAGCTTCTTTGGGGACCTTTGTGAGGTTGTAAATCTTGCCTTTCACCTCCTTAAATGAGAGCAAAACTAACACTAAGAAGCAGATTTTTTTCTATCTATGTTGAAATGAATTGTGGGCTGGTTATCATCTTCTTTTAAAGCCTTAGCTTGGCCGATTTACTCTTGAACATTTGACCATATTAAGCCACACAATTATAAGCTACTTATCCAGCATCTTGTCCATTAAACTTGGGACAAAATGGGTCTCTAACTTGATGGACTTGGGCTGCCAAATTTTCAGCTTTCTTGCTTCCTTAGTTTGGGCCCAATTTTGTTAAGTCTTTTGCATTGTCTTTGGGCCCTTTTTAATATTCTCATTTGGCTGATCATATGTCCCAATTATGATACTAAAACATTGGCAAATTACACCCTTAATACGGACTTTATTCGTAATTGAACTTGGACAAATTCGACGTCGAGCCTCGTCTCCGTTTAACTACCCAACTTAAGCTAAGCAAGTAGGTGACTCACCTACTTGCTTACTAAGTCCTACAAGAACCTCAACTATTTTACTTCATTTAAGGCCGTAATTTCCTTAATTCAACACAAAACATGTAACCCTCGATCCCCTTAACTGTTAGACGCACATACAACCCATTAACACGAGATTCAAGCACTTTTAAAATTTAGCATCAATTGGTCCAAATCATGTCATGTTTCATTTGCATTGTACTAGTATTGTAAGGTGTGGAGTGTTACAGCAGGATTCCTAGTAGGATTTTATGGGCCAAACAATAGGAAACAAGTGATTTCGGTAGTTGTTAGTGGATGTTAGCCCACAGTTTGTGGTGCTACCCGGGGATCCGGGCCAACTTTCCAAAATATTACACCGACCAGTCCATAATGAACCTAGTTAGAGGACAAGGTGGCCCTGCAGTACCGCAGGAAGCTTGGCAGGATTTTATGGGCCAATCAATAAGAAATAGGCAATTTAGGCAATTTTTTGTTGGTGTTAGCCCATAGTTTGTGGCATTCCTCAGGGATATGGACCCATTTTCCCAAAACGTTACACTAACCCATCCGTAACGAGCCCGTCAAGAGGCCCAACTTGCTTGGAGGCACCGTAGGACGCCTGATAGGATTTTACGGGCCAAGAAATAGGAAACATATGAATTCAACAATTTTTCATGGGTATTAGCCCATAATTTATGGCACTGCTCGTGGATTTAGGCCAACATTCTCGAAACATTACACCGGCTTGTTCGTACCCATCTATTCTCCTAAACACATGCTATATTAATATGTTTCCTCTTAAGACTCTTCACTATCTCTGTGGACTTTATAAGTGACCCTATGTTCCATGATCCTACTCTTAACTTCACTAACCCTATCCCCCTCTTAGCATAACTACCCCTCATCTTCGATTCCAACTAAAGACATGACCTTAATCTACCATTAGTCTCTGACGTCACTAAACTAAGAACAGATAACTCGATAGACTATAGTAGATCAGGAAGATACAAAAACTCAAGATAGAGCAACAATCCAATGATACAATAGTGTATGGAACAGTAAAATATAATGTAGAGTAATGCACAATAATCAATATGCAAAAATGTGAAATAAAAAACAAGAATTGTGGGAAATTCAATAAGCTCTCTAAAAATAAGTTTCCCACAATAAACAAGTCAAAGAGAAGAAACTCAATTCAATTTCACAATAAACACTCTACAAATAAATTCAAGAAAATTGATGTATTTCTACAACAAACAAACAAAGGAAGAGAAACACAATTCAATTTCACAATAGACAAGTTAAATAATAGCAACACAAAATTCAAGAAAATTGATACATTTTCACAACAAACAAGTCAAAGAAGAGAAAACCAATTTAATTTTATAATAAACAAGTTAAATTATCAACAAAGCAATTTAATAAGCTTGATATATTTTCATAATAAACATGCAAAGAAGAGAAAACCTACTAAATTTCACAACAAACAAGTCAAATAACAGTAACTCAATTCAAGAAAATTGACCTATTTTCTCAATATATATCAATTTCAAACCTAGGACAAGAAATAAAAGAAGAACGAAATGATAGAACCTGGTTTATATTTCACTACAAAGTATTTTCTTAATGCTTCATTAGAATCCGTTGAAACCCGACAAAATTTGGTATAGAAATTGGTCACTGGAATCTTTTGCCGTCAATGGAAAAGCTCTTTTCGTCAAAACTTTATAACAATTATTTGAGTTGATAAAATGACTAGGAATGTATTCATCCTGGTAGTTTGAGGTCATTAATATCTTGCTTTGTAGAACATATATTTTAACTTCGTTACATTGTTTCATGAAAGATGAAGAGAGAAAAAATGGGAAGATTTAAAAAAAAATACAAAAAGTTGCAAGTTAGAATACGTTGAGTAAATTTAGGTTAATCTTTACATTGTTGCCTGCTCTGTAAACTTTCCATTCGTTTTTGAATATCTATGTATCTAGTTGTTATCCTCCACAATTTTTTCTAAACATGCTACATGAAACAATGTCCATTTCTCAAGGTAGTCATTATTTGGACAAATAGGTGTTGCATGCAATATTTTAGATTATAATAGAAGACTTATTTCTATTCATCTTTGTTTTTTAATAAAGACCTATAAGGCCATTTTATTTTAAAATAGAACAACTCAGCCCATACAGCCAAGACTGAAATTAGACAAAATAGCATAACAAAATACAATCAATTTAGGGAAGGGGAAATAGATGGACAATTCTAGAAAGAGCAAATCGAAGCATCCAGATCTTCGATGTCGGTGCTTGTGTTATGAGGTTCCCCATAGAGAATGATCTTCAAGAATCTTGACGATGCCGGAATATTATCATAGTACAGGGGAAGAAGAACTTTGAGCATTTTTCCTTCGTATCCATCGTCATTGGGATTTTCCAGCAGCTCTTTTTCATTCTTTCTCATTTTTCTTGGTTGTCCTTAAAATCTTTTCCTTGACGAGAAGGAGTCTCTGGCAATTGAGTTTCTCTCTCTCTCTTGATTCTATCTCTCAGATCCAAAAATCACTTGACTTGTACATTTTTTGCATCAAAGCAAAACCCGAGAAATTGGAGAGTATTTGGGGCGATCCATTGACAGCCCCATCTTCTAAAATCATTTTGTAAGGTATAGCGAACCAACAACTCTTCTTTAGTACATCATTCCATCAATGAGTACCGGCGATGTCATTACTCAAGATTCCAGTTTTAATTTCCGACAAGATAGTCCAGCGAGAAGCAGATCCCGGTGAGGTTTTCCACTGACGTCTATAATTTTTATTTGCTAGTATTTTTCTAGCAACATTCAACATTTTTGTAACCATACTCCAGGTGATATCTTCCAATCTCTTGTTATTTCTTATTTTGATCAATTGCATCTTTTTTGTTTTCTTTTTCCATATGCAGTTTATTCGGCTTAAGGATTTTTGAGACGAGGATTCCCTGGAAACAACCTCTCTACCTCTGTGAGGTAGTTGTTAGGTCTGCATACATGGAGGGCTCTCTTAGTGGAATAGAATGAGGAGTCCGATGCAAGTGAATTACCGGGTTTTGTTTACCCTTCCCAGACTCCACTTGTGGGATTCCACCGGGTATGTTGTTGTTATTGTTGTTTATCCAAGAAGCTCTATTAGGTGGCTTTGACATCTTAAACTAGTTCTCCTTTCTTAAATCTACCATTCAATAGATTCAATCCCACAATAAAGACTGATACCACCATTGAATTTTAAATTCATAAAAGATTAACCAAGCTTCCTGTACAGCTATTCTAATGGCTTGCCAATGGATGTAGCATTTCTTCTTCAGAAGTTGAAAGGATTAATTTTGAAACCTTCAACAACAACTTGAATTTCTTTAGTTTCTTCTTTAATGGATTGATCCCGACTAGGTTAAACCACCATCTAAGCCAAGAATATCGATATCCTATGTTGTTTTATCTGTTATGTTACTTGTGTATGAATAATCAATTGATGTATTAAAACACTAATCTCAATCTTTTAGTCCTGATTTCATACCATTTGCAACACCTAAAATCTCTCACCACGTGCATAGTATTTTAACCAACTAAAAAATATTTCAGATGTCAAATATTGAACTGGTAGTCTATTTCTCTGTACTTCTCTTTTGCATCCATTGCAACAACCCATCTTGTGATGAGAAGTCCTACATTGCAAAACATACGAGAGATACTGGGTATCTAAGTAAAAGACTAGTCTATAAACTGTGAGATGCTTTTTGTGGTGAGCCAAAGGGACAAATTCTTGATAGGCTAGGCCCAAGAGCGGACAATGCTTCACAGTATTGGGCCAGGTGGTACCAGAGCCACTCTTGTGTTAGCCTTGTCGATGTGGGTCAAAGTTCAGTTGATTTTAGGCGAATCTCGGTGAGGCGGGATGAACCTCTGAGTCTACGAAATCCCATGCGATAGGGCAAACCTCAGTGAGGACGCTGAGTCCATAGATGGGGTGTATGTAGCAACCCATCTTGAGATGAGAAGTCCCACATTGGCAAAACACAAGAGAGATGCTACGTATACAAGTAAAGGACTGGTCTATATACTGTGAGACGCCTTTTAGGATGAGTCTAAAGGGACAAATCTGTGATGGGCTAGGCCCAAGAGCAGACAATACTTCACAGTGTTGGGCCAAGTCATTACATCCATACTACATATTGTGAAACGATCAACCCTAAATCATTTGAATATACTGTGCAACCTGTAAATTTAGTTCTCATATATGATGTTTTATACTTGTCAAGGACAACTGTCTTTTATCCTGAACTGGAAACTTTCTGAAAGGATTTATATTCATAAGTACTTGCAAAATGAAAAGCCAAGTAAGCAAAGAGGTCTGCCAGAGTATTTCCCTCCTAAAAAAAGTGGTGCTCTTACTGATAGCACCTCCCTTGGCCTGTTCATGGAGTACACCATTTTCACACTCCAAATATTTTCTAAATCTAACATTTTCCTTCTCTATTTAAATAATTGGATAAATTTTCTCCTTTATTTAGTATAAGGTGGTAGAAAGAAAAAATGAGAAATCAAAGAAAGAGAAGAAAAACTCATTTTGCTCTCTCAAAATCTTCACAAGCTAAAAAATGAATTTTGATACTTCCATCAATTATGAGAAAACTAATTGTGTAGATGTTTCTCCAGCCTATGTTGGCCTTAGAATTCTCTGTTGATCATCATACAAATTCTCTTTCAAACATAGCAACAATTCTTGAAAAGCATTCTTTTAAAGGTACATTAATCTTATATTTCTTTAAGTTCTCTCATATGTATTGAGCTTTTTTCCCCTATTATTTTATTGGATCTTCTAGATAAAATCAATACTTATAGTCTATTATTAAAAAAAGTGAATTTCTGTAACATTAATGATAAAATAAATTTCTTTTTCGAATTTCATTACTCAAATCTACTCCAAAAATTTGAATTTAAAATATAAGTCCATGTATAAAAACAAAAAAATCAATCATTAATTTTACAGAAATTCACTTTTTTATTAATAGACTATAATACAGATTTTAGCTCGAAGATCCAAAAAAAAAATAGGGGGAAAAGGCTCAATACATATGAAATAAAACTTAAAGAAGTATAAGATTAATGTACCTTTAAAAAAATATTCTTCAAGAATTGTTGCTATGCTTGAAAGAGAATTTGTATCATGATCAACCAAGAGAATTCTAGGACCAACATGGGTTGGAGGAACATCTACATAATTAGTTTTCTCACAATTAATGGAAGTATCAAAATCCATTTTTTTAGCCTGTGAAGATTTTGAGAGAGAAAACGAAAAATGATAAGAGGAGCCAGCGATAAAAGGATGAGGTCGAGGATGAGCAGGGGAAAGAGGTCGAGAAAGGGTAGTGCCCGCAGGGGTGAGGCCCAAGCTTAGAATTACCTAAAGGAGAGACCCCTCCTACACCTCAAGTTGAGATAGAGAAGAATGTAGAGATTGGGGTTGAGGAGAATGCAGAAATTGAGGAAAATGCACAAGCAAGACCTGCAGGAGTTCCCCCTTTAGATTCAACACTTTCCTAGCAAGTATTGACTTTTATGAGAGGGTTGGCCAGTTGTGGAACCATTCCAAAGATCTCTGTTACCCTAGCTCCAATCACTCACCCTGGTTTTTCATCTCTTGGTTTAATGATGTCTCCGTATGTGACTATGAAAATGGTATTAGAAACAAAGGCACAAGGGACATGCTACATTTTAATGAAGTTTTCCATTTAATCAATGAAACTCAAGAATGTAAGGTAGTATGTGAATTGGCACAATAAGAAGCCAAATAAAAAAATCCAACACAACAAGGCTTATCAAGTTGATGTAGTGGACGACACATCTTGTACTAAGAAACTACAATATAGAAGGGAAAAAGAATAGCAAGTTGCTCTAAGATTTATCCGAATCAAGCTGTAGGTTCTAAGAGAATGAGAAATATTAATGAGGAGGCACAAGTTAAAAGATGTGGTACTTCAAAAAAAAGAGAAGGATCATTCTTTGCTTTTGAAAATAACTACAAAAAGACCACAAAAGAAAACACTGCACCGGAGATGGACACCAGATCTTGATAAGAAATTAGGCGAGGTTGTCCACGAGTTAGGATAAAAAGATAAGCATTTAATGATTTAGTTTCTACTCCAACACAGAGAAGTAGAAACAACAAGAACATTAGTGAATGAAGTAAGTTGACATTTTCTGATTGTTCATAAATTTACTATTAAATTCTTATTATTTGTCTTATCCTGTCAATTTAGCCCCTACTAGACATGTTCGGGTGAGGAATTGTGTGTCGGATTTGACTATGACATAACTCACCTACCGTCTAAAGGTATTAAAGTGTGATAAAGGTAGACAGAATATCCTAGTTATGACATTTATGATTCAAGGTTTTGTCAAATTTTTCTAATATTTTTCATCATTGTGGTCCTTATGTAGAAATACCAATCCCAAAACCAACAAGCTCCAAATGTTCAACTAGCTACTTCAAAGAACATCAATGAGAAACAACATTCAAATGTGTTGAATTCTAGTGACTTCTCTATGAATTCCAATGAATTATTTCAAGGAGCTAACATACCTCAACCACCTGAAGTTCCTTTAGCTTCATAGAGTTCAAATGGTTATTCTTTGAACCGATGGAATGAATGGGTTGAATTGCTAGAACTTGACAATTGTTAGCTGAAATAATGTCAGAAATCAAAGTGTAAGATCTCACAACTTAATACTAGTGTCCCACAAGATCAATTTCTACATAAGGACCATAAAGATGAAAAGTATTAGAAAAATTTGATAAAACCTCGAATCATAAATGTCATAACTAGGATATCCTGTCTACTTGTTTTCATACTCGGATAGATTTAGACAGTAGGTGTGCTATTTCTTAGTCAAATCCGGTGCACACATCCTCTCCCAAACATTTTTAGTAGGGGCTAAATCGACAGGATAAGACAAATAATAAGAATTTAATAGTAAATTTGTGAACAATCAGAAAATGTCAACATACTATTTTTATTAACTAATGATTTTGTTGTTTCTACTTCTCTGTGTTGGAATAGAAACTAAATCATTATATGCATACCTTTTTATCCTAACTTGTGAACAACCTCATCTAATTTCTTATCAAGATATGGTGTCCATCGCAGGTACTGTCTTTTGTTTTGGTCTTTCTATAGTTAATTTTGAAAGCAAAGAATGATTCTTCTCTCTTTCTGACGTACCGCATCTTTTAACTTGTGCCTCCTTATTAGTATTTCTCATTTTCCTAGAACGTACTACTTGATTTTGATAAATCCCATAGCAATTTTCTATGTTTTTTCCCTTCGGTCTTGCAATTTCTTAGCACAAGATGTGTTATCCAGTACATCAAGTTAATTAGCTTTGTTGTGTTGGAATATTTCACTTGGCTTCTTATTGTACCACTTCACATGCTTCCATACAGTCTTGAGTTTCATTAATGAAATGGAAAACTTCCTAAAAATGTAGCATGTTCCTTGTGCCGTTTATTCTAGTACCATTTCCATTGTCACCTCTAGAGACATTACTGTACCAAAAGATGAAAAATCAATGTGAGGGATTGGAGGTAGGGCGACGGGCACCATGGGAATGGTTTCATAACTTACCAACCAATTCAAAAAAGTCAATACTTGCTAGGCAATTATTGGGTCTAAAAGGGGAACTCTTGCAGTCCTGCTTGTTCATCTTCCTCAATTTATGCTTTCTCCTCAAACTCAATCTCTACATTCTCCTCTATCTCAACCTGAGGTTTAGTAGGTGCCTCTCTTATAGGTGCATTCACAACTTGGGCCTCACCTCTAGCAGGCACTAGCATTCTTCGATTCTATCCCTTGCTCATACTCTCCCTTGTCCTCTTGTCGCTAGCTCCTTTGCTAGGTCAATGGTGGGAGTTGCTGGCCTGACGCCATTGTAGCACGTGTCAACCATTTGCATATAGAAGAGCAGAAGAGGTTAGATACAAGTTTGGATCACCAGATAATAATTGGGATAAAGTTTTAGCACAACAAGAGGAGAGAAGAAAAAAATATGAAAGATATTGCCTAAAGTCATGTAGTCTTTCGAAGAAAAGTATTAAAGATATTTCCTAAAGTCATATAGCCTTTTGAAGAAAAGTACAGTCATCTCCGTACCGTTCCACAAGACTCTATAAACTGATTTTGGTACAATAAGATCAATGAATTTAGGGATCTGATACCAACTATGTCACGACCCTGAACTAGGTCGTGAGTGCCACCCTCACTCTCTCGTAAAAAAATTATTATTACAACCCAAATAGTAACTAAAAGAAATTAGTAATTTAAGATATGGAAACAGGTTAAACTAATAGGAAGACATTGAGTTCTCGTAAACTCAAACAAACTAGCTACCGTAGGAAAAAAACTCCTTAGAACCTTAAGTCATTATACCTAAACTCCAAGTGTCCAACACTAGAGCATGCAACCCCAGGAAATGGACATCATAATAATAAATAAACAGAAGTGTCTGTGTGCAAAAACAAATGGACTAAGAGTAAACAGGAATCCATGGAAGCCCTAAAAAACCTAGCTAGCCGAGAAATAATAATAATGACCATATGGAAAGTAACCATAACCAACAATAAGATTATGCTAGCTATAACATGGAATCCTGATATCTACTCGCACATCGGAGAAAAGGGAGCCTTACTTGAAAAGGTAAAACTCCTACCCCTCTAAGGGAGTGTCATATGCTCTGTAGATCCACTAGAAAATCCATAATGTAAAAACATAAATTGTATGGTGGCAATATAGTTATGATACTTAGAAAATTTATATAATGACCCCATGAGTTGAGCCACCACCTCAAGTCTCATTCGGTGCTAAATTAACATCTCACTAAATACATAACAGACATAAGATCATACTTGTCATAAATCACAATTCTTACTTGTCATAAATTTGTAATCTTGATATAAATCATACTTCATAGATTTATGCTCATAGAGTAGCTCATTTTCTTAATTTGTGTAAAGTGGGGGTGTACGCCCCATCATCATTACTCTTCATTCCATAGGGATTGTGTAACGTAGGGTGTGTGCCCCATAATCATTACACCCTGCATAAAATAATTGAATAGTAAAAATCTAATAATCATGACTTGTAAAGAAGGAAGGAGAGTAGTAGAATGAGTTTCAAATCAATTAGCTAAAAATCATGTAATTGGGCCAAAATACTATATACAGATATACAAAAGGAACACAGTCTCAAAAAGAAAAAGACGGAAGTGCTGAAAGAGACTGAAATGATCATAGAACGTTAAATGCTCACAAGTCCCCGACAAATCTGCTACTGACTGGCTAGAATCAACACCACTTATTAGTGGGGATGAGGCTGGTAGGGGGTCAGGATATGAGGTTCGGGAAAAAATAAAAATTTGAAATTTGAAAATTTTCTAAAAATAATTTATAATTTTTTTATTGGGAGGGGGGGTTGCGGGGCTTGTGGGGCTTGTGGGACTTGTGGGGCTAAGGGTTTGGTGGGGGTTCGAGGTAGAGGTAAGAAAAAAACGTAGTAATTTGAGGTTGCAGAAGAGTTTTGTGAAGTGTTGTCCTTAGTTTTTGGAAGAAATACATTTTCCTTTAATTTGAGGAAAATAAGTTGATTTTGAAAAACATTTAAGTGAACCAAACATGAGAAAGATTAAAACCATTTTCAATAAAATATTTTCCTCCATATGGAACAACCCTAAGAGTTCATCATTTTCCAACAAATCTGGGTCGTTTCAATGGGTTACAAGTAGTGATACTTCAGAAAAAGAGGACTACCATTCTTTGATTTCGAAAGTAAGTATAAAAAGACAATAAAAGAAAACAGAGCATACATGGATGCCAGATCTTGAGAAGAAATTAGATGAGATTTTTCGCGAGTTTGGAGAAAGAGGCAAGTATATAAAGAATTGGTTTTTATCCCAAAACAAAGAAGGATTAAGAAAAACAAGAACGTTGGTGAAGGAAAATCTTAAGTACACATTTTTCTGGATGTTCATAATTTTACTATAGAGTTCTCGTTATATGTCTTGCCATATCATTTTAGCCTATCCTAGACATGTTCTGGAGAGGGTGTGTGTTGGATTTGACTAAGAAGCATCTCGCCTGCCATCTACAGGCATCCTAGTATGAAAAATGATAGATGAGATATCCTACTTATTACATTTATGATTTGAGTTTTTGTCCTAATATTATTCATCTCTGTGGTCCTAATATTATTCATCTATGTGGTCCTTATGCAGAAATATTGATCCCAAAAACAACAATCTCCAAATGTCTAACCAGCCACTTCAATGAATTTCAACAAGGGATATCATTCCAATGTGTTCAATTAAAATGACTTTTCTACGAATTTCATCAAACTAATTAAAGGAATATATATACCTAATATTTCTTTTATAGTTTCGTCTAGTTCAAATTATTATTCCTTGAAGGGATTGAATGACTTAGATCTACTAGAACTTGACAATTTTAACATCAAATAAAATTCCTAGGAGGATTTTTCCTATTCACGGAAGCTCTACTCAAGAAAATGACTCCACATGGTTTGTTTCATTATAAAAAAATTTAGCATTTTTAAAGGCGGGTGTATGTGATGAGGCATTTCATATAGTGTGGGGTGAGATGCATATCCCGAGACATGAGGTGTAAGTCCCATGGATCTACAATATATATCTCATATATCTTAAACTTTTTAATTTTATTACTAAGAATGTAAGAAAAATATAACTTTCAATAATTATAAAAATAAATTTAAATAAATCAGTGACAATACAGAAAAAATATTACAATTGTCATTTGAGAAAGATAAGAATACAAAAACTGATAGTAACTGAGATAATCTTTAAACTAAAATCATCATCCATCTCTATATTTACTAACCCTTCCCACCCTGAAATAATATTTACTCCGATTATTATTTATATATATCAAACAAGGGTGCTATTTTTTAAACATAGGGGTCAGGCTGCGTACATCCGACCCCCCCTTATCCCGCAATGGGCGGGAGCCTTTGAGGCATTGGGGTAATGTTGTTGTTGTTGTTGTGTGTGTAAACAAGGAAAGTGAAAAAAATGGAAGAGTACTGATCAAAAAATTAATAAAGTTATCTATAAGGATCATATTGCTATGAGATCTATATCCTATTAGTTTGAAGTGCGATTATCCAAAGATTTATTTATGAGTTCTTTATTTTCTAATATATATTTAAAAATATTGTATAACCTAAAAGTATGATAAGATAATATAGCCAATAAAATGTCACGACCCTATTTCTCAGGCCGTGATAGCACCTACCCCAACCCATCGGTAGGCAAGCCTATTCTATAGCTTGGAGTCATAGCCAACGGGCTACCCAATGGAGGCAGACCTAATAAGTAAAAGCTTCCACAATAAAGATAATCGATACAACATTGAAGAAAATAACATACTGCAACTCACCCGAAGACCTGGCATAAGTTAGTATTTGAGCTTTTAATATATAAATTAAGGGTACAAGGCTTTTAAAATACAACAACAATATAGACTATCTTTTAATACAAAATAAAGATAAGATCAAATGCATTCAAATGAAAATCGATAACTGCAGATGCCAGGAGCTCACCATATGTCTAAAATCCTCAGGTAGCTCTATACAAAAGGAAATCAACAGAGGGGACTTGCACCACAATCTGCAGGGGTAGAAGTATAGTACGAATAATAAATAAATGGTACTCAACAGACATAGGCTGACTGAGCTCCACATACAAAGCAAGTATAAATATTATGAAATCAGGCAAGTAAAGCGCAAGTAATAGGATATCAGCCAAAATTAACAAGTAACTAAGGTATACCGGATGATGAAAAGAAGATAGGAAACGTGCCTAGGAGGACCAACTCTACTATCTACTAGTATGAAAGACAGGTCACGAATCAAATCGACAATACCAACCAAAGATTGATACAAAGTCAGGGCTATTCCATCAACTTAGGAACTAGTTCGAACAAACCTAGACGGGCATACACTCAAACTTGAAAAGAAAAATTAGACCTATCATAGCTATCAAGTCCTTACAAAACAGAATAACATAGGCAATATAGACATAAGCAAACAAAACCAACCGGTGTCACATACCACCTATGGTACAAGTAGCAAATAAAACCCTAACCAACATCCCATACTGCTATGGACCAAGCAATAAACAATGTACTAGGGATGATGAGAACAATTGGCTGCTGACAAAATTTATTCGTCTTGATCGAACCGCCTAGTTTTCTTTGTTTATTGGTTTATTGATGCATGTGATTGTAATGCATGATACCTCTCCACTGCGTATAACTAAGTCATAGACAACCATTTCACCACTCTCAGTCTTTGTACATAATGATGAGTCAATGTATGACGGGGATCGTACAAAAAAAGTATTAATGAGAAACCAATGCAATGTATGCCATTGTAGTATCCGAAAAAGTCACACAAAATCTAAGAAAATGAACTGGTACCACTACAGAGACAAAGGCTGAGACGACTAACTTGAGGTCCAGCTTCTCCAAATTCAAGGCTTCGGGCTTAAAAACAAATAACAACAAAAGAATATTTATATAAACAAGGGAGACATTATACGCCATCAGCTAAGCGTATGCTATAGAGCCCCAAACAGCTAAAGGCAAGTTAGGAGGCGGAGTCTATCACAATAACCATCGCCTACACCAAGTCCATTAAGCGAGCTGAACTAGTCTGTGGCCACAATAAGCCTCTTAAATATCAGAATCTATACTAGGTGCATTACTCAATATCAAGCCTCACCTAATACCATAATTCCAACCCAGAACTAAGTACGAATAAGACAACCTATGGACATGGTAGTCTGCCAAAAACTCAACCACTAGCTAAAACATACCACAACTAATAAACACCACCTGAACTGAAGACTAACTATAACCATTATAAAGGTCTACAACCATATACTAAATCTTATTCTCATTCTCATCTCTCCAAAAGAGATATTACATGCCAATCAAGAAATAACCCAACTCCAATCCTAAACCAAGTTCTACAAAGGACTTTGCTGGCCAAATACTCAATCGAGGATCACGAGAACAAGATAGAAAGGAAAGAAATGAGATACAAGGAAAACACAATCCAAATTAATATGAAATGTATACTAGACGATACCAAAATGGGCTTAGTCAAAGTCGAAGACCACTGCCTACCTCAAAACCGATCACAAGAGCTCTAAAACCACTCTACGATAGCTAACGTGAACAAAACACATCCAATTGATGTCACACTTTTAAATTATCGATCTATACGTCAAAACAAACATTTTGACATCAAGAACATAATTTTTGAAGTCGGATCTAAAACTGAATCAAAAATGGGATTATCTGACCCGCAACAAAAATCCCCAAATAACTCTATAATAGAGTTACAAACATAACCAGGAACTTGTACCGCCAAAATGAGGCATAATTCAACATCAAAACAGAGGAAATGAAATCAAACAATATATTCATAATAAAAGGGAATTTCAAGAAAAGGGAAGGCAACTAGTTTGCCTAAATAACCTCCAATGAAGTATCCAATGCATTTTCCGATCACACCACAACATTCCTTGCAGAAAATCCCATAATATAGACCCAAGAATCACTGAAAATGGACTTCGAATGCTTAAGTTATCAACTTCCAAACTTTTCCCAAAATTCAGTCCAAAAATACCAAAACACAGCACCTAAATTGGAGAATTTACCTCAACAGGAAATTCCAATCCAAATTTTGGGCTTGCCAATGGATTCCTTACAAAACTATCCACAAGTTAGCCTAAAGTATATCTTCGAAAAAAGAATTGAATTTCTTCAAAAATAACCTCCCAAAGTTGCTTAAAAATCCAGCTTGAAAATGATGCTTGACGCCAGCTAAATTTGTAATTTTACCTCAAATAGAGGCTCCAATTCAAATTTGGAGCTCACCACTATGTTTTTCGCAAAAATCACTTCGAGATTGACCATTGAATCATTCCATTTGGACATGAAATGGTTGTGAAATCAAACCATGATGTTTAGCAATTGAGCTAAGTTCGAACTAGAGTGTATGTAATATATACCATTGAAAAGACCTTCGTGATTGCACGCACAGTTGCACCTTCGCGAATGTAGGAGTCCCTTCGCGACCGTGGAGCACAGAGGTTCTAGACCTCCATGATTGCATGGCAGAGGAGAACAAGAAGGTTAACCTCCGTGATCATGGCCTGGGATCTGCAGTTGTGGATAACAATTTTTCCTGCACCAGATGTTAGCTGATGAAATGCTGATTTTCACCAAGTTAAAAATTTTCAATGGGGTACTCTAAATTTGTCTATCTTTCGAAAATAAAGTCTCTATCTCTATGAAGTAGTGGTAAGGTCTAGTACATTTAACCCTCCCCAGATCCCACTTGTAGGCTTCCACTGGGTATGTTATTTTTGTTGTTGTTGTACTCAAAATTTGTCTGGAACCTCGTGCACGCAAGAGGACTATGCTACCCCATCAAAATCGATGTTCTAGACTCAATGGCACAATTGAAATTTTCATACGAGGTCATTACGACTGAATGTGGGTCCCACTTCAACTGTCATTTTTAATCAAAATCCAGCGAGGGGCTCAGAATAAGTCCAAATGACTCGACAGTCAAACGAAAGTTCATTCTAGACCAAACTCAAAATTCCAGAGCTAATCGCATTGTCAAAATGTTCATGCAAATGCATTTTCTAAGAATGTTGTCCAAAGTCAACTCTAGGCCAAATTTCAACAAACAAAATGCCAACTAGCCTAATACTCACATCGAAGGACTCAGTGCTTGAACTGACCATACTTCTAGCCTAATTTGACTATTTTAGACCTGATGGAATTATCAGAATTTCATTTCGAGACTGTTTTGCAATTTTATCCAAAAATCACTTTTCATGTTATAAAGGCCTTTCAACACGAAAACTACACCAAATCCAAATGGATGACTAGGCGACCAAGATACCAACGCCAATATGCATAAATGACTTTGGATCGCTACAAGAAAGCTCTAAATGCTGAAAAGAATGAGGAGGTAAAATGAATTAAAGGGTCATTACATAAAAATATGGTTTATAGTAGAAATAGTTTTAAAACAATAACAATAAAATTTGACACATAGGAGTTCGTTTTTACATCCTGCATTTATGTTCTACGCTCGGAATTTACGCCTCAAGTTGTAGGATGTATGCCTTATGGATATGCACCTTTAATTTGCACCATGAGTGTTTTTGGTATGCTTTGCCCCAGGACTCGCTTCAAAAACATCTTTTAAAACACTGCAAAAAACAATGATTCCTACACTTAAGATTTATTTTGTAATGTAATAATACTTTTTTTCAACTAAAAGCCAGGATCCTTGATATACAGTATTGTACTTCTGGTGGAATTTGTATGTGAAGAGAGAATGGAACTGAAAAAATAATGTTCAACAATTTTTATTGTTCTATCATGATTTGCATGTGTAGAACTCAAACAATCTTTATCTTTTGTTTTTTGAACATGTAAAGATCAAATGAATATTTTCTTTTTATTTTGTGAGTTCACTTTACTCATTAAACATGGATTACGTTCTTGTAGGGGCGTATCTGGCACATTGGAAGGGGGAGGGTAGTAACAAAGTTCATACGAACTCATGCTCCCCTCCTTAGATTATTATATAACTAGTGAATTTGTTCCACGGTTCATGCGGTGATAAAAAATCTTATTATATTTATAAGTGATGTTTTCTAATATTCAAGTGGTAAAAAAACACAATATAAGTTGTATTATTACCCTAATTTTGGTGACTTTTCCGTTAATGAATTTTAAAAAATGGAAGTAGAAAGATAAATGAGAGAAATTCATTTTTTTTACATCATTTGTATAAGATATCAGAATTATTTCTCTTAATTGTCTTTATAGAAGTGTGCAATAAAGTGAAATAAAATACACATGTCTTAGATTTATCTAATTAAAATGAATAACTATTTTTGTTTCTATTTTCCTCTTCCTTAGCTTGAATAAAACAATTTTTATTCATCCTTTTGTTTTCACTTTTAACTTAGTACAATATTAATCCTTACTTTGTGAATATATATATTTTATTTTTACAGTGTTTGTTATACAAAAACAAGTACTCAAACTTTTACTCTATAATTAAGAATTTGAAATTCACATATACGACAAGGGAAAAAGATGCATAAAATAATCAAACTCACTGAAATAATGAATTTGGTTAAATAATTCATCAAATGAACTCCCATGGCTAACACTATCCAAGAACTGAAAGTCTGTACCAAAACAACTAATTACCAATCTAATCATTGGAGATGTAACCTTAAAACTAAAATCAATAAATAAATAAAATAATTCTGATTTTGAAAACCAAATGGACAAAGATAAAGGATGAAATATCCATTGTGGCCCAAAATTTGCTAGTTCACCCTTGGATTTTGAAATTAGCAGTCTCCTACTGAGGTCTATCCGCAGCCGCTTGAAGATGCTCTGTACTCAATGAAAAAGAACAAGTGTAATATCATTACACATGATAAGAACTTGAGAGAAATTGGAGTAATTTGAGAGTTGGGAGAGAATGGGGTAAATGGAGTATAGGTTAAGATGGTTATTGGTAGTTATAGGATCAAAATGATGTAGTTTAGGAGTTAGAAGGATAAAAAATAACAAAATTTTCCTTCATTAAAATCTCTCAGACAGACCTATATATGGTCCATAGACCTATTCACATATTACAGAGGTCATTCCTTGAAGTTAGGGTCACTTTTCCATGTTGTAGGACCTCATCCATAAAACTAATGTCTACGACACATAGTTCCTTTACTAGTTGTAGTTACTTCTCATAGGAATTGGGTTAAAATCACCCCTTTTGAATCTCGAACCATAAACCAACTCTGCATACCTGTCCTTCTCTCTATGACCCATAGAAAACCCTCGTGGTTTCTCCCATGTCTTAGTCAAATTTCATGTTACACTGTCCCCATGCAATGAGCATCATCTATAGTTCATGGATTTTTGGATTTTTCTACTCTAGATCTATTCACATATCATAGAGGTCATTCCTGGAAGTTAGGGTCACTTTTCCATGTTACAGGACCTCATCCATAAAACCCATGTCTATGGTGCATAGTTCCTTTACTAGTCGTGGTTACTTCTCATAGAAATTAGGCTAAAATCACCCTTTTTGAATCTCGAATCATAAACAACTCTGGAGACCTGTCTTGCCCTTTATGACCCATAGAACACCCTTGTGGTTTCTCCCATGTCAGTCAAATTTCATGTTACACTGACCCCATGCAATGAGCATCATCTACAGTTCATGGATTTTTAGATTTTTCTATTGCTCTTAAAGAGACTTCATCCTATTGAACCAAATTTTCATAGTTTCAAATTTCCATCCTCAACAGACATCCACGAGTCGTGGTTCCTTTTACGACTGGTGGTTAAGTCTTTTACAATGACCCACCTCTCCAAACAAAATTACCAAGTGTCAGGGACATTCACAAGACCCCATTTGAACTTGTAGTACGGACTATGGCCCATGGAATGTGCTCATGGTCCCTGCATCAGTAATTATTTTTGTGTATTTTCTTCCATATTCTGATCTTCCAACTTATATGGTATTACACTTATTAATTCATATATCAACTTCTTTTGCACCATTTTCACAAATATAGTAAACACATTGAATGTTTCTTTCTTTTCGCTTAGGAACAAGGTTCATGTGAATCAAGTGTAGTAATCAACAATGACGAGGGCATACCTTTTCCACCTCCACTATGAACATGCATTGGTCTGCAATGGACCTTGTGAAGCAATTCCAGTGGTTTGTAAGTGCTCACCAATCCTTTCGGTTTGAAGCTAGACTTTAAATACTTTCCTTGTGCACAAGCTGCACACACTTGATGTTCACTAAATTTTTCTTTGGGTAGTCCTATGACAAGATCTTTAGAAATCATTTTAGTTATTGTTCAGAAGCTTGCAAGCCCTAACCTTTTGTGCCATAAAATTGAATTGTCATCCACAACACTGAGACACTTTAGTGTAGGTTTTCCAGGACCGGTGATGTCTAACTTAGAGACATTTTTGTGTCTTTTGCCATCGAGAATCAGTTTCTTGGTGCTTGAACTGGTTACTCTGTACTCAGATGTTGTGAATAGTACATCATCTCCTCAATCACACAATTGAGATTCACTAAGGATATTGTGCTTCACTACCTCAACATAATATACATTGTCTATTGCCTAAGAATGTGAGGGTCCTACTTTCCCAATTCCCTTTTATTCCGTTTCCAAAGCCCACACTTCCTCCATGGAAACCATTCAGTAAAAGAGAGCTAATTATCACCTATCATGTGTTTGAAATATGCACTATCAAGATACCATTACTTCTATTTCCCTCATACTGATTCCTGCACAAACAATTAGAGGTTATTTTTAGATACCCAGATCCACTTGGGTCATTGATTGTAAGAAAAATGATGAACTAAATCTTTCATAGCCCATCTTGGTAGGCATTTATTTGAGTGAACCAGTTTCCTAATTCTCTTATCATAAGTCATGTTCGGATAGATTAAGTGATTCTTCATAGTTTCATTGTTCTTTTTTAATGCATTTCTTAAGTGTCATAATTGACTACTGTGTGTACACAACATAAGAGGCATTCTCATCTGGTTTAGGCACAGCTTTTTTGAAGCGTATTCCATATTTAGTTATGGAATGACCCTTTTTTATTTCATAGAGCAGTAAGGAGGATTTAGTCCACCTCATATGGTACTCTACTTTCATTTTGGTTAACTTCAGTTCCTTAAGAAGGACTTCGTTTTTAGCAATCATGTAATTCAATTCATCACTTAAGGTTTTCACATTTTCCTATAAATCCATGTGCACATAATTTTTGACATTCTTTTCTTTCCCAGAGGAATTCAAGTTACTAACATCTTTTTTAAGATTTTGATTGATTTCTAGACTCTCATTCTCCGTTCTCATGGATGCATATTTTTTCAATTGGTTTTCTTATCTTCAACGTGGAGAAATATGCATCAACGAGAACGTGAGATAAAGATTCTAGTTTTTTCCTTTGAATAGAAAATGTGAATTTTCTTTAACATACTCTAAACTTATCTTTCTTGTTGTTATCCTCATCATGCTCTTAATCAGTTCCAGCCATCTCCTTTCCTCCTCAGCCTCTACATCAGTTTTGCATAGTTAAGCTTCAATGATCTCCTTGATTTAACAAGTGTTCTCTTCATAATCTGACTGAGCTAGTGCCACCAATGTCATGAAGTCACACTTTTCTGAGCTTTCCATAGCAAAAAATGACTGATTTTCATGTCCTTATTTATTTTTTTCTTCGCTAGAGGAGTATCTCATTACAATAAGTGCCCTTTTTCACTGTGAGGTCAGCCTCTTGGTTTGCCATTCTTCGGTTCTTAGGAATGTACTAATTATTTCTAGTCTTCTTGGATTTTTCAAGTTTGTTCTTTTTGTACTCTGGTGCCCACCATAGAGGAAAGAACCTTATGAAGTAATTAGGGCTTGCACACTTATGACACAGTTGATCCCTCATATCCTTATCTGAGTTCCTTTGATAGTTCTTTCTATGGCTGAACTGCCCTTTTCTCAGCATCCTGGGAAACCCCTTAGTCATTGGGTGATGTTCTCTTCCTCAAAGTTGTCTTGTTCAGTTTCCTTGAGGATCAGTTGCCTTCAATTGTCTATGATGCTCCTTCCTGTGATGGTGGTGGTGCAACCATTGATTCTTTTCATGATTTAACTTTTAGTGAGAAGACAGTTCTGATATCATTTGAAAGACCTTAACAAACCAAAAATAACAAGAACCAGGTTCTTGTAACATAAATAGTGATCATAATCAAAAAAAAGAACACCAAAAGTTATAGTAGACAAATTTCTATCTTGAGAGAGAGATGACCACTACCCACGATGTGTAGAATTTCAGCAACTTCACTATCTGAAAAATAGTAATGTTCAAATTATACCTCAGTAGTCACTTACTCACTTCTAAATTCTAATTATCTACTCTAATCGTCTACTCTACTCTCCAAAAACTCAAACCCAATTCTTGTTACAACACTCTCAAAAACACATTTACAATTAAAACAATTGTCCCTTAACTATAATTTTAAGATGAACTAATAGACAAAACTCTCTTCAGAAAGAAAAGCTAACTCTAGTTCTTCTTTCTTTCGATCTGCTGCTTAGTAATCGCTCCATATTCTCACTCTTAAACCCCCTTCTTCTTCAAGGAAAACAAAAGTTCTTCCAAGAGCTCCAGTGAGACTTATTCTTCTCAGTGGTTGACCCCCAAAAGAATTTTGTAAAATGTCTTTCCATGAGCTTGATGATTCCAAGCCTTCTAATAATCTTAGAAAGCATCTTCTCAAAGTACTGATTCCTTTTCTTACCAATGTATATAGGACAACCGACCTATTCAAAATGAAACACTCTGTTAAGAACTCCAGTGGATCTTCTGGTATTGTTAATCCTACTAGGGACAGTGCCAGGAGCATTTAGGAAAAAGCATTTCTTTTTATTGATCCTTTGACAAAAGCTCCTTTCATACATATTAATCTGCTTTATGATCATTTTTCACAGGCTTACTATTTGCACCGAGAAAGATCACTATATAATCTGCATAAGACAGGCGATTAATAACAGAACCTCGGTCAGACAGAGAAAGGCAAGAAGTGTTCACTATGAGGTCTCAAATTAGAAACATTGATCTCATCTTCTATGGGACATTTGATGATTCTGATTGAGTTCTTTGTTGATACGCCTAGAAATACAATCGATGATATTAGGGACCACACTACTAGGGTGGAGGTTGAACATATTTTCAAAATGAATGATAGTAGCCCTTGAAATTTTCTCACCCCCAGAAATCTACTTGTGTTTGTTGTTTCTGATTACCGACAAGCTCAACCTTTTCCTTCTTTCTCTGATGGTAGAGTGGAAGTATTTACTATTAAGAGTCACCATCTTAAAACAAGTTAATTCTGGCAATTGTATTAGTAAAGAATCTTGTCTGTTTAACCAAATAACATATTCATCATGCTCTTTATTATGCTCTTACATCCTGTGGTCAGTCATATTGATCATGTTCATGTCTTCCAAATATTTTACCTTGGCCTCCCACATGTTTCAACATGCGATTACTAGAAATATCTTGTGACCAATCCTCTTGAGTGGTCAGGAAATCTAGAAACATATTACTATATTATGGAGTAGGACAAACAAATCTTAACTAAATATAAATTAAATAAACACAAAATTAACAAATACTAAACAA
>JAABOM020000007.1:22129453-22163027 GCA_011800125.2 Solanum clarkiae
GGGGAGTGTTAGAATGTAGTTAGTTTTCAGACCTTTTATGTAGAAGGCCCAGGCCCATATGTAATATATATATATATCAATGTATTCTTGGTGTGTAAGTAAGAACACACAATTCATAAATTATGTCTCTAATTTAAGTTTTGTGTTATTTGACAAATCTTTGAAAAACTGAGATAAAAAGTATTTTTGTGTTACTTGATTATTTTCAGTACTAGGACATAAAAATAACAGCAATTTTCATAAGATATTCCCACGGAAGTCCTTAGAAATCACGATAAGGCATGTGAGGAGTTACACGGGGCAGGATTTCTTCCTATTTTTTAGCTAACCAAATGAGATCAACATTCATCTTTTTTAGAAGCTTAAACGTTTATCTTTAGCTTTTACTATTTTATAACTCAAATACATTGATCAATACTTCTATGTGATCTTTAAAAATAGTGTACTCAATGTGGTGCAAGCCAGCACGTACACCACGGTTAGGAAAAAAATGGGTACTTATTGATGTAGGGTACACACGCTTGTACTTAGAGACTAGTTATGGAAGAATTTGAAGAGTCCAAATCACTGCTAACTCATTCAAAGACCAAGAGCGTCCAAGGATCAGATCAAGAAGCTTCACGATTTTTAGATATAATTAGAAGGGATATTCAGTGAGTCACTCAAAGATTTATCAAAAGAATACCATATTTGGAAGCTCGACGATTGTGTTGAACTACTTGGAGAAAAACCTGGAAAATAGTGTCCAATGCGCCCCGTTAGACATAGATGCAACAAACTGGGGAGACTTCAGAGGCAATTCAACACACTGGGGCCACAAGAATCAAAGTGTGCTAGCAACATCAACACAGTGCAAGCACTTGGCTTGAGGCTTTGGCACAACACAATACGCTAGTCCACCAGGAGGAAAGGATTTTTGTGTGCAACTTTTGTTATGTCATGCTTAGTTATTAACTACATATGCGGTCAAACTCTTCTTTGTACTAATTTTTAGCATATCTTGAGGCTGAAAAACATTTATGTAAGGTTTGAAAACCTTATTGCTCGGATTGAACTCCAGAATCACTTTAAGATATAGTGAAGTACAGAAGAGAGCCATAGCAAGCAGAGAAAAAATGATCCTGTTATGTCAACACCATACCTAGTGGAATCCCACAATGACCCCGTTATGTTATCTAGCATGATAAACTATTTAAGAATCAATATCAAACTGGTTAAAAGGCGATTTCCGAACCAGGAGGAAAGCTCAAGAATTTAATTGAAACTCAAAAACCTAAAACCAAACTGATATACCTTGGTCATTTCTTTGCTAAACTCCTGCATTGTCATAGCCACTTCTGGAGCCTTCATTAGATTATTGACGAGCTTCATGACTTCAGCACTCTTAGACAAATGTCCCACTGTGCGAGCAATGGCTGCAAAACCAATGAGAAGTTCAATGAGAAGTTTTTCATCTCGCCAAGAATAAAATACATTCTATTTACAGAAAAAATCAAAGCTACATGGTTCTTCTGTATAAAGCAGTTGACATGCCAACATGCTATCAAATATTTCAAAAAATAAGAAATTCTAGCACCAACTTGATATACATATGTAGATAATGTATCTACTAAGTATCCGTTACAGTATCTGGCAAACAAAAAGAAATCTGAAATAAAATTCATTATATGGTAGTAAGAAGAAAAATGTTCTCCTTTCAGACAAGAAAAGATGATTGCAATTTTTCTTGGAGTTCACATATAGAAAAATAAAGTTGGTTACCCATGAACTTTATAAATCAATAGGGGCTAAAAATTTATAACTAATTGGTCATAGAAACTGTTAGAGGTTAGAGGCTAAGGAAAGTTTTTTCAGAATTCGTATTTCCTAAGCAAGGAACATAGACTGTACTATTGATAGAAGAAGCTCCCCTATATGAAAAAACAAGAATGATTCCCTTTCCTTTTTCTTTTTGGGAATTCCTTGTCAATCAGTATATCCAACTAAACACCTGATCCAGTAACACGAAGATAAAGATTGGTACAGTCACCATCCGTCATGGAATTCAAGGTAATGGCAGCTCATGGAGGTTAGGAACCAAGAAGATACCATTTTTTTTTTTACTTTTTATTTTCATAAACATGGCGTCCGGACCAACTTGTATTACACCTCGGCTATTGAACGAAATATCCGCTACCTCCCACCAACAATAGGTACCAGGTAGCTCTATCTGCCAAAGGTTAGATAGATGGGATGAAATCACCTAAAGTTTTGATTGTGCTGGTATTTGAACAAGAGACCTCATGGTTCTCCGCCCACTTTATTGAACACTAAGCCATACCCATGGGTGATACCAGATTATTATTAGGAGGTTGCTTACAAGTTAGATACCAATATTTTTGGGACAGCCAGTCAAATGTAGAATGTTCCTACTATTTCACAGTACTAATTCAACAGGAAGAATTTTATTGCCCCCAGGGGTTAGTTCAGATGGCAAAGGTTGAGGCACTTGTATATTAGGTTACAAGTTTGAACCTTGCGCCAAGTGAACTAAGTTCTGCATTTGAGTGGAGAAGGGTAGAGGGGCACACCATCATCCCGAGTTCAAGAGGCTGCAGTTGGTCCAAAGGGTTGGCTCCATACAGATTTTTCACTCATAAAAAAAGGTGGAATTTTGTAGATTCGGCCCCAACAACATCCAGTTAACCACCATAAAGTGATAACTTTCACCTCTTACTAAAGAAATCAAAATCAGGAAAAAAGAAATTGCAATCCTACTGCTGCATTTTGAATACATACACGCTTACACATACATTATGCCTGTTCAAACTCTCTATCTAAATATTGAACAAAGTCAGTAAGACAATTAATGTGACTTGTATATTATGACACTTTTGAAACTCCCTTAAGTAAGACATCGCATTTGCAAGCCAGCAACTGAGACCTCGAGCAAGAAAAGGAAAATATTTAAAATTAGTATTCATTATTCAGCATGAGATAGATATCCCTTCATCCCTGTCAAGAAGTAAGTAATGGTGCTATTTTCTCGATGGGTGCATATTGTTCTCAAGACAGCTTGCTCATCAGCAAGAACTTAGGGACCAAATGCATACTCCTGGATACAAGGACATCTACATATATAAAACAGGTGAGGCAAGACTTTGATCATACCAACACTCTCTCCAAGGTGCATAGATATTGAATTCAACTGCGCCTTATTCTCGTATAATCGGTTCACAGTTCTTTTAGATCTCACAATCTCTTTAGCAAGTGCCTATGACAAAAACATCAACACTCCAATAAGAATAAGCGATGGGATGTCAAAAACAATACATTATGTCTCGTAACAATATAATAGTATCAGCCTGAATTCAACATACACACTTGAAAAAAAATTTAGATGAGTACCAGTCTAATTAAGAAAATAGGCATTACTTAGAATTTTGTGAAGAAAACCATATTGGTTTCAAAACCACCTGAAACTCTATCAATGACCCAAAACAAGAATTTATAGATGTTCTTACACACCAAATGTTTTATGCAAAACATCTCAATGGCCAAGCACATAGTGACAGATGAAAAAAGCTCCTTTAAAGCAGCATTCATCCTCTTTTCTTTCTCATTTCACCAACATTTAAAAGACAAGACAGGGGAAGTAACTCTACTTGCATTGATGTAGATCACTTTGGGGAGAAGAATAAGAAAGCATTTCACGGAGTAGTAACTGACGTTATAGCCTAGAGGAATAGTTCTTTGTTTTAGTTTTGGTGTGCCTATGTCGTCCGCATTAGCATCAAAATTGGATGCGACTTGTAGAAAACCATATTATTGTGTAGGTTCTCCACATTTTTTGGTATACTTTGTACACTGAAGATAGCTCTAATTTAATGAAATAACTTTGATTAAATAGAAAGAATGACTCTTCATTGCCTGGTCGAAAATAACAAATTTTTCAAACGTCCAGTTCAGTCTCTTGACTATTTCTCAGTTTAACGGTTTTATAGACCAAGATTATAAGCATGACGGGGAGGGGGGTTGGGGAGAATAGCAATTAAAAACCTATTATGGCTCTAACAGGTTCTTTAACAAATGCTGAAGATAAAAACATAAGATCAAAAAATATGAACAAGTGACTAAGAGAAAATTAACACATCTTCAAAGTTAATAATTTCCAACATATTCTACATACTAAGAAAACTATGCAATATTATCTCGCTATTCTTAGGGGGCACGAGAATAACATACCACTACCTAATAACTAGTACATAATAAACAAGAACAATAAGCCATGACCACAAGTCTGAAACCTCTGGTAAACAAGCGGAATAAAAAGTATAAGCAACTGAAAGATCCATACTTCAGGTAATTCAATCACATCCAACTATAAGAAAACACCAATATTTTTGTCCTCCTAGCTCCAAAGTGGCACAATTCTATGAGCTCACTTTGAACCTATGCTGCCGAACTCTTAAAAAATGTTGACAGGTGTGTGTTAGATATTCCAAAAGTAGCGCATTTTGGAGAATCCGACCTGTGGCAACAACTTTGGAGAGTCTGAGCAACATAGCTTTAAACTATTTCTTAGTATATAGTCCTTATCCGAGTAAGATTATAAGCAACAAAAAAACAGTCATCACCGACAATAAAAGATGTGGTTGGTTTTTCAATCTACAAAGTTCAACTACAACAACATACTATCATAATTCACGAGTAGAGTCTGGGGAGGGTAGGATATAAAGTTCAACCACAACAATATAACCAAAAGTAGAGTAAGGTCTAGGGAGGCTAGATCCCTAGGATATACGCAAACATTACTCCTACCTTTCCGGAATAGAGAGGTTGTTTCCTACATACCCTCGACTCGAAAAAGTTGCAATCAAATAAGGATAGAAAGGAAAGTAACTACAACAAAATAACAAGATAAACAATCAAAAAAGTGAAGTAAATCACCTTGGCAGAACCCATATCATTTCTCTTTGCTGCTTCTTTAATTGCTTTCTGTACATTCTTCTCCTCTCTTTGTATATCTAATCAAAAATTCACAAACCCAAAACATAAAAATTCAAACTTTACAATAATCCAACAACAAAAAAAAAAAACCATTTCTTTCTACTTTGGATTTGAACTGAGGGTTTTAGGAAACAGCCTCTCTACTTCTGAGGTAGCGGTAAGGTCTGTGTACAATCGATCCTCCCCAGACCCCACTAGTAGGATTATACTGGGTATGTTGTTGTTCTTCTTCTTCCTAACTACAAAAAATCAAACAGAAAGATTAATTGTACCTCTAATTTGACGTTCAATATTCCGGCACTCTTGCCGGAGCCGACGTTGCCAATCTCTCAAAAGCTGTTGAGGGTTTGGTTTCGGCTTCAATGCATTCAGTACTTTCTCCATTTTCTGAAAAACCCCTTTGTTCAAAAATCCCCCAGAAATCAAACAACCCTTCAATGGAAGATCTCTTTATCGCGAATTTTAATTATTTTCTGATCCCAAAAAAAAATATTTTTTTTTTACAAATTATTCCTACCACAGATTCGAAGAATAAAAGTGGGCCAAAAATCAAAAAAAAAAAAAGAGTGAACTTTTTTTTCTGTAGAGTGAGTGATCGGAAAAAGGCAAAAAGTCGCCGTCCGATGACTGATTTCTGGTTTTTCTATAGTTGGTTGGATTCTAAGTTTTTACATTTGTACTATTTGGTACTTAAACTTCTGTTATATGATTTACTTTCTAGCAATTATAGGGTTATTAGCACATTTAGTCCTTTAATTAGGTGAATTTTGAATTTAATATATGTGATATTTGATTAAATTGTGTTTATTTTTTATTTTATTGAATTGAAATATGTACTTTTGATTTGAGTTTGGTGGAGAGGTTATCAATATGATTTAAGTCCCAAAATGGGGATATTTTTGAAATGTTACCCTCTTATTTGTTATATAAGTTGAAGATCTTTTTTTTATTTTTAATATGAAAATAAAATTTATATACATATTATCCTTTTTGAATTCAATTTATGAGATTACAGTAAATATATTATTATATAAGAAAAATTATCCAAATACACATCTTATTGTATCATAGTCTCTAAAACTTCCTACCATTTAAAAAAAAATCGAAAGTTTCCTCTCGAGTATATCATTCCCCCGTTGATATATCCTCATTCCCTCTCGAATACGTCCATTCCCTTTCAAATACATTCTTCCCTTATGTATTCGGATTGCCTATCTCTTCTCTAATACATTCCTCTCCTATGTATTTGAATGCCTATTGATGTATTTGGATGTCCGTGACGTATTTCGAAATTCATAAATTAAAAAAAATTATAATTTGGAAAAGAATTTAAAAATAATATAATTAACTCCTATGAAATTTATATAAATTAGACTATTATGTAATTTGTCCCTATTTGTAATGATATTTCAGTCCACAAAGTACTATTGTAAATTGTACTAGCTTGCATTGATTAGAGCCCAATAACTTCTCTCTTAAAAGCCCAATAACTTGGAAACAATTAAAAAGCAAATATACCATATATACACTAGTGGTATATTCATTGCATGTGTACATATAGTAGTCGTGGGATAGAGATATTATTTTTGATAGATTATTTACTCAAAAAAATCATGTTTTAAAACATGTGATGCGAGAAATGCACAAATAAAATTATGATGAAATATAGAAGAAAGAACAATAATATTGACACTAAAAATATATAGTACCGATAATTAGAGTAAAAAGAATAGTCGTAGCAATAAAATTGAGAAATAAGCTAATGCTAGCATAATAATGATCATATTATTGATACGAGAGAAAATATTTTCTTCATACTAAGATCCCGCACTATTATTAGGAAGAGAGAAATTGCTTGGTGTCCTACTAATTGTCTATCTTAATTTTTGACATTTTCATATTTTTCTGTCAATGATTATGTTCTAGGTGAGGTGAAGATGCATCGTGTTGCAACTTCCGTCTATACGCTCCTTCAAAAAGATATTTGGTCTACTTCTACATCTCTCCAAACCTACATTACTGTTAACTCTCAGACATCCTCATTGAATTATATGTGATCCTTCTCTTTGCATACTCATACCTTCTCAATTCTCAATTCCGCTTTCCACATATTATCCTCTATTTGTACTCTCATCTCTCTTGTATATATTCATTTCTAATATTATCTCTCTTAGTTTGTCACATAATCATTTTCATTTTTACTATCATTATCTTATAAACATAAAAAATTTGACTGATCAAATGCCCCATTTCATATAATATAATCAATTCAATAATCATTTTATAAAACTTATTTTTAAATCTCGATGATACATTCAACCAAATTATATCTAAATGCCAACCCCCCCCCCCCCCTTTTTTTTTTAATAAATAAAGCTAAGATAACTTATCCAATTATTAAAAAGTCGGTTATAGAACTTAGAGCATCATTCATTTATTTATTTATTTAAATTTTTTATCATTCTAAATATCTCTTGTCATTTTTTAATTACAACAACATACGTGCTCTTTTCTTGCCCTTTTATTTGGAATTTTTCCACATTGAAAAAAAAAATGGAATTTATTTATTAAAAACACTCTTTACCTTTTTTCGAAAAAAAGAAACTATATATATTCAAAAAAGAAAAAAAAAAGTCAAATGAGGTTTTTCCAAGTTATTGAATTATTAGTACTACATATTTTTCTATGCATGGGACCTTGATGTTGTTCATAATGCAACATTCAACATAATTATTTAAAATATGCAAATTGAAAGATAGGGTTATTTGGTTGAATTCAATGATAGTATTATTTGGTCGACTATTTGTGCGAGCAGATTTTCGATATATATAAATTTAAAAATAAAATTATATATGTATATATAAAGTATAAAACATTGATCGGACAAATAAAATTTTAATATTTTTGCTTGTATTGTATATAACTTAAACGACAAGGTAAAAGTGGGTGCGAGTGCAATTAATGTCCTAATAATATGCTTAATCAATTAAGATATATAATTATTTGTAATTGTTTGATTAGAATATGCAATTTTGTCGTTTATTTTTAACTAATTACAATAATATATTAAGTCAAATCATAATAGTATTCTTGTTGTCTCATCAATAGGAGCTGAATATAAATTAGAGCACATCATATACAACAACAACAACATACCCCAGTGCCTCAAAAGGCGCCCATTCATTGCGGGGTAAGGGGGGTCGGATGTACGCAGCCTAACCCCTATATTTAAAAACATAAAGCGACTGTTTCCAAATGACCAATGAGGGGCGTCGAAAGTTGTATTGACTAACTGCTACTTCACAAATGAAAGAACCGCAGACAGTTTAAAGAGCCATTTTGCTTTATTCCATCATACTCCAAAACCAAAAAATAGTAAATCTTTGGCTCCATCCGAGATTGATAGACAATTAGAGCACATCATATATTTATAAAAAATGTTGGAAGGCCTAGATTAAAAAATAAATTATTAAACTCCACTTTAACTTTACATAGACAAACTATAATATTAATTCTGAATTAAGGAGTTCTTTTTTTAAAAAAAAAAAAAAAGAATAGGCCAAAACGGAAAGGCCATTTTAGAGTTAAATTTAATTAACATTTTAAGATAATATTTTATCAGATTAATATGAAAAATAAATTGCAATCAATAATACTTTTCTTATAGTTTTTAAATATTTATATTTTTATTTTAAAATGTCAAATTTAATATAATTTAATTCTATAAACTAGTCAATCTTTCGAAAATCGCAATATGATAACTAAAAATAGACGGAGGTAATATGATATAAGTCGAAATAATTAATTAGTAGAAAATGTGTTATAATCAAAAGTTGATTTATAATTTGATTTAATTTAAGGTATAGATTTGATTGAAAAGATCATATCTTTATGAAAAAAACAAAGAGTAGTCATTTACATTAAATCTCTTTGTAGATTATGTGAAAGCAACTTTTTTTTGCCTCATTCTATAAATTTTTAATAATTTCATTGATAGAATCAAAATTATTATATTTTGGTTAAATATTGCTTTTATTACTAGTTTTATTGTTGCTTCTAAATTATCATGTGAAACTAAACTTATAAAATTCATATTTTTATTTTTACATATATGTTGAATTTTGAAAGGGGAAAAAAAAGATTTTTGTTTCTTTTTATGAATATAAACTATGATATATGGAGTTATACATTTAAGGACATAGAATTTCTTGGTTTTTAAATCTTTTATTTATTTGTATTTCCAATTTCATTAATGAGTTGAGTTTTAAAAGATTTTGGGAATTTTGTTTCTTTCTTTTTTAAACATATATAATTAAAGCTTATCCTCAAAGATAATTAATTAAGCTTCAACCCCCAACTAATTAACAATAATTAAGTAATACTTACAGAAAAAAATGATATATTAATAATGTAGGATTTTGCAAGTATCAACTAAACATTATTAAATTATAACTAATATTTTTAGCTTTATTAGGCCATGTATTATTTAATTTAATTCCATTTATAGTTTGGCAACAAAGTTAAATATGTTAATAAATCCATTTATCTATATTTTAGGTGATTAACTTAAAACTTTTTAAATTTTAAGGAAAAATAATGCGGATAAATAAATATATACTAGTTAGTTAGCTAATATAGCTATAATTTGAATTAATTACAGTCTGCGATAAATATTTAGCTGTAATTACAGTATGAGTTTTGTATAATTCACGCGATTTATACAAACGTTGTGCCCGATTATACAAAAGTTGTACGCAAATCAAATTTTGTAGTGAAATATACAAATACTGTGAATTGTATAGTGAATTATACAAATGTTGTGCATGAATTGTATTTCGAAATATACAAATGCTATACAAAAAAATATGAATTGTATAGCAAATTGTACAAACGCATACAAATGCTGCGCGAATTATACAAATGTTTTTATAACTATAATTACGAAATATAATTACCCAAACTATAGATATAAAGCATAATGAAGATATCTTTAAGTGATTATATACCAAACTTCCTTTTTTTTTAATTGTAACAACAAAATGTTTCTTAAATTTAGTAGTAATTCTCTATATTTATTCTCATTTTATAACATTCCATAAATTTCTCCTGAATAGAAAATAGGAAAATATTAACCACTTAATTCTTGCTGATTTTATGCAAATCCTGTCTGCTTTTAAATCAAATCTTTTCTAAAGCCCCACTATGATATAATAATAAAATAAATTCTTTAAAAAAAAGTATCACAATCGATGAGTTCTAAAAATCTTTCTCACTTTTATTTATTTTATTTCATTATTTCTTAAAACTTTTTTTTGTTTGGTCAATTTACGTCCATCGACATCCTAATTTACTATTTTCAAATATTATAAATCAACTATTTTAAACTTAAACCTTATTTAGAAAGATGGCACCTATCATTTCATAATGTACTGTGTTGTATTATAGTGTATTATATCGTATTACTGTGAGAAATACGACATTTGAATAGATCATATTATTTTTTGTTGTTATATAATGTTACAATCAGTAATTTGAAAGATAAACATACAAGAAAAACAGAATAACGAATAGAACTATTATAAAATGATAGAATATATAAAGAAAAAGATAACAACATGATCACAATCAACTATAAGATTACAAGAAAAAAAGATTGTGGGGTTTTAATATTAAATAGGTATTCCAAGTTTGATAATATGGTTGAAAAAGCTTGTGCAAGTAATTAAACATGTCCCAAAAAAAAAAAATCCTAACACATAATAAAATATTTGATAATTTCTTTCTATTTATCGAATGATAAAAATATGATTATTACAAGCAATATTAATAGATTATTATAATAATTAGTAATGTCATTAATTTTCATACTGATATCACTTAATATTATCTATTTATATATATATATAACTCAATCAGTAACTCACTATAGGCCCGGAAAACAAAGAGAAAATGTGTACGAACGAGATATCCAACAATGAGAAGGAGGAAAATGATTGAATACAAAAACTCTCGAGCATTTGACGATCTCAGATGTGTCGATATCAGTGGTGACTCATTATTTCGATGAATCATTTCTTCGGACAAAAGAAGATTATGCAAGCACTTACTTGAGATCTCGCTTATTAAATCTCATTGTGAAAGACAAAATTTTTCCTGAAGAATTCACTATGATATACATGTTCTATGCATAATATCTAGAAAAATTGATACAAATATTTTACTATAAAAGGGTGCTAAGAAGTTTTGATGAATCTTTTATCATTGAAATATACATAATATAAATAAGGTTAAAATTATTTCTCACGTATATATAGTAGATCTTAATTAATCTCATCAACTCCTTTGTATAGTTATTTTTTATATTTAAAATTCTCTTAATTGATAAAAATTATGACTCAGACACCAAAGACATCAGAGTGACATCTCTTGGGGGCAAGCCATACATCAACTCCTTTCTATCGGAATCATGTTGAGTAACTCGTAAGGGATTACAAGATTAAAAATCTAAATCTCACCAATAAAATGAAAGTTCAAATAATTATGAAATTAAGTTGTTAAAATTTTTCGATCTGGATATCAACGTTATTATTATTTTTTCTTTTGAAAAAAAAAAAGAGTTGGTCAAGTGGGACCTCAAAGTGTCGGCAAAGAAAAACCTAGTTCCTTTTGTCTCAATTTTCATACCTATTTTACATATTTTTGAAAATTATAGCCCACCTAATTTAATCATTTTTAAAATGCTTTTTTGGCACATAAAACAATTATTAGGACATCTTTATATTTGACCATGCACGTAGAAAATTTAAAAAATCCATTATAATATATAGTTATTTGAACATAAAAATATGATATTTGTGAAACAAAAAATCTTGATAAAAGGTATTTGAAAATCGAGTTAGATATATATGATAATTATCCGTCAATCATGGGATTCCTCTGTATACTAGATTAGATCGTCAATATCATATAGAGGGAAGTTTTCGATTGGCAAAAACTGCCATATAAACATCGACCATTAGTGTTATGCTGCCATTTAAATACATCTGATCAGAAAGAAATGTCACATAGTATTATATTAACACATGCTGATATTTTCTTCATATGTAGATTTAACACATAATTTCTTTTAAAATTATGT
Source organism: Solanum clarkiae (assembly GCA_011800125.2). Lineage (NCBI taxonomy): Eukaryota > Viridiplantae > Streptophyta > Magnoliopsida > Solanales > Solanaceae > Solanum > Solanum clarkiae. Next base: position 22,141,581 of record JAABOM020000007.1, read on the forward strand.
ATGACGATCAATATTAGAAGTTTACTGCAATAAACTATCTTTTTTTAAATAGTGAGTAGATATTAAATCTCTTCATTTGAAAATTGCCCATTGCATCAAAGTTTTAACATAGGATTCTAAAATTTTTTGACATGTTATACAAAATTTATTATTTTTATTCAACTTTATACAATAACATTACCCCAATGCCTCAAAGGCTCCCGCCCATTGCGGGGTAAGGGGGGTCGAATGTACGCAGCCTGACCCCTATGTTTAAAAACATAGCGCGACTGTTTCCGGATGACCCATGATGAGCGTCGAAAGTTGCATTGACTAAATGCTACTTCACAATTGAAAGAAGCGCAGACAGTTTAAAGAGCCATTTTGCTTTATTCCATCATACTCCAGAGCCAAAAAATATTGAATCTTTGGCTCCATCCGAGATTTATTCAACTTTATATTCTACATAATACTTCATGGGAAAAAAAGGACATGTGTGGGGGGGGGGAGGGGACAAAGATATGTAACATCACTAGAGCTACAAATTTACTTTAATTTATAAGCTATAAATTAAAATTAATGTAACATCCAGCAATTTAGCTTCTTTTGTCTACAAATCTAATCAAAATTAATTCAACACTTGCAAGAAATCTCTTAGGTAGCAATTAATTATTACCATAATTTAAGGTGCTTATACAAATATATTTTTATATAACGTCTCTGAATAATTTTTCTTTTTTTTGAGTTGAGGATATATTAAAAACATGTAGCGTTATTCTATCCTAAAAAGTTTAAAGTTAAGTCTGCATATATATTGTAGTTATTGTTGTATAGCGATAGAAGTTGTGCATGCAAGTGGGACCTGCACTATAAGCAAGTTGTGTGAAAAATCGCTTCTTTTTTTTATTCCTAAACAACTTAGGCAAAATAGTGTTCTACCGAAAAATCATGAATTTTTGAGATTTCACCATTGATTATTGGTTAAGCCACTGGAATGGAAGAAGATAAGAATCTCATATAGCCAATTTTAGAATGGTTAGTTTAAAACATAGCCAGAATTTATATTAACTTTTTTGTAAATTTAAGCGTCATCTCAAAATCGACTTTGGATCTATATCAAACTAAAATTAAAGAAGGAAGTCCTCGAAAAAAGATAAAATAAATTATATGACACCACATACATTCATGAGTAGATAAATTTGGATAATTGAATTGTTCTCCATCTCAAAAAATAAATGGATATAAGTAGACCTTATATAAAATGCTTCAAATTTGGGATTAAATTATAAGTTCAGAACTTATAAATTTTAATTTTTAACTTCACACGAAATACTTGAATACATAATATAATGATTTTACATTTTATCCCAAAATTATTATTATTTATCCTTGAAAACCAAATTCTTATCTTAAAAGAATATTATAATATCAAATAATGAGTAAAGAAATTACAAGTAGCACAATACAACTTCATTAATAACCAACTATTAATTCAATTATGATAAAATAAAATAGTAATATAGATAGAAGATAAACTAGAAATATATATATTTATAGTATCACATGATTTTGCAAAGAGAAAAAAAGGATATGATGATACACCAAATGGATATATACAAAGTAATGTCAAAATCCAATTTATAATAATGGAAGAATATTAGTTATTAAAATTGAGTTTGATGGTTAATGAATTTGGAAATATTCAAAGTTTGAAATTCTCTTTAATTTCAGTGTTGATGTTAATGTTAGATAGGAATTAATAACAGTAGAAGAAAACTAACCAGAAGAAAAACAAAAGATAATAATTAACATCTATATTATCTACGGGAATTGCGGTATAAGCATTCAATATTCCTTCATCGTTGATCAGAAGTTTTAGATTTGAATCTTTTTGGATATGAAATCGTGCACGCCTTTCTTAGAGAGCATTTTATCCTCTAATATGAGACTTCTTAATACGAATTCAAATTTAATCAAATCTCTGAATACAGAGACATCGAATGAAAATCGAAAAAAATTACAAAAAAAGGAAAGGTGAAATAAACAAATAAAAATAAGAATATTACCAATTATGACATTTCCTCCTTCATCTTCTTTGTGCCTTTTTTTAGCTTCCAATAATGAGAAATCCTAAGAAATATTCACTAAATCATTGATATTATAAGCTTTAGCATTGATTCAATATAAGATATAATTAAAATTTGCATACGTAATTTTCATCTTGTGAAATTACATTCTATATATTATTATTAGCTGATAGCTTGATTTTACTTACATATCATATATTATTATTATTATATAAAAATAACTACAGATAAACATGTGATGATCGGTATATCTGCTTTTATATTTTTCACAAAAACATTTTTTTCTTAATATTTGTCTCTTTGTACAACTCCCATCAACCTTAATTATCAATTCAACTTTTTTTTAATTAGTAGGACCCCTTTATAATCTCCTTATATACCCCTCTCTATGTGCTCTTCTCCCTTCAATTCTACATCAAAAAATACTAGTACAATTATCATCACTCACTCAACCAAACTTTTTTTTTTTTAATCCAAGAAATTATTATGTATTTTCTTCTTTCTTTACTTGTATTTTTCTTGTTCAATTCAAGAATAATCTATGGTCAAGGACCCCCTTCACCTGGCTATTACCCTAGTTCTAGGGTACAATCTTTAGGGTTTAGCCAAGTTTTTAGGAACCTTTGGGGTCCTCAACATCAATCTTTGGACCAAAGTACCTTAACTATATGGCTTGATAAAAGTTCAGGTTTTATTTTGTCTTTTTTCTTTTAGAAGTACGTTTAACGTCCCTTTATAACTTTCTCAATGTGTATACATTGATATTATACATTATATGAGTGTAGTTCGACGTGTGATAATAACAAACAAATTATGATATCGATTATACTCTGAATTCTTTGCCCATCAATCTCGGATGGAGCCAAAAATTGATTATTTTTTGGCTTGGGAGTATGATGGAATAAAGCAAAATGGCTCTTTAAACTGTCTGCGCTTCTTTTATTTGTGAAGTAGCAGTTAGTCAATGCAACTTTCGACGCTCCTCATAGGTCATCTGGAAACAGTCGCTATATGTTTTTAAACATAGGGGTCAGGCTGCGTACATCCGACCCCCCCACCCCGCAATGAGCGGGAGCCTTTTGAGGCATTGGAGTATGTTGTTGTTTTTGTAAATGCAGAGGTTTGACTGATGTTAATAGGTTTTGATGAACACGTAGCTTTTTTCTCTAGCTCTATCTTTGTTATCCGTTAATGCTATTATAGACGCTCTTCTTTTGTAATATTCATGGTGTCCATATCAACTCGTCACACATCGACCTATTACATTTGTCGTCTTTTTAAAATTAGAATGGGATCATATATTTCTAATTTTTTAAAATTATTTTTCTATGTATTTAAATGCAGGAGGAAGTGGTTTTAAATCTTTAAAAAATTATCAATCTGGTTATTTTGGGACTTATATGAAGCTACAACCTGGTTACACTGCTGGAATTATTACTTCTTTTTATGTAAGTATTTAATTTAATTTAATTTAATTAATTTATTACACCCTTCAAAAATAATTTTAATTTTTATTGTTTTTTTTTGTAGCTTTCAAATAATCAAGATTTTCCAGGAAATCATGATGAAATTGATATTGAATTTCTTGGAACAACACCAAACAAGCCTTATATTTTACAAACAAATGTGTATATAAGAGGAAGTGGAGATGGAAATATTATTGGAAGAGAAATGAAATTTCATCTTTGGTTTGATCCAACAAAAGATTTTCACAATTATGCTATCCTTTGGGACCCCAATGAGATCATGTTAGTATTAGTATTTTTTTTTTCAATTTACTTTTCGTGTCTTTTTTATAAATAATTTAATCGCGAAAAATATATTAAAAATAATTATTTTCTCTTTATGTGGGGACGTAACGAGAGTCATATCATAAAATTCAGGATATTTTAACGATTCTTGAAATTCATGATAGTGTCATATGAAATTTTGAACTTTATAAGAAAAAAGAGAACTTCATAGCAATGTCCTGATTTTCAATTTCTAATAATCGATTATTTTTTAGTTATAAGTGTGAAAATAACGCGTGTAAAAGATATTTTGGTACTATAAAAGATCAGATAATGTAAAAAGTTCTTTATATAATAACAATAATATATCCAGTAAAATTTCACAAGAAGGAAAAAAAATTATTTATATCGTCAGTATATTAAATTCTTTCTATAAATTACAAAATATCACACTATGGGGTCATGATAAAATTCTATATAGTTATGTTATTTTTGTCAAAAAAAACATTATATTATTCATTAATGTAACCATCATGACCCCATGTCCAAAAAGAACAATAATAACAACTACTACTACTTTTTATTTTTGTTTTATTCTCTTATGTATCTTAGCTATTATTTTTTTAAAAAAATTAATTTATATTTGTTTGATTATGAGTTTTGCAGATTTTTTGTTGATGATATTCCAATTAGAAGATACCCTAAGAAAAATGATGCAACATTTCCACAAAGACCTATGTATGTATATGGTTCAATTTGGGATGCATCATCTTGGGCAACGGAGGAAGGAAGAATTAAAGCCGATTATCGATATCAACCCTTCGTCGGAAAATACAAGAATAATTTCAAGATCGCAGGTTGTGCAGCCTACGAGAGCCCCTCGTGTCGTCGTGCACCTTCTGGCTGGCTGAGTCGTCAACAGATAGATGCAATGTTGTGGGTACAAAGGAATTATAACGTCTATGATTATTGTCGAGATCCTACCAGAGATCATACTCACACACCTGAGTGTTAATTCAGTGTGTATGATATATATCTTGGCTTCTTTTCTCAATTGTAATTTATCGTGTTTCTTTTTTGTGATTGTCGAAGAAAGAAAAATACTATAAAGCCAAAAGTAAGTGATCATTTTCTATCTGTTTCATTTTAATTATCATCCTTTTTCAGATATTTTGAGATAAAATTGAAAACTTTGCTCATATATATGTCTTAAGAGATTCTTGTTCCGTCTATCACAATTAAAAATACATAATTTTTAAATTTAATTAAATATTATCACATAAATTAAAATGAAAAATCCATGGACACCTAGTGTCTTTTACTACTTGAAATAGTCCTTGGCCCCATATTTAACTTTTGGCCATATGGAAAATGTTTGATACTTATTGCTTAGGCCACCAACTTGGTTATGCTTAATTCAATTATAGGGTACTCTTATTAAAAAAAAAAAAAATAAGCCTCAATTTTTTTTTAATTCAACTAATTTAAGTGGACAAACTCAGAAAGCGCATAAAAATAATATTTATTAGTCTTTTTTTTTTTAATTTTTATCGAGAAAGATCGCCATTATTCAATAATTTGAAGATATTATCATGAAGTTTTTTATTATGAAAAATTACAGGACAACAATTAATATTTAAATATAGAGGTTAAGAAATGGCTACTAGTGAATTTCATCAACAAAACATTCTCTTGACTAAAGATTTTTCATTTTCAAGCTCGAATATAATGTTGCTGTCGCTTATGCCACAAATATGGTCATGCTTATCTAATTATTGGAAACTTTCAAAATATTAATTTTTTTTCAGGCTTTCAAAACTTCACTCATCTGATTAACTAAAATAGATAAACTTACTAATGGGGCGAGCATAAAGAAATAACATTTATTGATTGCTACTCGGTGCTATCCCTAAAAGAATTTTTACCATTCTTGAGTTTCAGATTTCACACGTGAAATTCTAGAATATTATTCTCTTATAGTTTCTCTTGTGAATTATGAAACTCCATAATAATGGCCATTTTTTAATTACAAGTACTAAAAAGCGACTCTTTCAAATTTAACCCATAAAACATCCTTCGCCTTAAAAATTTCTGTTATCAAGCTCCAACATTAATAAAGATTATAAATGATGATATACAATATAGATATACCGTATCACCCAAAATGATACAAGGATACATAACATCGCTCTGCTTCATCATCCAAACTAAATTCTACAACAACAATAACATACCCAGTGAAATGCCACAAGTGGGGTCTATAACAACAACAATAACATATTCAGTGAAATCCCACAAGTGGAGTCTGGGAAGGGTAGAATGTATAGAGACCTTACCACCACCTCACAAAGATAAAGAGGTCGTTTCCTGAGAACCTCGTCTCAAACACCCATACGCTGAATAAACTAGAGATGCTGTTTTCGAAAAACCCTCATCTCAAAAGCAAAAAATACTAAATATCAAACGTCCAAATTAAATTCTTCTAGAATAATGCAATTATGATAGGTGAGATGGGATCTTGCATTTATTTATATGTTTGCTAGTGATAGAGATGATAGAGCAACGTGTAGCCATAAGAATTGTGAAAATGACCATTTTGAAAATGAACTCCATAAAAAAAGATTGTGAATAGTGCATTATTGTTACTAGTGTTTGTGTATCAAGAGACCGAAAAGGAGTACTTTTTAAAACTTTATTAACACAAATCAAAAGACAACACTTTGATCAATAAGGAAATTTTGGGCCCAAATATATGTGGACTTGACAAAGCCCATCACTTTCATATTAATGCTTAGTGTAAGTATTGTGTGTACCATATTTGTACTTCTTGTTACTTGAGGGCCATGATTGTTTTAATCACATAAACTTATCAAAAGAATAAATCGATGAAAGGATCGGTTCCTAAGATGTGTAATGTAGTCAATCTAACCAAGTACAAACATTAGTGATTGTGTTTCACGTACCGTTTCTAAAGCGAATGATGAGATCAATATTGTTATGCTAGATTATATTAAGGAGAATTATAAGGACCATGTTAAAGAGGGTCTTCTTGTGCCTGAGCTTTTAGCATTGATGTGTCTGGTATACAGGGACGGGGAACTGTCTTCGCTCCCTCAAACCTGCTTACTCGTGGCAACCTTCCAGCCATCCAACGACTCTCTGATGAGATTGAAGGTGTCAATAGAAAATTTGTCACTATCGCGAAGCTTCAAATTTCAAATGCGAAACTCTACAATATTGTCGTGAAATTTCACTTGTAGAACTTACACTTTATGAAAATGATTGTTTTTTTTTAAAAAAAAATAAAAAATATGTATTGTTTATTTTTACAAAAAAAGAAAAAGAAAATTGATTTTCCACCTGGTGTTTGGTATCTGTATTGGAGTTCAATGAAATTCACATTCTCTCAGAAAAGTTTGGGAGTAAAGCGCTCCCTTTCGAAGACGACTCCATCACGAGTGACTCAATTTTTTTAACAATTAATTTATGCAAAGGATTTTCTAATATCTAGCATTATTTTGCCATTAATTAAGTTAATTTGTGCTCAATAAACATAAAAATAAAGTTAAGTTGCACCTACTAAACATAAAATGAAGCTAATTTGCATGCATTAAACAAAAAAATAAAGCTAATTCACACTTACTTAGTAAAAATAGTTATTATTGAAAGTGATATTTTGAAAATAACTTTTTGATAATTCTATAATAATTATAAACAATTCCATTTGGATTATGCAACGTGGATCATAATTAAAATAGTGAAAAAGGATGTGTTATTTTCAAACAAAATGCCAATAGTACAATAACATAAAGTATAAAATGATCCATTATAATCAATCTTTTTCATTTTTTCTACTTTTTATTTCCTTTTTTCTTTCCCACTATTAACCAAATTAACAAAAAATATTAAAAACCCATCAATTATTTGACCCTAAAAAAACAAGAAATATAATAGTGAATTTCTTTTGCTAGGTCAAAAGACATTTTAGGCAAATAAAATTGTAGTCTGGTGTATTAAGCTTTTGGTATATAAAAAATTTTAGAAAGAGTTTTTTTTGACTGATTTAAAATTATATTGTGTAAAATATTTAAAAAGGAATGCATTCTCTACTAAACAAATTATTCATTAGCAAGATTCGAACTTGATTTTTCTAGTTAATGATAGAGGAACCTCATCCATATCATATCATTACTAACAAATTTTGATCACATAGTTATAAATAAGTAAAGTTTTCCTCCAAAAGATTCGAACTTGAAATTATTAGTTAATGACGGAGGGATCTCGTCCACCTCAAGTCATCACTAACAAGTTCTTATCGCAGAGTTAAGCAAGTAAAGCTTTCCAACATAATAACAATATTTATAGTTCAAACACGTGATACTACGACTTAAGTTGTGACACCTAATCACGCAATGATAAAAATTACCTAAGATAAAATAATTATGATTTGATTTAAACACTAAATATAGAAAAGGTTTTATTCATCACTGAGTTCTAAGACAAGTTTTGTCAAGTGATAATCAGGCTTCTAGCTTTCGTTTGTCCATAGATTTTGAAGCTGAAATTTAAATTTTTAAAGTTATAAATTTCGAATATCATTTGTGATTTTTAAAATTTGATCAAAATTTATGATAAAATAGATATTTAAAATAAATTTTCAAAATGTATGACTAAACGCCGAGCTAGAAACTAGCAAGTGACCTAAACAAAGAGAATGAATATGGGCCTGGGCTGTGCTATTTGGATTTAAGACTTTAGTCTTAGACCATGGGCCTGTGGATAGTTAACTGCAATGACCAAGGATGAGACTTATTATTCGAAAAAATTACACGAATAAACAAATATATATTAGTTAATATAGTTATAATTTAAATTAATTATGGCTTTCAAAAAACGTCTAGCCATAATTATAATTTAAGTTTTGTATAATTCGTGCAATTTATACAAGCACGGTGCGCGAATCAAATTGTATACCGAAATATAAAAACGTTGTGAACTGTATAACAAACTATACAGTCGTTGTGCAACCACTATATAAAAATCGTAAATAATTATATAAATGCTGCTATAACTATAATTACAAAATATAATCCCAAACATAGTGATGAAACATAATTAGGCTTTATATATTTGTCATTTATGAAATTTACTCTTATCATTTTTAATAGCAGTGATAATTACCTTACGGTAGGTATAGAAAATTCTAATTTATCTTCATTTTAATTAGTGATAGAATCTCTCTGTATATAGAATCTTTATAAATAAGTAATTTATCAAAATTAGTAATTTTTTTTTTTTTATAATTTCATAATTAAATTAAGTTCCGTAATGTTTGTTGCCAAATATTTTAAAAAATAAACTAATAAATATTTAATTTTTTACAAATTTATTCTTAATTTCCAACGCTATGTTCTGAGGTCTGAGCCGCACCATCTTAACAAAACCAAGCCGCCGTTCGGTCTCTCCTGTAGCTCCGCCGCGAAGATCCTTGGTCCGCTAGACTTACTTGGGTTCCATGGGGAGAAAACGAAACTTGAGGGAAGATGGTGGTAGGGAAGAAGATGAAGAAGAGAACCCAATGAGAGAGAAAAGGGTGAAAGAGAAGCAGGAGATGAAAGAAAGTATGCGGCCTTCAATGATTAAGAACAAGGAGAAAAGATCAGCTGTACATGCTAAGTTGAAGAAGCAGAAGAAGGTTGAGAAGAGGAAGAAGGTTAAAGCTCGTGAAGCTGCTGAGAAAAAAGCACTCGAGCTAGGGGAAGAGGTAAAAAAAAAAAATTCTTCTGAAATTTTGAAATTTTGGGGTTTAGTTTTTGTTTTTTTTTTTGGTTGAATTCGTTAATGGAAGGTTTGGGGTTGTTTATTTATGTTAATTAATTGATGGGTTGATGTTGTTTTTGACTAAATTTCAAATATATTTGGTTCTTAGGGTGAAGTGTTTTGATTCTTGATTGTGAGGTTGAGCATTGTTGGATTTTTTGTTACTGATGGTACTTAATTAATGGGTAAATGATATTTTGTTGTTGTGTATATAAATCCCACAAATGGAGTATGGGCTATGGGCGAGGGGTGAGGGCGAGAGGTTGTTTCCTTTAGGCTCTCAGTTAGAGTAAGCATATCAAGAGTTATGTGAAGAAAATACAATAGAAAAGAAAAATATTGATAAGGGAACTAAACAATGTTCAGCTGCCTACCAATTCAAACCCATACCATGGAGCAAAAAGTTAAGAACTTTACTTTTTAAGCAACTCAATCATTTGGTTCATATAGTAGTAATTATACCGAAGACTAGAAAATATGCCAGTCAAAGAAAATAAAGATGAGTATAAATAAAGTTTATGATTGCAATTGTCCGTGGTTGTTTGAAAATAGATACATGAATGGGAGGTGGTCATGAAGGAGTTTAATTTATTCAAGAGAAATCCTATCAATATTGTGTCCGAAAGATGATCGTATGTTATATTTTGGGTTCCTTCAGATATACAAACAAAATTAACAATCAGGTACTCAAATCGGCCCTATAAAATGGTAAACCAATTTTTATGTATGTTAAGCGATAAATCTCACCTAATGCCAAAACAGTAACAACCTTCTCACCAAAGAGGAGGGTCTTCTCATCCTTAACCTTGAGCTCATGGTGCTTCCACTGGCCTTATACACTGTCATACTTAAACATATACGTCTGCAACACCAACAAACCGAACCCATCAACTAAACCGTCAAAAATATCAGCAAAAAACTCATTTAGGGAGTTTTTTCCTTGTGCATAAGTCGTAAGTACCATTTAATCAACTGAGATGAAGGGGTGGTTAACAGCAAGTCCACATCTGAATCAGAGGGAATTGTAGTTTTTCAGCACCAGCCAATCTGAAAAACTAATGGAGTACTTCTGTAAGTAATAACAATATGAAAGTAACAGATAATGTGGGAATTCACGGGCAACAATAAAATTCTTGAAAGCTGCTAAATATAATCCTGGACTTCTGGTTTCAACTTTTATATGATCATACCCATAACAACTTTGATGCCTATCCCGTGGAGAAAGGTACGCACCCAATTCCAGATTACCATGGGAATTAATTGATGGGTGGATGTTTTTGTGAACAGGCACATTTATATTTTCTAAAGATTTAGGTTCATAGGGTATAGTGTTTCAGTTCTTGATTGTGTTGTGGGATGTTTGTTAATGATGGTACTTAATTAATGGGCAAACGATTTTGTTTTTTGGAACCCGCTGCCTAAATTTCCAATATCTGGTTCTTAGGGTTTAGGGTTTTTGATAATTTTTTTTTTAAAAAAAAGAACTGATTAATGGGTTGATGCTATTTTTGTGAACAGCCTCCACCGAAGATGGTACCTCGAACAATTGAGAATACAAGGGAGTTGGATGAGACTGTCTGTTTACCTGATGATGAAGAGGTTTTCCCTTATTCTTGTTTGATTCTTCAAGTTAACAGAGAAAAATATGTCGTTTCATTCATTGGAGGTTTGCTTATTAAATATTTCGGCGTTCTCCCTGTTTTGTGTTTGAAGCTATTTGCTGGCAACGATGTTGATGAATTTAGTGCAGTTCTGAGGAATGAGCGTACTCCGAAAATATTGATTACAACATCCCGTTACAACTCTACAGTAAGCTTGTATATTTTGTGCTTCCCTATTGCTTTGGCTTTTGATTGGACTTTGAACTTAATTTAACAAATAATTTTTTTATTCCATTCTTCAGAGAGGACCAGCATTTATTTCCGATCTTATTTCTGTGATTCCGAATGCTCATTATTATAAACGAGGGACTTATGACCTGAAAAAGGTTCTTTGTTACCTTCTCTTTTCTCATTCTTTTCATGTTTCTTGGTGATATGAACTTCCTTATATTATTCAAATTAAATGAGCTTTTCTGTACGAGTTCAAAATTTTCATTGCTTTTCTAACTTGTGCAGATTGTCCAATATGCAAATGAAAAGGAATTTACTTCTATTATTGTAGTACACACCAATCGCCGTGAACCAGGTCATTTTCTTGAATACATGCCTTTTTGATTCCTTTAATAATAGCTATGGATTGTGTTTCTGCATTCACTAACCTTTCTAGTTTCTTTGCTGGTCTGAATTGCAATCTTCATCATTTTTTTTTTCATTTTCTTTCTTTAGATGCTCTTCTCGTCATTGGTTTACCTGATGGACCTACTGCTCATTTCAAGCTCTCAAAGCTCATGCTACGGAAGGATATCAAGGTTCGATAGTTCTCCTTCTAAAGTGATCTTTATCCCCCTGCCTTCCCTGGAAAATGATGGAAAAGAATAGGAAAGTAGTAGGGACACTTACGAACTTATACTGCAGTCTAATTGCTTCTGGTAAAGTTGTACGTTCTACACTATACAATACAGTTTTGATAGATTCATACAAAAACAATCAAAGCCTGAGCTCGTCTTGACAATACTAGTCTTTAGTTGACACTTCGATGTCAACTAAGTTGTATGAATTAAATTGGCATCCAAAGTTCTCTGGTACTCTGATAAATCACCCACATTTTCAAATAGATGATGTTGTGTCTGATTTTCAAGTGGAAATTTCATCCTATTGCAGTGCCACATGCCACAATGTGTTAACAGTTAGTTTGGTTTTCCTTTGCATTTTTTGTGCATGGTTCGTGTGCATGTCATGCTGTCATTGCACTGTGATAATTAATCACGTACAGAGGAACTGTATTGTACAGGGCAAGATTGAGTGCTATTGAATTTCTTAAATTTATGTATCATGTATTAAAACCTTCTTCTAATGCTGAATTGGCATGTTGTTTTTTTCAAGATAATTCAGTTTTCCTTGACATATTCTTTTGGAGACTAGTTCATATCTATGTCTTTGCACACAATCAGTAATCAGGAATCAGAAAACTGTGTTGTAAAGGTTTAGAGTGAGCGTTAATGAACTTTTAAAATTTTTGTAACTACCTCAAACCTTTTGCTTATGTTAAAGTGACATGTTTGTTTCAGGTTATCCTACTTCATTTTATTTAACGTCGTAGATGTACTAAACTTTTTTTGCCATTATTAGCTCCTAATTATCCTAACATTGAGAAGTTCTAGTGGAGTGTTATGTCATGGAAGGATTCCTACCAAAATCATTTGAGATGATTTGTTCATGTGTTGCATCAACTCCAGATACACGATAGTATGTGAAGGCGTTAAAAGGATATGAGGTAGACCTAATGGAAGGAAGTTGTCTCAAAAGATCTGCGATCTCTAGGAATCAATGCAGACTTTCTGAAAGATAGGGCACAATGGTAGGAATATATATATTGGTAATACCAATTAGTTGAGAATATATAATCTGCCTTGGGTGAACACTTAGGACCATCCACAACCTTTGAAACTCGAGGATAATGGACTAAAATATATTCTCAACTGATAGCTCTTGGGGCATAGTTAAGTGGCTAAGGTTGCGGACTTGTGACTTAGGTCATAGGTTTGAGTCCTGCATCATGTGAACTATGCCTCGCATTTAAGTGGATAAAGGTGGAAAAACATACTTAGTGTCAGCGGAATTATTAGGATACCGTCACTTTATCAAAAGTGAAAAAGCTTAATTAGGATTACTTCTAAAAGGAGTCCACATGAGAAAGTGAAATTTGGGTGTGTTCTCTTCCAGGGGAGAGAAGTCTAATTTATATTGTAAGTTAACCACCACTCAGAAAGTTCCTTTTTTCATGATGGCTCTAATGCTAACACTGCTGTGTGAATCTTTGTATAACTCAGCATAAGATGTTATGAGCAATGTTGAAAGTTATCAATCAATCAATGGGTTTAATTTGAAGCAGATTGTATGCCTCATAGATATTCAACTAATGGCTCCTTTTTTGCTTGCAGAATCATGGAAAGCCAACTAGTCACAAACCTGAGCTAGTTTTGACCAACTTCACAACACGTTTGGGGCATCGAGTTGGGAGGTAGTGCTACTATGATTCCTGGATTGTTGTAGTTCTTATAATTATATCCTGCGACTGAGTATCGAGACATATCATACATTAATTAAGTTTTGACACGTTTTCCTGATGAAGAGAGAAATAAGATGAGAATCTCCCTTTGACTATAGCTCCTCTTTAAACTTATGTTACAAGTGATTATCTAAAAGCTAATGAATGTCTGTTGATTTTGTTTGTGTAGGATGATACAGTCACTTTTTCCACAAGACCCCGAATTTCGTGGTCGTCGAGTTGTGACCTTCCACAACCAACGTGATTTCATATTTTTTCGCCATCATCGGTGTGCCCTCATTAACCCCTGTTAATCCGCTTCTGTTTCTAAATTTGAATAGTAACATCCTCACTAACATGTTCTGCTGATGAACTTATTCGCTTTTGTGAAGCTACATTTTTGAAACCAAAGAGAGAAAAGAGAAAGAATCAAAAGGTGAAAAAAGCAAGGTTGAGAAGAACCCACAAGAAAGGATAATTGCTCGTCTGCAGGTTTGTGCTTCTGATTCTACTGCGTTGATTTTAGGATACAGGTTTTTTTCAAGACTTTAGGAGTCTTTTCAACCTTGAATGGAGCAGGTTGAATATAATGGGGTTGTTGCTAGGGGAGGATAAATCTTTGTTGTTGGATTGGAAAGAAAGGAATGAAACTATTTTCATGCAAGACTGGATTTCTGTTGTTGTTAGACAAGCTTAGTTGTCCGTCTGGAAACTCGGAGAAAACATCAGCTTTAAATGGAAAGAACTTAATGGAGTGGAAAACAACAGAGCGGGTGTTTAATATCTCTAAAGAAATTTACACACAAAATTGTTCACCTATTGCATGAGTGTATATACTCATAGCTTGTACAGCTAAAGACCTATATGTAGCCTATTCAAGCGTGAAATAGCAGGATTTCTAGTTGCTGTCCGAATGAATGAAAAAGATCCAATGCTGTAATATCTAATTTACTAGGAAACATAATTGAACAAAATCATCCGCGAAACAACTTTGCAATTAGCTACAAGTGGAATCCTAAGACAATTAAATCTTATGTTTTTCCTTTCCGTTTGGGTGAGAATAGGGAGAGTGTGAACTAATGTCATCTGTTATTTGGTCTTCGTTTTGTCCTTCCTATTGTGAGAGCTATGACATTATATTTGTTCTTACTAGTCAATTATTAACATTTTGGATGGTTTCTATAGGTCACCTGCTTTTATTTTTTATTGCACACCAGCGTCCAACAATGGACATATAGCCCGACATTGATTTGGTGTCTTGCATCTTACAGGAATGCGGTCCGCGATTTACTCTCAAATTAATCAGTCTCCAGCATGGTACTTTTGATACTACGGGTGGGGAATATGAATGGGTTCACAAGGTAATCCTTGTCGAGAAAATGACTTCTTTGTATATTCTTTTTCAACTGGAGCTTGTGCTTTTCCATCAAATGAATTCTGAACTTGTTTATGATTGACGATAAATTCTGTAATCCATCCTGTGTTCTTTCAGCCGGAGATGGATACAAGTCGACGAAGATTTTTCTTGTGATAATGTTGGATGTTTCTGCTGTTGGGATTTCAAAACCCAAACCATGTCTGAGGCAGAAGTTTACTATGAAAATTTTGATCTTTTCTGTGTAGGGGGCACTTTTGTAATGGACTATCTCCTACAGTATTTTATTAAAGTAGAAAGGTTGGGTTTTAGTCTTTGTTTTCACCTTCACAAAAAATTGTATTTGTATGTCACCTTGAGCAACAAGATGGTTGGTTACTGATGCGAAAGCTATCGGTATCGGAGACATACTAGTGTAATCCCATAAGTGAAGTATGAAAGGGCAGCATGCTTGCAGAGCCGCAGCCGTTGTCCCTACTTGAGAAGTAGAGAAATTGTTTCTAGTACCTACTTATGAAACAAGGCATCAGTTGAACTAGATGTAGCTTTGTTCTTCAACTCAGTTAAATTCAAGTGGTGCCTTGTTTCTCTTAAATCAATAACTTTTGCGAATAGGATACACTGAACGAGAATTTATTAATGACAAATAAAACAAAAGGATTTTTTTGTGAGTTTACTTTAAAGCAACAACATACCCAGTGTAACTCCATTAGTGAAATTTGAGCAGTGTAAGAAAACTTTTCGCTCTATTTGTTAAGGTAGAGGTTATTTATGATAACCCAAACAAAAGAAGCAATAGATAACAGTAACACGACACTTATTATATTTAGACATCAAAAAGTTCATGCTTTTCTAGTACAATAACAATAACATACCCAGTGTAATCCCACGAGTGGTATCTAGGAAGGATAGATAGCATGCATATCTTACCCCTACGTAGAAAAGGTAAAGATCCTGTTCCCAATCACACTTTTTTAGTACATCTATATGAAATGCAAACTATATGAATCTTTCTTCACTACATAAATTGGGTCCCTATTTCATTCTCTTAATGTGATCCTGGATATATTACTTGCTCCTATATCACCTTTAACATTACACATCAAATAACTTTTGAACCTAAGTAAATAACCCGAACAACAGGTATAAACCTTTCCAGTAGAGATGCAAATTGAAGAAGCAGCATCAGCTAACAATTTGTCCTCATGCTTCAGTAATAAAACTCTTTAATGGTGGCCAATGGGCTTTTTTCTGCGAGTACCTGTTGAAAGAAAATCCCCACACATTAAAAGAGAGACGCAGTCTTTGGAGATCAGATACGTACTAAATTACCTGACTAGCCAGAGATAATATACACACTGAAACATGAAAGGAAGGGAAACAAGAGAAGATCCATGAAGAATATCTTCTACAAAACACAGTTTTATCACACTTGACAGATGATTAGCCGAACATAGAAACTAGTCTATCACATCATTACAATGGAGATCAAACAGCAAAATCTTGAAAAACAACTCATACTGTGATTTGAAATCTCTTCCACACAGAACATATCTTTTCTTCCACCCAATACACACACACACATGTAAGGGGTTGTTAGTGGTTTACCTTACCGCACTAACAAAAATAGTCCAAACATAAAATTTCTGGTCATACAAGAAATATGGGCACTACATAACATAATACAACATTCCATGGCCTTATTAACTCCGTTAACATCAAAACCAACAGAACATATGACAGGATTTTTGTATTAGCAAATGCATGCAAAAGAGTAGCCAAGCACAAAAGAAGCCTTCCCTATATAACAATACCTGCATTATTCTTCATTATGTAACAATTCCTACATGATTATTCACTGTATAAGCAATTCCTGCATTATAGACCCTACATAACTAGTTTGCTAATTAGACAACTCCTAAACATATCAACATGTTTAGATACTTCAGATTATAAACTAATCTAGAAGCTAAAATGATAGTCCTCTGATGAAAGGAAGGAGAAGTTTAATCATTTCACTTTTGAGGAACTAAAGCTGGGCTTATAAATTTCCAAAATAAAACAAATCATTTTGCAAATTAGGGGCTCTGCTTCATTAACCATGGTGCACTTGCGGGAAACTCCTTGCCGAGGGCCTGAAGTCGAGGCTCTAAGAGACTCGGACACCCGGTGCAAATAAAAAAAAAAAAAATTAGGGGCTGTGCTTCCTGCATAGCATACTCAAATCTTTTGGATTATCAGACTGTATCTAACAGCTAATATTTTAAATTTATTGTCGAAAACGTTAAAATTCAACAGGGATTTCTACAACTTTAGATAACAGACAACATAATAGCAGCTCCTACAAAAACAAGAAGCTTTTCCAAGGAAAACCAAATACACCATTCATGCAGATGCTGCCTCCTCCTCTCACATTAAAAATCATGTAGGACATGCCTGAATACCAAAAGGCCTCATGGTGAGTTTAGACTAATTACTTGAATGAATTTTGACTCTTTAATCCTTTAATACCAACTGACCAATATACCTCTATATATCAGTTTTCAGAACAGAATACAGATGTCGACAAGAGCAAATGCAGATACTTACTTACTTTCATATGTTATTGACATAGAGACTTTCGTTAAAGTGATTTACAGATGATGAGGAACAAATACGATGTCTAATGAACACAATTTCTTTACTACACCATCATCATACTAGTTGGCATTTGGAAGGTAGCTCAGATGAAAGAGCAATAGACAATATCAGCACATTCGACTGAACACCAGTACGAAACAGTTATACATGTATCGATCCAACTAAATTAACTGAAAAGTAGCGTTGAAATTATAATATAACTTGGGAAAATCCAAAGCCTGAGATGAGAAGTTACATTCTCAGAACCTTACCGGCAGACCTCTTGGTCCAAAGCACCTGAGTATCGATGGTAGTAAGATGTTTATCATCAAGTCGCTTCCAAGTCTTAATAGATATGACATCTCCCCACCCTACTTTCCCCGTTTTCTCCAAAGATGCTACTACCATCCTTGCCCTCCTTGACCATCCAGCCTTCCCATAAGCATGATATCCAAAGCCTCCAGCATAGCAAAGATTTATGTCCATTAACTTGCCACAAAAATCATTTATGTGATCATGGCCCACAAATACAGCCTTTACATCACCAGCTTCCACCATAGTGGTGAAGAAACCTGAATTTATTGTAGCAGAGCTTATGCCTTCTTGTCTAACCCCCGTGAAGTTTGATGAGTCAAAGCTTGCATATTCAGGAAGCGGAATATGAAAGTAAGCAAGGCCTGGAGCAGGGGCCTTCACAGCATTTGAGTTGTGCATGTAAGTTTTCTGCATTTGAAAGGTTAACTGAGTTAGTATCAATGCTCACATGTTAGAGATACAGTGACTAATATGTATTTTTTGAACAAGAAGAGACAAGTGACAAATATAACAACTCCAAACTAAAGGCTTGGTACATGTTGTCAACAGTGATGCACGTACCTTAAGCTTCTTGGATGTGCGTTGAAACCAGAACTGTTGAGAGGGTTTAATCCAACCATAACCAGGAATGGACTGGACAGTAGAGTAATCTCCACTGTCAAGGAAATACAGATTGAGAACAGACTTATTAGCCAGCTCGGAACCCTCAATCCCATGGACTTCCAGATTATAATTTCCAAATCCATCAATATCAGGAACGTCAGGAGGATTCAACAGAGATAAAGTATTTTTCATGCCAACAATATGTTTCATCACGCCTTCCCTTGAAAGAGTAGATTCTTGGTCATGATTTCCTAGTACAGCAGCCCATGGTATGTTTGAAGATATTGCAGGAGCAAAAGCAGCATTCATTGATTTTACAGGATCCTTGGCATCAAATCCATAAATGTTGTCCCCTGCAATGGTTAAATCGCTTAAAAAACACTTAGGACAGGTTTTGACGCAGTCACCAAAAGCCAAACGCCAGGAAAAAATTGTGACATAAAATTACTGAGTTGCTATTAAGAGGAGACCTTTTCGTTGGTTGTTATATAGATTAAGTGCTTAGATTTTAGGAAGAAGTCAAAAAGATGACTGTTCTACACGTAAGGTAACGTTAGTTGTTCAATAAGTGAACTGAAACCTGCACTAATCAAAAGGTTAGGAACAAGTAAACAGCATTGAGTTTTGAGTTCTAATTTGATTCCCATATGCACTTCAATCCCTTCCTCAGTTACTTAAAACAAACAATTAATTAATTTAATGTATCCAGTTCAGAAATTTTACAAACATTTTGACAATAACCCAAATAAAACAACATCAATTTAAAGATAAGCGTTAAATATTCACACTCCTCTTCCTCGAGCAAAGACAATATTCACTCTAGCCTTTTTGGCCAAGCTTCCAAGAAGCCAAAAGTGAATTTTCTTTTACAAATGTTTATTTTAGAAAATCGAGATGTTTGCGCAAGCTTTTAGAAAAAGTAACAAGCATTTTTAAGAAGCTCATAATTAGCACCTTTCTCAAGAAGGATTACTTATTTGAAAGCTCAGCCAGATAACTCCTTCGAAAATTACTTTTTAACAAAAAGAACACTACAAATTAGTAGTAGTAGATTTTCGAAAGTCATAATACACACATATATATCCTTTTAACGTGGCCTCATATAGCATTAATGCCCTTCAACTTTGAAAGTTCACAACAACACAGGTGAACGCTTAGGCTGAATAAGTAAACACGCATATCCTACCTAGCATAATACACCTAGGACGTCGAATAGAATGTCGCATAGGACGTGATTTGCCACTTAGAACACGTGTCTACTTGCTCTACGCAAATTTAAGTGTTTACTGGTGCACATCCAAAGTGGAAATGCATAGATGTCAGTTATGCCTATTAGAAACTTAGCCAAACCAGCTAGAAATGTCCGATGCAGTACAAATCAGGTCCATATTAAAAAAAAGTGACTCGTAATCCATACTCAAGTCCATTAGCAACGGCCTAACACAACGCCAAATGAGAACAACAACAACAACAACAACAACAGAAATTGAACAGAGCGAGAGTGTGTATATACCGGTGAAAACGATAAGATGAGGTTTCTCAGCTTGAATCATCCGGAAAATGAAATCAGTAGTATTGAGATCGGAACAGGAAGACATCTGCTGCGGTAACATATCCTCACACGGCGTCGTTTTTCCATTTCCGTAGTGCATATCCGCCACCTGCAAAATCCTAAATTCGCCATTTTTTCCGTCGAATCTCAACGGATTAACTCCTCCTCCTCCTCCAGATGCTTTACACAGCTGGAACGAGGTCAGAAACAGTAGCATTAGCAATAATTTCCTCCACTTCGAACTGGAATTCTCCATGATAATCCTCGCAGCTTTTTCAGAGAAGACGACGGAGAGAAAGGTCTATTAATAATGAGGAAGTAGTTCTCGCAATGGCGCTATATAATTACTACCTCCTTCTCATATACCCATATTTGCATTAGAATTAATTATTTTAATTTATATATTTATAAATAAAATAATAAAATTTATTAATTTAATAATAATTTTTTAATAATCGTGTAAAATGAGAACTACCGCCATGATATGAGATGGAGTTGGGATGGAGGTAGTAATAAAGATGTATCATTGCATATTTGACATGACACTATCTAACTTGAGTATTTAATAAAATTTATAGTCTGTGATATTTAAATTAAGTTATGTTGTTCGGACTCATCAAAAGTATCAGTGACTGCATATCAAATTTGTCAAAATAGTATTTGAAGAATTTGACACGAGTCTGTACAACCTAGAAACTAAATCATGTTTTAACTTATTTTAATTAGACATTTTTTAATTTAATTTTTTCAAAAATGTTTGTTTTCATTGGGCTCTATAAATGGTAGAATTGTTAGATACTTTTTATTTGAGATTAATATATTTAAATAAAAAAAGTATATTTTATATGATTAACTAAATTATTTAGTAAAAGAATAAAATATATGGGAATTTGTAACTTGGTTAGTTTTTACAACTTTTTTTTCAGCGAGCCAAACACGATGATAAAGTCAAATTTTTTATTAAATAATTTAAAATATGAAAAATAAAAATATATTAAAACATCAAAATATTCTAGATTTATGTTATATAAATAAAAGGATAATTTTAACCCCACGTATAATTTTTCCATTTTTTTAACCATATGCTATTATTTTATTTTATGTCAAAAATAGATAATCACGAGATGGTTTTTTTTTTGTCGGTGTGGACTCCTTTAAGGTTCTTTAGAGGAATCAACAAGTTTAATGCCACTTAGGAGGCCGAACGGACATGCAAAA
>JAABOM020000007.1:22168906-22187041 GCA_011800125.2 Solanum clarkiae
AACCCCACCTCAACCTCACTACCCCAACCACCCATTTCCATACCCAAATACCCAAAGAAAAACCCCAATTCCTCAAAACCTCAAAAAAAACCCGGTCCACCTTTCAAAACCCATCACAACAACTCCAAATACCATAAACCGGTTAAACCGGGTCAAGTCATCACCGACGATGGCGACCGTTCCGTCATCGTGAAAGATTCCGGCGTTTCATATCGTCTTCCCGGTGCCCCTTTTGACTTCCAGTTCAGTTACTCTGAATCCCCGAAAGCTAAACCGTTGGCTATTCGTGAACCGGCTTTCTTGCCTTTTGCTCCTCCTACTATGCCTAGACCGTGGACAGGGAAAGCACCCATGAAGAAATCAAAGAGAAATATTAAGCTTTTTGAGCCATTGAATCCTCAAATGGAGAATGATGATGATGATGGGGGTAAGCGTTATGAGATATTGAGGGCTTATGAGCTAGGGATGTTTGAGGAAAAGCCAAAGAAGAAGGTGTTGGGGCCTCCATTGACAAGGGAGGAAATTCGAGAGCTTTTGAAACATTGTATAGCTAGTAATCGACAGGTTAACATTGGTAAGTTTGTTGTGAAATTTTAGGTAATGAGCTTGAATTTTAGGTAATGAGCTTGCTTTTGTATTTATTTTTACTTGAGACGCGGATAGAAAGTTAGTTAGATGGTAGGTAATGAGCTTGGGCTTTGTGTTTGTTTTACTTGAGTCCCGGATAAAAAGTTAGTTAGATGGTACGTTTTGAATTTGTTCTACTTGAGCCGAAGATAAAAAGTTAGTTAGATGGTAGGTAATGAGCTTGCTTTTGTATTTGTTTTACTTGAGCTGAGGATAGAAGGTTAGTTTAGATGGTTGTTAATGAGCTTGCTTTTGTATTTGTGTTACTTGAGCCGAAGATAAAAAGTTAGTTAGATGGTAGGTAATGAGCTTGCTTTTGTATTTGTTTTACTTGAGCCGAGGATAAAAAGTTAGTTAGATGGTATGTAATGAGCTTGCTTTTGTATTTGTTTTACTTGAGCCGAGGATAGAAGGTTAGTTTAGATGGTTGATAATGAGCTTGCTTTTGTATTTGTGTTACTTGAGCCGTGGATAGAATGTTATTAGATGGTATATTGGTATGTAATGAGCTTGCTTTTGTGTTTGTTTTACTTGAGCCGTGGATAGAAAGTTAATTAGATGGTAGGTAATGAGCTTGCTTTTGTGTTTGTTTTACTTGAGCCGAGGATAAAAAAAGTTAGTTAGACGGTAGGTAATGAGCTTGCTTTTGTATTTGTTTTACTTGAGCCGAGGATAGAAAGTTAGTTACATGGTTAAGTGTCGTCTCGCTTATCCTTTCATACCATTAGTTGTAGTATTACTCTTGTAGTTAGTTGTTCGTTGAGTTTGAGTTTGGTTGCTATCTGATGTTTTTTGTACTTTTATTATTGTATTATCTTGTTATGAATAGTGTTCAAGGTGATTTGTCATGTCGTATATAGTATTTTGCCATGACCTGTTTATTTCCGTTATTTATTTTTCCGTACTGCTTTGGATTTTTTTTCCCTTGAGTTGAGGGTCTATCGGAATACCTCTGTGTACACTCTACTTTCTCCAAGTTCCATTTTGTGGGGGACTACACTAGGTATGTTGTTGTTGAGCTGAGGGTCTAACAAAAGAATAAGAGAAATAGGCAAAGTGTTTTTCCCCCTCTTTTGGCGGGTGTTGGGGGGAGAGGAGGAGAGGGGCTTCTGGTGGAGTTGATTATTTGTTGTTGATGGCTTCTTGTTTTTGCTGAGAATGCATGAACGAATTCCTTTCAGTTGAATTGTTATGAATCCATTGCTCGATTTGGGCATGTTCTGATGATTAGTTCAGACCACTTCCAGGAATTCTTTTCATTCTTCCAGGGATCTTATACTTTATTTCTCTTAGAACTTTTGAGCTCGGCAACAAGTTGCACTTTGGAATTTTTAATTGAAGCTTTAAATTTTATAGGTCGGGATGGATTGGTACATAACATGTTAGAGTTAATACATACTCACTGGAGAAGGAACCCTGTTTGTAAAGTTCGATGCTTAGGTGTCCCTACTGTTGATATGAACAACCTATGCCAATGTCTTGAGGTTATCCATCAATTGAACTATTTAGAATTGTTTTTCTTCCCTTCGGTTAAATTTGTTATATATTCTAAAAGATTTTACGGCTTGGCATCTGCTGATCTGCATTTTCAACATTTTTAGGAGAAGACTGGCGGAAAGATCATACATAGAGTCGGCGGTGTAGTTTATCTCTTTCGGGGAAGGAACTATGACCACCGTACACGTCCAAAGTACCCACTGATGTTATGGAAACCAGCTACACCAGTTTACCCGAAACTTATACAGGAAGCTCCAGAAGGATTGACCAAAGAAGAGGCTGATGAATTACGAATCAAGGGAAAGAAGCTACCCCCCATCTGTAAATTGGGTACTTGATTTTATATACTTTAGCTAATTTTACATTCGAGATCTGGCATTCGGTCATGAATTGCATCTAGATAAGGTTATAAACACTTAACAAACATGTAATATTTTTTATCACACGCAACTGATAGGAGAACATCTGAACATTTTGAAACGTCTTTAGTTAGTACCTTTTACTTCTCAGTTCCCGACTACTAAATAATTGTGGTTGCTGGAGAGATAGTAAAGGTTTTGTCTTTTTAGCAATTGAATATATACTAGTATTTCTCATTTTCCGATCTGTGAACCTGAAAGTAGAAAGACTCTGTGGGCGGATTTTCTAAATCTAAATGAGCCATGTTTTTGTGGTATAAACAAAGTAAAAGACAAGGTCCTCCTATTCCATCCGTGACCGCTGTATAGTTAGGAATCTTCAATGCACAGTTTTTCCCTTCGTTTTTCTTCTTAAATACTGATTTGATGTGCATTTCCTGCTATTATTTTCTGTTTCCTATGCTTTCCTACTAGTGGTTAAGTTTTCACCTTTGTATATATGTAGAACATTGAGTGTCAATTGCTCCTTCTTTCTTGTCTTCTCATTCATTTTGAAGAACTTGGGTATCTTCCTCTGCAGCGAAAAATGGTGTCTACCTTACGCTAGTGAAAGAGGTGAGAAGTGCATTTGAAGCTTGTCCACTGGTGAAGATTGATTGCCGGGGGATGCATGCAAGTGATTATAAGAAGCTAGGAGCTAAGTTAAAGGTTTTATTTATTGCTCTTCTTGTTCTTTAATTGTGCAATTGCTTGATTCGTAAAAGCTTAGATCCCTCCATGACTCTGGCTATTCGATTAATCTTGGGCATACTCGAGCTGCTCGACTCTTCTTATATACTTCTGTGTTTTTTTCCATTAAGAAATTCCAAAATGTATGTTCTTAAGTTACACAAGGTCTGCACTAACTTCTTGTTTCAATGACAGGAGTTGGTCCCTTGTGTGCTATTGTCATTTGATGATGAACAGATATTAATGTGGAGAGGAAAAGACTGGAAACCTATGTACGGAAATGCCCCTCCGGTCGTGTCCTCCACGACTGATGGTGTCACAGATCAAATAAATACTTCAGGACGTCCAGGTATGCCGTTCCTTGTTTTTTCGCTACTTGTGCTCTCGCAAATGGGGAGCATATAGGAATTTTCGCCTTTCTAGCTCTGTAAAAGGGAGAAAAGGATGGGGCTATTATTTGCTCGTTCGAAACATGTCTCACTTTGAGGTCAACTTATACATGCAACCTGAACAACGTGCCGTGTGTTGGTAGTTGTAGTTACGTTTGGGACAATAGACATCGGACATGTCATACATCTCAAACGTGGAATGCGATAAATTACGCTTGTTTATGTTACATTCAAATATTTCCAACTTTTAGACTGTCCTCTTCTTTGCAGACTGAACTAATTCGACAAGCTAAAGTATTTACATATGTTTGTTTTAATCCGAAATGCAGACTCTAGAACACGTTGCACAAGCCCCAAAATGACGTCCCTATGGAAGAATGCTGTTGATTCAGGCAAGGCACTACTGCTAGACGACGTTGATCTAAAACCTGACGATCTCTTGAACAAGGTGGAGGAATTCGAAAGCATTTCCCAGGCCATTGAGCACACATATCCCGCTGTGGTTTTGTCCAGTAAACATGTCCCCGAACAGTCAAAACTCCCCTGGAAAGGCAGTTCCCATGACCGCGACGATGAGATCAGTGATGATCAATTTGAGTCAACAGTTCCTAAAGGATTATTACCAGTTGATTCAATAGTAAACGAGTTCAGTGATGATGAGTATTTAACTTGAAACAAAATGAAGGTGAAAAGTAGGAAATAATGTAACAAAAATGGCAAGTCTTTTTTTTTTTTTTTAATTCATTTGTATAGTTGTATCTGTGAAATTATTAACAAGTTTACAAAATATAACCATAGTCTACATGCACACTAATACAAATCCAAAGTATAACTATTTAAAAATAAATTATATAAAATATGTTTTCGATCTAAATTTTTACTTTCAATATTAAACATGTCAATAAAACTAACTATTGTTATCCCTATCTCAACATAAAAATAATCCTACAATTTATTCCGAGATCCAATTCTCATTTCCTTTTTTCCCTTTTTTAAAAGGGGTATAGTCAAAGATACTTTACTATAATCTACTTTTAGTTTAATGGTTTAGAGAAAAGCAAGGTCCTTCACTTATGTAGAAAAAGCACATAAGAAAAACCAGGAATGGCTTTTGCTGCAACAAAGGAGGAATCAAGATGGACAAAAATCCCTTCCTTTTAATCAAGAAATTTTCCCCCATTTCAGGCCAGTAAGGTACAATGTGAATTAGTTTCAACCCAGATGATCCTTCTTGTTTCTCTTTTTCCTCTTTTTACTAATTTGAACTTGGAAAAACCTAGGGAAAAAATCCTTTTTTGGTAGTTTTAGGTCTTAAATGAAGTTTTGGTTTGTGGGGTTCTTGTTTTCTTCCAATTTTGATTTATGGGTTTCCATCTTTTTGATCCTTGGGATTGGGTGCAGCTCAGAACAAACCAAAAAGAAAAAAAAAATGAAATAAAGGTGTGATTTTTCTGATTGATTCTTCAAGAATGTTTCTGGGGGTGTTTTATTTTGTTTATTATTGTTTGTATACATTGTGAATTTTGTGTTTTGGGTGTTTGCTATGTGCCTGTGTAGTTACCTACATCCTATCCTCCTGGAAGCCATTTGTCTGAGTCAAGAGGATGTTCTCAGAATTGACACATTTAAAATGAGTATTGTATCAATTCTGTGTGGGGTGATTATGTGAATTTATTCAAAGCTGCCTTTTTCAATCATCTTTTAAGGTTTATGTTAAAAGTATTTATATTGGCTTGCAAACTCGACACTGAAATTGTCCAAAATACCCGTTGGCCTACTTTACGGAGAGTATAACAGACCTGTGGATGCATGTATATGAACCAAGCTTTTATATGGAAATGTCAGTGTCTAATGAATTCCTCATGGTGGATTTTCAGAAGATAAGAGGCTGTGAAGAGCTGTCTTTGGCCTAGTTTAGCTTGATAAGCTAAATAAACCAATAATGATAATCAAAATAATAACATAAAACTTAGTAAAAAAAAGTTTCAGCAAAGTAATGATTGAAAAGTTAATGTTATATTGTTATATCTTATCAAAGTAAAGTTTGAGAATAGTTTAATGGAATTTGAATATGTTTTTGAAAGTTGTAAAGAAAAATAAGGTCCCAAATGTAAAGATTTTTATATGGAGAAGGGAAAATGGGGTTGAAGGCGAGCTCACTCTTTGCCTTCCACGGTTGATGTGTAAGGTTCAGACCATATCAGTAGCATATTGGGCACTGGACAGTGCTTTTCTTTTCTTTGAATTCAAAAACTCTCCGCCTTCTCTTAGGTTGACACTTACTCGGTGACCATGTATTATGCCATGCTTATCTTGTTTCAGCTCCTGATATTTTTTTGTGGTTTGTTTATAACAGTGTTAGTGTCCTTTTTATGATAATATGGCAATCTGACCTACAATTGTGTTAATGAACTATAACCAACATTATTACTAAAACTCAAATTGTTTCGACTCCGATTTTCTAAAGGATCCTTTTAAAGTGGTAGATAATCAATGTTTTCTTCTCGTTCTGCAGGATATGGAAAGGGGGGAAATAATCTTCCGTGAAAAATATGATTTTTTTCCAATTTGAGATATCACATAGAGTCTAAAGTTCTTGAATTCTAGCTATAGCTGTAGGTAGTTCCACCTTCCAGATCAAATAAATATAAACTCAAGCTTTGAATGATTAATAGTTACAATGAGCTTCTTAACAGGATGTTCTAACATACTTGGTGACCAGTCATGAGCACAACCACCTCAAGTTATTGGTTGAATCAGAAGTTCTTAATCTTGGGATCGGGACTTCTCGTATTTGTAGGGTTTTCAGCACTCATAATATGGAAATATGAAGGTTCGCCAAAGTCAGCAAAACAGGAAAAAGATAATAAGAAGAAAAAGGTTGGGTTCTTGTACAAAGACGAAGCTTGGACAACATGTCATAAATCAATCCATCCAGCTTGGCTGCTTGCTTACAGGCTGATTGCTTTCCTTTTTCTTCTGTCAATACTCTCCTCGGATGCTTTTTTGAATAGTACAGAAATATTCTTTTTCTATACTCAGTAAGCACATATCCTTGTTACTTCCTCCATATTTCTTCTAAGCTTGTTTCTAAGGGGCTGTCGTATCGATCAAATTTGCCCCTTGATATATACATAGAGCTCTACTAGAAACCTAATTATCTCTTGCAAACTATAACTTGGAACCTTTCAAAATCTATGATAATAGCGTCTAATGAATTTCAGTTTTACAGGTCCATATACAATTTTTACTTGCTCATAGGATGATACTTAGTCTTATAATTTTCTTTTTGATTGTTCTTTTTGTGCTGAACAGGTGGACATTCTCTTTGGTCACTCTCTATTTTGGGGTATGTTACTCAGCAATTAAACCATGTTTACCATTCATTTCTGAATGTGAATGTCTTGAGATCTTCTTTCTAGTTGTTATTTTTCATATAGATACATATATAAAATGAAAATGTTCTTTTCTCATGTAAAGCATACTAATTATCTCCCTCGCGAAATAGCTCTGGGAATATTCTCTCATGACAACATTATCATCTCTTCCCCTTGCTTATTTAGTTTCAATTTTCCGTTGTTTCTTTAACTTGGTTATGTTCTCAATGAAATTCTGTAGTTAGGGTCTGCACTCTCCGTCTATGGGTATTTCCTATATCGAAAAGCTAGTGCAAAAGTTTGTTCTATTGATGAAGAGAGAAACGATTCTCCAACTCTTGAGAAGAATTCAAGTTTACCTGGTGTATCCAAGGATTTGAGTTCTCTCAAGAAGAATTCAAGTTTACCCGGTGTATCCAAGGATTTGAGTTCAGACGAGGAAACTGATGATAGAGAACCTGCAGGTTATTTGGGCTACGCCTTTCAGATAATTTTTCAGGCATGTTCTCTCGAGATATGTTCACCTCGCATTTGTTTACATCTCTTATCGTGACTATTATGATCCTTGGTTTTCCTTGGTTAAGTTACGATCTGGAAGAAGATCTGCCCCTTTGAAGTTGTTCAAGGATATTAACTTGGCTAAATTTCTTCTTTGTTCTTTTGTTTTGATTTTGTTCAAAATTTTTAGGTCTGTGCAGGTGCCGTGGTGCTTACAGATTGCATTTATTGGCTTCTTATCTACCCGTTTTTCTTGCCTAGCGGTTTCGGATTACAATTTGTAAGTTCTAAGAACTGGAGATTCCCTAGTTAAGTCTTATTTCATTATAATCTACTGGCTTGATCCTGTTTCCCTTTTGACATTTTTGTTCAATTTGTGTCTTTTGTGTCCTTCCTTCATTTCAATTTGTTTATCTTACTTTCCTTTTTATTCTGTTTAAAAGAATGCCTCTTTCCTTTTCTCAGCAAGTCTCTGATTTCAACTTTCCACAACTCTAAAGGGTATTTTGATACATTGTACATATCTTTAGTTTATGACCACGAGATTTAAAAGTCCTTTTTGTCTTCTTAAACTCCGTGTCAAGTTAAACCCAGAGAAACAAATTTAAATGGGGGGAGTATCTATTATGCAATAAAGCCTGGACATGCGCTGTAGTGCCAAGTCCCGAATGTTGTTCAGGTATACTTTGCGCTCAACTGTTTCAATCTTGGCACCTCTGGTTTAAAGTTTGAAAATTTCCTTTACAATCAAGTATCACTTTTCCTTTCTCAATAGTTCGGTTGTTCTCACCCTCCTCCCGTTTGCTTTAGTTTTCGTACATATTTCTCTATGCGTGGATACTGGAAACATGAATAGTAGAATGTTCACTGTTGTAGTACGGCTAAATGCTCGTAGAAGACATGGCAGTACTTCAACTTCATCATTGCTTACTTTTGTATTCTCTACTATTAACTGCGTTCAATTCTGATCCCGTGTTTATACTTCCACTGCACTCGATGATGAATAAGGACGATTCTACCTGGATTCCTTCATCATTAATTGTGTAACTTGTCAACATGGAAAGTTTTCTCTAACCTTGTGAATCTAACATCTTTTAACTGTGTATTTATTTGTGCTTTGCACATAGTTTAAAAGATGATTAACATGTTTTATTCATAAGTTGATTTTCTTCCGATCTATGCAGCTAGTTGTTGGTATGCATTCAATCAATGCTGTTGCCCTGCTTGGCGACGTGATTCTGAATTCTCTAGTAAGTTCGCATTCACGACTGGCTTAAGCTATAAACCTATCCTATGCCCAAACTGTGGCTAAGATGCTCTCTTGCTTCCTTTCAGCGGTTCCCTTTCTTCAGATTTGCATATTTTGTGCTCTATACATGCACATTTGTCGCATTCCAGTGGTTCGTCCATATGTGTGTCGACATGTGGTATGTTTGCTTACAGCCTTCTATTCATCATCTTTTTTTCAGGAACTGAGTGTCGTCTAGGCTTATGCCGTTACTGATACAGTAATTCTTGTTGCAACAGGTGGCCTTATCCCTTCCTGGATCTTGAAAACAAATATTCTGCCTATTTGTACGTGTGCAATCTATCTCATATATACAAACTTTGCATCAAATGAAATGTCTTCTATCGAATAGTTAATTACTATGGTTTATACGACCTTCATTTCTTTTGGGGCTGATATATTAGAACCGAGGGTCTTTTAGAAACAGCCTCTCTATCTCCATGAGGACTTAGTGGTAATGTCTGGGTACAGTCTACCCTCCCCAAACCACACTATGGAATTGCACTGGGTATGTTATTGTTGCTGTTGTTTGTACGACCTTCATTAAGTGCAAACAAATCACACCTTTTATAGCCAAAATTATTCATAAGTTAATCATAATCATTAAGCAAACCTACTTAATTACTAAGGTTTATACGACCTTCATTTCTTTTGGGGCTGATGTATTAGAGTCCAGGGTCTTTTGGAAACAACTTCTCTATCTCCATGAGATGTGGTAAGGTCAGCGTACACTCTACCCTCCCCAGAACCTACTATGGGTATGCTGCTGCTGTTGTTGTTTGTACGACCTTCATCAAGTGCATTATTCATAAGTTTATCATAATCATTAAGCAAACCTACTTAATTACTAAGGTTTAGACGACCTTCATTTCTTTTGGGGCTGATGTACTAGAACCGAGGGTCTTTTGGAAACTGCCTCTCTATCTCCATGAAGTAGTGTTAAGGTCTGCGTATACTCTACCTTCCCCAGACCCCACTATGGGTACGCTATTGTTTGTATGACCTTCATTAAGTGCAAACAAATAACGCCTTTTATAGCCAAAGTTATTCATAAGTTTATCATGTATTCGCAGGTACGTGATGGTTGGTGTGATTCATCTCCCTGTTTATGGTATGTTTGCCTTGGTGGTAGCATTGAAGTATTGGATAGCAAGATTGTTCAAGTGGATGAAGAGAAAGCTATCTGAAAACAAACAATGAGTTCAAACATCATCAAAACAGTATTATACATTAGTATATCTTAATCCAAACATCTTTTTTCTTCTTTTAAACTCTTAGTGTTGCTCAGATGAATGAGCTGAGCAGCACAAGCTATCATACATACTTTTTACTGATATCCCCGGGTTCGAGATCATCATGTATATATTATTTTTATCCTCGAAACCAAAATGAAACTAGAAAGAACATGGGAATTGCTCCTCTCTTCATTTACCTTGCATAACCAGTACCCGAGTCCTCGTTGAAGTTGTTGCTGTCTTACCCTCTTGTATGATTTACCCGTTGAAGTGAAATCCCCTTCAGCATCAGTAGACTCAGAAGAAATGGAAAAAGATTTTATTCCCATGTTCTTGAATCTCCTTTGTATTTCCTTTGCATGTCTGATTTGATATGTTCTACTTGAATTGAGGGTTCTATCGGAAACATTCTCTTTTATCTTCACAAGATAGGATTAAGGTTGCGTACACACTACCCTTCCTAGACCCGTAACCCATATGTAATTGCTGTTGTTTTGTATTCTTGGATTTCCTTGAGTTGATTCCTTCATATTGTCTTCATTCTCAGCTCTTGTTTTGCTAACTACTATATATGTCTTCTAATTTATACCAAAGTTAAAACTAATTCCTATTTTCTCTTGCAATTATTACTACTCATCACTTTCACCAAAGATTAAAAAGACAAAAACAACATAAATATACCGTTTAATTTGACCTCAACAGCCATTTATATGGTTATTTGTGCACACTCAAAATTGAAGAACGTAAATGTCACTTGAGGCTAAAGTTACAGGACACATTTATGTATTACGCTAAATTAAAAAATATCACCATTCTTTGATAGCAATGACCTTATTATGTTTACTTTGAAGCTTTGGGTTCAAGCCTTGAAACGCTTTAATACGCATTACAATGCACGATTCGGACAATTGAGACCCTAAAGCGAATATTGAATATTGAGTGAAAAATAAAAAGAGACGTCACCATTCAAAATATTCTTTTACACTCGAAAAATAACAAGTAGCCAATAGAATAAATCGAGAAGTGGACTCATTATCTGCCGAGTTTCAAATCATATGCCAATGGTGTTAAAGAGCAATTTTTGGTTATCAAAAGAAGTGCTATTTAACATTTCCAGCAGTTTGCATATCAGAAACACACAG
This sequence comes from Solanum clarkiae, assembly GCA_011800125.2. Classification (NCBI taxonomy): domain Eukaryota; kingdom Viridiplantae; phylum Streptophyta; class Magnoliopsida; order Solanales; family Solanaceae; genus Solanum; species Solanum clarkiae. Next base: position 22,180,048 of record JAABOM020000007.1, read on the forward strand.
AAAGAAACATAAACACAATGTTTAGATGGAGATTGACAAAGGAACATAAAGAGAACTCATCAAACTCCTCCTACCCCTGCTTTGAATATGTTTTCCAAGTTAGAGTTTTTTCTCCATCTTTCTAAGAGTACTATGAGCTTCCCGCGCCAAAAAGGAGAGAAGAAATTAAACTGGGAACCCGTTTTTGCTCTGAAATGCCAAAATCAAGGTTTCACGTTCTCCCTAATGAACTTCTCCAGCTGAGAAATTTCACCGGACAAACCAGAAGCTTCGGCAACAATCACTCTGTTGTCGCATTGAGAAAACGCAAATGGTTCTCCAGGTGCACCAAGTGTATATTCATTAGAGATATCTGCATCAGATACTGCAGTTCTTGATGTACGAAGCTTGTCGCTGGATCAATAAGAAAACAAAACAAGTTATAAATAGCATTTCAACTTTTAAGGTTGTGCAGTGGTTATAATTCAGTGAGCCTCAAGTATATTAGCAAATAAAGCATGCAACAAGATTTCATGTTTGGGAAGGTTCTCCATGCGTAAGCTTTTTGCTGAATTAATGATATCAACAATTTATAAAGGGGGCTGTCGTTCATAATCAAAAGGAGAATAAACCATGCAACAAAGTATTTCACCATGGAACGGTAAAATTTCAACTCTTCCGAAGGCAGTTCTGCCTTTTTATGTGTTCGGATTAGAGTTATGTTTACACTCGCATAATATGTATGTATGCGTTCCAAGGAGATAGTGCAACCTCATCTACAAAAGGCAAATTGGTGTTTGTTATGAAAAAAATGCATGCAGAGTGTACTCTTACATTTCTTTCTCCAGCTGTTTTCGGATGAATTCTGCTGTATGTGCAGTTACTTTGTCAACCTTGTTGCAAAGGAGCAGTAGTGGAACTTTTTTCTTGACCACACTTGCTTTGGTCAAGATCTCATACAAGTACCTTCATACAAGAGGGATTATACGATGTAAAATTTAGTTAATCAGATATCCAATGCAAATTAACCACTGTCAATGTAAAGTATAAGCAGCAAATGATCAGTACTCAGAAGCAGGACGGCAGTTTGGTAAAAATTCCACAGAATCCACCACAAACACAATGCCAGCTGCTTGAGGCAGGAACTCATCTAGTTTCGGCCGAAGACGAGAGTGTCCTGGGACATCAACAACATGAACAGGCTTCAATTTCCCCTTCTGCAGCAAAAACCAAAACAGGTAGTATGTAATGTGAAATCCCATTCACAGATAAAAAGAATTCAGTATATCCATTACCAAAAAAAACTGATAGATCATCAGCAATTAATAAGATCCATCTTTCCCTTCTAAAGGTACAGATGACAAGGATATATGGGAAATGGTAGGGCAGAAAAGGGAAAACAAGAGAAGACTATGTCCATTACCTTGTCTTTCTCAGAGTGTAGTACAAAAATGCCTTCATTTGGCTCCATTGACGTCACGGTACCCTGATGGGCTGAACCATCTTTAAGCTGGTACATGCCAGCACATAAAGATCAGAATAAGTGAACTCTGAAAATATTATACAGGTCACATGTCAAAGAGTTACCTGGTAAAAAAGATATGTTTTGCCGCTTCCACTAAGCCCAGTGAGTACAATGGTGTTAGATGCTGTACGCTTGAACAAGCGAACTGCAGGCGAAGAAGTAAACAAAGGGAAATTCATCAAATTTCAGCCTCCAAAGAAAGTCAATATAGATGAGCAAACAATTTAAAACTAATATATGAAGCAATTCACTGAGGATCATCTTCATATAGAAATTACAAAAATGTGTGGCATTAAAGAGGAGAAAAAGAAGACAAAGGTAAGTCCCTCCTTCAAAAGAATGACAGAAATTGTCCACTCAGCCTAAAAGCATTTATATTCTTCACTCTGAAACAGGTGGGCAAGGCAAAATTTCCTTTTCCTTTGTGTTTTCCAGTAAGTTACAACAACTGCACGAGTATATGAGTTCTGGACCTTAGAACAACAACTTTAAGTGCTAATTATTGGTCTCTAACTTTATTTCTGTGTACATATTAAATGAATTTCTTAATGAAAATACAATGTTTGGGCAAAGTTAGACCAGACCTCTACAATGGCTTCTACCTCCGCCTGATTAGTGCAGTGCCTTTGTCATACATACTAGATTGTTTAGATTCTGACTAGAAATATATTCATTGTAAACTATTGGGAGCAGCTTATAACCACTAAAGCATCCATTGTCTGCATTGGTAAACAGGAGTTCCCCCCTCAACTGAAATAATAGCGGTGGAAGATAATTCAGTACTTCAGTTTGCAGTAGATTTAGATGGCTGGCTCCTACTAGCCCCCACCCAACCCCCAAGAAATGCATGTGTGAGTTCCCCCGCATATGGCTTAAGTGGCGAAGGCACCTTCCTTCGTGCTTGGCAAGCATTTCACAGTAGCCTAGCTTACTGCTAGCCTACACTGGAGCCAAGCTTGCAGGTTTTCCTGCATGTGGCTCGTTCGTGATAATTTGTTTGGATTTATGTGAACTAGTAGACGGATCACTAGGTGGGCATGCTCCCTACAGCATGAAGAACTGGTTAAGAATGGGATCCTATATTCCATCCCGGTATATGTCATCCTGCAAACACACTCAACGCACATTCATATATGAATGAAATTCACTTGTCAAATGTAAATTATCAGTCATTCTGTACAGAAAATTAGAGAAGAACTCTTATTTAATTTGGTTCTTAACAACATACAAGAAGGTTCTTAAGTAAGAGCTAAGAAACTTCACCGAATATGATGTTTTCTATAAATTGAATATTTTTTAATTATAATCATTAATAATACTTTAATAATTCACGTAATGATTCTTGATTTTGAACAAAAACATAATCTTTACGAATATTATACATAATTATTCAATTCCTTTGCTTTTAACACCACTTAAACCAAAGTAGAGAAATAACTTGAGTTTGCTAATCCTCAAATATGAAACACTAAAAAGTAAATAGAACTTTAAACAGAAGTGAATAATACACCAGAATACTGAAAAATCACTCAGAAAGAAAATTGATCAGAATTTTTTCTTAATACACCAGAATACTGAAAAATCACCCAGAAGGAAAGTGGTCAGCATTTTCTCTATCCTGAAAATGCACCCAGTACATAGAATGAAAGTTTTGTCGCAGCATCTAAAGATCAGAATATGTTTTCAATCACTGGAAAAAGACACACATAAATACTCAGGAAATCATCCACATAGATCAAATTGGTTGCTGAAGAATGACATCCAAAAAAGTTTCCAGAACAATAACTGGACTCCAATGAGAAGAAGAAGGATTCTAAGAAGAGAAATCAGAGAGCCTTGTATGCTGCCCTGCTAGCACTAGTGTGGGCCCTTTGGAAGGAAAGAAACAGGAGAACCTTTGATGAGATAGAGAATGATTCTTACATTTGAGGAATAGTCTCTCATTTCTAGCTTCTTTAGGGTGCACCCATCAGGCTCCAAGTTGGCTAGATGACTGTGTCATCTCTACTTTCTCACATACTGCTTGTATGCTGAAGATTTTTTCATTCCCTATAAAATTACTTACCTAATAACGGGAAGGGGAAGAATACTCTCCTGGAGTGATGACTAAAAGTTCAATACTCAAAAGACTCAATAATTAGGTCTCTATTCTATTTAAATAAAAGAACTTTCGAGAACAAGTGACGGAAATTCAATGTTCAAACTAATGACTCCATATTCAAACTTTGACAACATTTAGAAAAAAGAAGAACGTGTTCTCGTGAATAGTGAGCTTATTCAATATTTAGAGGAGGGATTCAACTTAGATTCATCATCAATGGGGAAATGAATCCTTCACTTGAAAAACACTGTAAGACTGACTGGAAGCACAGGAAAAAAAGCCAGTATAATCACAAAAAGAGGTGCAGCAGGAGCAATTCCGAAAAACATTATCATGATGCTAGAATGGTCATTGGAAGTAAGAGTGGTGCCTCCACAATAGTCGCTAGAAAGAGAGTAATTTATAACAGTCCTACTTTGCTTCAAATCAAACTTATGAAAAAAAGAAACCTTAGCCAAATAGAAAGCTTAAGACCGCTCACTCATGGGCAAAGCTACTGAATTCTATCAAAATTGTACAGACAGTAATATCCTAGAAAAAAAGAAGAGAAGAATTTTCCGGCAATGCTTGAAAAAATGTCAGAAGAATGCTAAGACAAAATAGGGTCAATGATCACCAAAGAGACACCCTAGAATGATCGCCAGAAAGAGACAAGAATAATGCACTCGTCAACAGAAAGAATTTTTTTTGGGCAGACAGATGGCATAAGGCCATTTGCTGGTGAGTAACAAACTCTAATACCATGAGAGAGAGAGAGAGAGAGAGAGAGAGAAGAAAACACCTACTGAATTTGGTTACTAGCAATATAAAAGAAGGCTCTTTATGTGGGAATTTTAAACTACGTGAAACATGGGAAACTTTATGAATCTTAGCTTTCTGATATTCTCCATTTTTATTATGATATTTTACTTTGTATAGATATTTTGGGACATTCCACAAGAATGGTATGATACACGTCTAGAAAAATGGCATGATCATGAAGATGTTACACATATATTCAAGAAGAATGGTTAACATAGAGAAACACTAGAAGAGTCTTATGTTATAAGGATATGTACAGAGAAGTTGTACAAATGGTTGCAGGATCATAAATGTTATATGAGAGAATGTGTAGACCTCTAAAGTCCAGCATATTCACAAGATGAATGTAGTGACAAAAAGATGCAAATGCTATGGATACACTGTCAAACAAAATTTCACAAGAACAAAATAATTATATTCAGCAAGTTGTGCAAGTATCACACACACAGGATAAAACGAGAACAGTTCAATTGAGATGGTTCTTTTCATGTCCCAAAGTAACCTCCAAATATACATGACCTAAGGAGTGAAACCACAGTGACTGTAGGTGTTCAGAGGGGACAAATTAAACCCAAAACTACTCATCCCAACATATTTGGAACTGAGGTACTAGAGTAAAATATGCTGACTGAGCTATGGTAATCAACATTTTGCTACCAAACAAAGAAATGCATATGTATAGTCCTTCAATAATCCCACTCTCTTCTAATCTAAACAAGTTACAATGCTAAATGGAAAAAAAAAAAAACTTTGATTTCCTAAGCCAAACTCAAAAATGTCAAAATTCGAACGAATTCAACACACCCATGAGAAGCCCAAACAAAATATAAGCAAAACAACTGAAATCTCTAACCCTAAGGGATACTTTAACAACTTACTGATTAACAAGAGAACGAGAGTGAATACTACAACTCCAATCGCAGTATAAACTTGAACAGGAGGTACATGATTGATGAATTCTTCAGCTTCATGTAACCATTGTTGCATTTGAATCTTCAATTCCTCCACTTTCTCCTTATCCATTTTTTTCCCCCAAAATTCTTCGCTCAATTCAATCTTTACCCTAAAAATTAAGCCTTATTCCAATTATATTACAAAAACAGATACAGATAGAAGCGCGTAAAGGGAATTAAATTTCGTCGGGAAACATTACCGGAACGGCGAAACCTCACCGGCGATCTAGAGGGCCACCGATGACTGAAGAGAAATCCGACTGTATCAAAACGGGTTTATTGAGAAGGGAATTTGGGCTTTAAAAGTCTATCCAAGTATTGGGCCTTTACTTATTGGACCTAAAATGAGGCCCATTGCCCAAAATTGTGATAATCTACAATAATAGGTACTTAATTTTTAAATTTTGAATCTTTTGATTTAAAAATTTAAAGTATATGTAATGTACACAAAATATCAAATTTAGATTCTTGTGTGAGAGAATGAATACAACAACAATAGCGCATTCGGTGTAATTTTACAAGTGAGATCTGGAGAGGAGAGGATATACGCAAACGTTGTTATTTTTGTAGGTTAAAGAGTTTGTTTACGATCGACAGGATTGCAAGTAGTGTGAAGAGTACAAGAGGAACTATCCCCAATCTCTTCTACATGTAGAGCAGTACACTCAACAATCTAATAATCTTGTATTATAATTTTTAACTTTCATAACTTTCTATTTAAGTTCATATTAAATTGAAGTTGAGTCAAGTCGTGTTTAATCATTTCCCCACCGAGTCCTTATGGTTCTTTACTAGTCTGCCTCTTTGTCTCCTAACTTCTGCTAAACCCACCATTCAATCATTTTAACTTGACCATATGTGCACCTCTTTTTGATATCCTCAAACCATCTCAATCTCGCCCGCTTCTCTTGTCTGCCATGAGAGTCACTTCCATGTTTCCTTGTATAGTTTCGTTCATAATCATATTTTTTTCTAGTAAGCCTACACATCTATCAAAGCATTACTATCTCTATTTCGATCATCTTCTAAACATGAACGTAGATTGTTCTAGGTCGATCAATGCTCGATTCTAAACAATAATGTTCGTCTAACCACTACTCTATAAAACTTACCTATAAACGCATACTTATCGCACCAATATCATAAAGAAGAGCCTCCATTTACCCATCCTATACCAATACAATATGCGACATCATCAAATTTTTCTATCTAATTATAAACACAAACACTTAAAATTCTCTCCTGAATATATCTTGTATATCAATCTTCACTTCTATCTCCACCTAAAAATTCGACAGTGAATATGAATCAAGATAATATACTTAATACAATAATAACAACATAGTGCAAATAACTTAATAAATATAGTAAATTGACATCTTTTTATTTTCTTGAAAAATACTACTAAAAGAAAAATCGATGAGAAATCGATTAAAAAATAATCCGACCTGCCGGATTCGAACCAGCGACCTAAGGATACCAGCAACTACTACAGTCCTCCGCTCTACCAACTGAGCTAAGGTCGGATATGTTATTTATTAATGGACAATTATAAAGTACACAAATTGATATGGACAATTGAACCATCAAAATTGAGGATTATGATAGAAGGTTAGTTGATTATCAAACGTTGTC
>JAABOM020000007.1:22187141-22237805 GCA_011800125.2 Solanum clarkiae
ATATACCTACGTTTAACTTTTTATTGTATTTGTTAGGCAACATATATATAATTAGTTATGGTTGATTATGATTTATACGCAAATGGACAATTAATTGACGTCGTCTATTTTAAATTCATTTGGTTGAGTCAATGAGACGTAATTTAATTAACTTTAAAGGATAATGTTTATCTAGAAAAATTCACCAGCTTTGAGTGACTTGTTCCAATAATATTTATCATAATATTTTCATTATATAAAATTTTATGGATAAGATAGGAGAAAGCTAGACTATTCTTAATTTATTTTTATCTAAAAAATATTATATAAAATCAATTTTTATGGGATAAAATAGGAGAAAGCTAGACTTTTCTTAATTTATTTCTATTAATATTATTAATTTATATTAAAGCTTAAATTTAAAAAAATGTGTTTTTAAGAATTTTATTTCTATTCTCAAATACTCAAATATATATATATATATATATATATATATATATATGAAAAGACCTCATGCATCTCAATATATTGCTTCTTTCACTTTGTTTGGATGGTTATTATCCGTCGTATGGTATCGTATCATATTATTCGTTTATATATAGTATTTATTTTGATTGTTACTTAAATTTTGTTGGATTGTATAATTATTTAAATTTATCATTTAATAATAAAGAAAAATATCATTTATTTAACGATTGATCTGGTGTGATCGCTTCATTACCTTATTATTTTTTTATTTTATCTTTATTTATTATTTAACAATCATATTTTATTATTTATCTTTTTTTATAGTAGTTCTATCTCATATTTTTTACTCTACTTAATTTTCTTATAAGTTTCTCATTGAAATTGTTGATGTGTAACATTATATAACGACAAATAATGATTCAATCTATCCAAATATCATATTTATTAATACAATATAATACCATATAATATAATACAATACATTATGAAGGAACATGTAACAACCCTCCAAACATAATTGTTGTATGACTAATTCATGATTTAAGTTTTATAAATTATTTTCATGTTTTAAGCACGAAAGAATTATTTTTAAAAGTAGCTTTTCATCTTTAGTTATTCTACTTTTAGGTACCTAATATTATTCTTGGTACCACTAACACTTCAAACTTTAATTAATCAAAGATGAATTTTTTTAATTAATTGCCTAAAGTTATTCTTTACATAGTGTAGAACATTCTCATGACAAGGAATAATAATAAAGAAGGAAAAAAATACGAATATTTTCTTTAACATTATGTATTACGAGTCGTTTGATAATTAGTTAGAAGCTAAGATATTCACGTATTAAATTTCACATAAATAATCTCATGTTTTCGATAATCTTTTTATCATTATATATGTATAAAATTCGAGACATTTAATATGGTGTTTAGTTGATAATTTTTAAAAGAATTTTTTAAAAAAATATTTGTGTGTTTATTCTCCTACTAAAAGCAAACAAACAAAAAAAATTTAGGTGTTGATTTGCTAAATATTAGGTGATAATTAGTAATTGTGCTAATGAGAATTAGGCAATAATTATTGGTTATTTAGTTGTATAATATTTGAGATTTAAGCGTTGATAACTCGCTAATCGTTATGATTTAATTAATGTTTTATTGAATAACTCTAATATTAAAATTTTTTATGAAATCTCATATTAGAATTACGTTAGACCAATAAAGAGAAATAAAAATAATCAAGAAAGGTATACGTTGCAAAACCATAAGTAACATCTACGATAAATAAAAAGAGTAAATAATAAATGAACTAAAAGATTATTAATGGCTATTAATCATGAAAACTAGTAAATAATAAAGAATATGTTTAATTGCTTATAGTAACTTATTTTTTAAATATTTATTTTATTTAATGTTCGTTGTTCATCTCTCCTCCTTCCTTCGTTAGTTTAGCTATAATAATAATAAATATTGCGAAAAATAGTGCCTATATGAAAAAGAAAATGAGTAAGTTGTATTTATAAAAAGCTATTTTTAGAATTTATTGGTAAGTGAAACATATTTTCTAATATAATATCACAAAACAGAAGATAATTTTTAACGGGAAATGAATAATAATAATATCTTACTTTTAATTAAAATAAGTAATATGAAATATGAAAAATGGCCAATAAGTGAACGAAACCATGTTTCCTTTTTTCCTTTTTTATTTTCTTAAATTATGATCAAAAAGTCAGGAGAAAAATACAATTTTTAGGCAAGATATATAAGACAACAATAAATACTAAAAATTAAATAAATTAGCAATATTTAAGGAATAAATTTGCCAGTTAATTTTTTAAAGTTTTTTTTAATTGTTTTTATAGCTGTGCCTTCTCTTTCATGTGCACTGTCTCTGTGTATGGAATTATATATCTACTTTTAAGTGCAATATTTTAAATACTAAATTGAAAAAATAATACTAATTATTAAAGAACTGACTTGTTTGTCTCACTTTTCAGATTTAAATAATTTTAAAAATAATCACTAAATAACTTAATTAATTCTCAAAAATTAATTATCGTATCAGGTACTTTATCAATCGAATGTTGAAATAAGTAAAAAAAAATCATATAATATTTTTATAATTAATTTTATAGATAATTAGATCATACCCTTGAATTAAATAGATCACTTTTTGTGTAATGAATTATTCACATTAATTATTGACGAAAATTGAACATAATTTAGAAGTTTTTTTATTTGGAAAATGCAACGAATTTTCAAAGTCCATGAATTTATACTTTGAATAGAAACCTCATGGTTTATTTAACATTTTCACACACTTTGTATGTGAAAAAACACGAGGGAACATGTTGACAATTTTGACCAAGTTAGAAAGTAAGAGAATGTTGAAAGTGGACACGATTAGAATTTGAAATTTATAAATTTTAAAAAATTAAAATTAAAATTTACATAAATTTAGAATAATAAAAATTTATTTGTCAAAATATCACACTTGAACGAATATAAATCTCACCGTCCAAGGATTTAAAATAATCTATCAAGAATTGAAACGTTAATTCCAAAACTATAAAAATAGTAAAATTAATGAGATCATAAATAACTCCATTAATCAATCTTATATACAACTTAAAACAAAGTATTTGACCTTTTTATCTTCTAAATCAAGTGTTAAATTTTTTTATTTGATGTTCGATATTTATATTAAAATTTAATTTTTTTGGATTTGTGTCACGTAAGAAATGTTAAATAGTTTATCATGTTTAATTCCTTTGAATTCGTAGTAAAAATTCTAATGTTAATGGATAGACTTTTCTATGAGCTAGTTAAAGTTGTTCTCCTTTTGTCCGTCTTCAATCGAGTTTGACTTTCTTCCATCATGTTAGGAGAGCAAGCGCAAGTGGCCTATGGAGAGTTAGATCCTCTTGTTTCTTCCCCCACGTGGAACTATTTAGTAGACGAGGATAGAAAAGGGCGAATCCTAGGCCGGATTCCTAATCTATTCGTTTCAGCTCTAGAGGACTGAGCTTTTGAGAGCACCACATTGCGATCAAACGGCGAATTTCAATGATGAAGAGAAAAGTCTAGTCTTCTTTTCATTTGAAAGAGGAATGAATGTCTTATTGAGGTTAATTACGGAAGAACCAAATAAAGACCATTCTCTTTCGGGATTCTCGATCCTATATGAGAGGAACCACCTCTTTCCCTGTATTCCCTTCTGTACAATGTTCAAAATGGTGAATTAAGGTAGAGTAGACCGATGATCCTGTAGTTATTTGGCTAGCTATTGAAAGAAAAAGTATTCTAATATAATTCTATAAGTAAGATACGAGCAAAATAACAATACTCAATTTTTATCCCTATTTTTCATGTAATATGCTTTAGATCTCTAATTAAAATTGAAAGTAATAAATCCTTTAATCATATTTAGTAGTTTCAAACTTATAAAAATCACATTTCCACACGACATTATAATTAAACTATAAGTAATATATTACCATTAATAGGGTATTTCATAAGTGAAATTCAAAAATTATATCATGTACATAAATTTCATCTCTATTTATTTTTACAACTCTAAATTAACTTGTAGTCATTGTAACCTCTGCTCTTCGGGTGAGTACTTTATACGCACCAAATAAATCATCAATGTGTAATGCTCAACTTGGATCAACCCCAAATCATTCGTGTGGACGATCATCATCATCTAAATCAACGGAGTCATTCCAAAGGATACCTCTATTTACATTGATAAGTTTTGCGTACATTTTACTCCCAGACTCGATTTAAATATATTAAAAAAAGCCACCATTGAAACCATGAACAATGCCGCTATTCATTCTGCTCCATTTACAACACAATGTGACCTTTCTGTAACCCTTTCTCTCTCCTCTCACTTTCTCTCTCTCTCTCTCTCTTTCTTCCTTCTCTGCAACTCCATGACCTTGATTATTATTTTTTCACCTTGGGAAACAAACCTCAACCAAACCCCATTACTAAATTAACATTTTCTTGAACAATCAACAAAAGAAATTAGGTTTTATTAATTTATTCTTCAAGCTAAAACGAACTCCCAACAAACACCAAAAATCGAAAACCCCATTTCACCTTCTTGGGGTTTTTTAAAAGATGATTGAACCCAAAAAAACAACCAGAAACAGAGGTTTCTATGTCAGAATGAAGCTTTCAAACAGCAACAATGGCGGAATCAGCAGAAACAGAGGGTTCTTCTGTTACAGATATTTCAAATGGATTCTCTGGTTTTCACTTTCATTCTGTTTTTTCGCTTCATTTCTCTTCAATCACAAACCAAACCCCATTTCTAAAATCACCGTTCCTCAATACTCAAAAGCTTCTCGTGCTCTCATTGAATATCCTGATAAACAACACCATAGAGGTAAAAATCACCATTATAGCAATTTTTGGGGGTTTTCTGTTTGTTATTACTTTATTTCATCTGTTTGGGGTTTTTTGTTTCAGATTTGTTGAACGGGTTGAAGATTTACGTTTACGACTTGCCATCGAAATACAACTCCGATTGGTTATCAAACGAGAGATGCAGTAACCATTTATTTGCATCTGAAGTTGCTATACATCAAGCTCTATTAAACAACAATGATATTCGAACATTTGAGCCATTTGAAGCTGATTTCTTCTTCGTACCTGTTTACGTATCGTGTAATTTCAGTACCATCAATGGATTCCCTGCTATTGGACATGCTCGGTCATTGATTTCATCAGCTATCGACCTCATTTCTTCGCAATTTCCTTTCTGGAATCGGAGCTCAGGTTCCGACCATATCTTCGTTGCTTCTCATGATTTCGGGTCCTGTTTTCACACATTGGTGAGCCCATAAGACAATAATATCATTTCTTCTTATCGCTCTCATGATCGAGTTTTTGAATTTATGATTTTTTTTTTATCTTCAGGAGGATGTGGCTATGGCGGATGGGATACCAGAATTTTTGAAAAATTCAATTATATTACAAACATTTGGTGTTAAATACGATCATCCATGTCAACGAGCTGAACATATAGTGATTCCGCCGTATGTTTCGCCGGAAAGTGTACGGAAAACGCTTGCTACGTCGGACGTCAATGGCCGCCGTGATATTTTTGCGTTTTTCAGGGGTAAAATGGAAGTTCACCCCAAAAATGTCAGCGGGCGTTTTTACAGCAAGTAAGTCACTGTTAAAACTAAACGAAACGCGTACGAGTAGACACTTAAATTGTTCAAAAATTGTAAGAAATAGATTCACGCGTCTTATTTAAGATGTGTATGTTTATTTATTCAATTTTTGAATAATTCAAGTGCCCGTGTTAGTTGAAGTCTAAGTTAAAAAGCGTTACATAAAGAAATTTGAATTGTGTTGTATAAAAAGACTAAAATGACCTTTTTTGTGTGATTTTTCAGGAAAGTTCGTACTGTTATATTGAAAAAATACGGGAACGATCGGAGGTTTTACCTGAAACGTAATCGATTTATCGGTTATCAATCGGAGATTTTACGATCAACCTTTTGCTTATGTCCATTGGGATGGGCTCCATGGAGTCCAAGGCTAGTTGAATCAGTTGTTTTAGGTTGCGTACCGGTGATCATCGCCGACGGCATTGACCTTCCGTTCTCCTCCGCCGTGCCGTGGCCGGAAATCTCCGTCACGGTGGCGGAGAAGGACGTCGGAAAACTCGGCAAGATTCTCGAGAACGTGGCTTCCACCAATCTGAGCATAATACAGCAGAATTTGTGGGACCCGAGAATTAGAAGAGCCCTACTGTTTAATGATCGGACGGTGGAGGGAGATGCCACGTGGCAGGTTTTGCATGCTTTGACGAAGAAGTTGAGTAGGTCCCATTCCAGGTCAAGAGTTTCCGACGAATGAGATCATGACGCGTGGCTTGATTCTATGACGGATAGAATCTTAGTAGTGCCAGCTAGGAAAAAAGGCTCGCTTATCGAGGTCGAAATGTGTGAATGTGGGAAACAGCTATGGAGGTATATATTGCTTGATTGGTTATCTGAACTTTTATCTTGTCGACGAAGAATTGAACGAAAAGTGAGGCCGATAGTGTGCTGAGTTGGCACAATGTGATTGGAGGAGGATGAGCTGGGTTGGGACAGGAGTTTATAGTTGTACATGTGAAAAAAGAATATTATTTTATTATTTGATTTAATTGGAAAAAATAATTAGAAAAAAAAAAAAGAGACAGGATGCTTATGCTTTGCTGTATAATTCCATTGTTTTTTTGTTTTTTTCTGTTCAAAGAATTATTGTAGAAATTTTAGACGAAATAATTATACTTGAGTCAAGAATTTATTGAAAATAATTACTCTTATCAAATAAAGTTTGTGTATATATATTGATTTCTTTGAAATTTTATTTGTGAAATTATACTATAATAATGAGATACAGAGACTATTTTTGAAAATCCTCATCTAAAAATCAAGTCCATAAGTAAAAGATATTACTCTCTCCATTTTCATTTTATGTGACATTCTTTAACTTGACACTATGTTTAAGAAAAAAATAAGACTTTAAAAACTTGTGGTCTAAAATCATTCTAAGAAATTTGTGTGGTTGAGATTCATTTCATTAAGGCTAAAAGATAAATTTTAAAGGTAAAGTGTTTCCAATTAGAGTAAGGTAATATTTTTTTGGGATGAATTAAAAGGGAAAAAATTACACATAAAATGGGACAGAGGGAGTACTGGATATGAAAAAAGGAACAGGAAAAGAGAAAAAATAATTGAAAACAATTAATAGTACATAAATACGATAAAAGTAAACTAATATAAAATAAATAATGACAATATAAGATATAGAAACACGATTATTTCAATTGGCCTACAATATCATAAAATCATATATCAATCTACCTTCTTCTATCCTAATATATAACTTTTACTTTGATATATCTAAAATTATACTAAATATATTATTAGTAGTATCAATAGTTCGAATTCGAGATATCTCATTAACGATCGGATATGAGTGGGTGAAACAATGAATGAGGAGATTCAGTGGAGACATTATTTTATTTTACCCAAGAAACATAATGTGTACCAGCAAGAAGACAGCAAGGATGTGTCAGAAACTTTAATGTTTGGTATTTTTATTAGTATAGAAACGTTATAAAAGACAGTAAATTGTACTACTCTTCAATTATACAACTTGTCACGGGTGGGAATATTGCAAAACTAATCCCTTGTATTTGGACGTGAGTTCAAACTAGCCCTTATCTTGATTCTGACTCGAGACTCGACTTAACTAAAATATTAGTAAGAGACATAATTTTAATCTCGATTTCAATTTTAGGCTTGATCTTGACTTCTATTTCGTCTAAGAACTTTGATCCTTGACTTAATATTAATTCGAAATTCGATAATCGATTCGAGTCATGATTAGGATTCAATGCTATAACTTGAAACCTAACTCCAACCTTGATAGTAAATTGATATTGAAGTATAGTGGATATCCCAGCTTAAAATAAGAAGTTCACATCGGCAAAACACTAAAAGAGAGGTTAGACGTATAAATAAGCAAGTCTTATCTTTTAGTGCTGAGTTTTAAAATCGTGTGGGCCCTGGGTCCAAAACGAATAATATTACTAATGGGTTGGACCATTACACATGGTATCAACTAGTAAAATTGTATCATGACTACTCTTGTGTTAACATTGTCGATGTGGGCTAAAGTTCAACTGAATTTAGGCAAATCCCGATAAGACAGACAGACCTTAGTATTGAATCTAGACAAATTTCAAGACACTGAGTCTATGGAGGAGGTGTATGTAACACCCAACTTAATATAAAAAATGCCACATCAATAGGACACATAGAGATATTTATTAAGTATACAAGTAATCAAGTTCTGCCTAATAGTAAAGTTGTACGAGTCAGACCCAAAACGAATAATATCTTGAGTACAAGTGGGGATTAAGGTCGAAAGTCAAGTAGTCGACAATCAGATTTGGGACCAGAGTAGAAAATTAAATCATTAATTTAGTTAGAGTCAGGCTCTAAATCAAGAATCGAATGAGAGCCTGATTTGTGGTTGAGTTTGTCAGGGTCAGAATCAGGATCGGATCTTGAGTAACTAGTTGGAATCGAAAGCCGAATCCTAAATCAAATAAAGTTGAAAAAATATTTTTGTATTTTTTTAAAAAAATATTTTTTATTATTTTGTTGGTCACGGGTTGTAGAATGAAACCAAACAACAATACTGACCAAAAGTAAAATTTGAGTCCCCAACCAAAGTAACACTGTTTTTAAGGAATTTTTGAGGGGCCCTTTTTGGCCTCCATTTTTGTCTCCTACGCCACCTTTCTCATTCTTTTCCCATCATCTCTTATGCTTAGCATAAAAATTATGTATGAGACGACAAATTTGGAATAACGATAAAATTATTTTTAAATATTATTATTATTATATGATTTTATTGTGAATTGATAATATTATAATATATAGAAAAATGTATGAAAAGTATTTTTGAACTTGATGTAAGTTATTAATCTCACTTCTTAACTATTGGCAGTTATAAAAATACTCATCTATTTGACTAATTAAATTAAAATACATCCTCGATCTACAGTGGTGAAGCTAGCATTTTCATCAAGGGTGTTCATACTTTTAGAACATTGGTGAGTGATTTTTGTATCAAGGGTGCTCAACAATTGATATATATCAGAATATCTATATTTAACCTATATATTCGGAAAAATTTTCCGACGAAAGGTGTTCATGTGACCACCTTTGGACGAATGTAGCTCCGTCTCTGCCGATCTATCATAAGTATTAAAAATACCCTTAACTTGGCAAAAATTTAGGGACGTGTTTCACTCTTGTTATAAAATCATGAATGTATTTAAGTTCAATTAGTCAATTAGATGGATATATTTAACACTATCAATAGTTCGAGGATGAAACTAACAATTCGTCCCAAGTTTAGAGGATGTTTTTAATATTTTTCTCTAATATATATATGTGTCTCTGTACTTTTTTACTTAGTGTTTAATCATAAATTTTTGAATATTTGTGACAAGTTATTTTTTAATGAAATTTCATTATGTGCTCGACGATGGATTTTTAGAAAAATATTAACGCTAGAAAATCTCACTTTGAAGATAAAATATACCTAAAATTTAAACTCAAAATCTTTGATTAAGAATATGGTAAAACTTATTAATCCACCATGACTTTAGTGCCTACCAAATACAATTAACAACTTGAAGTATTTTATATTATATATAATTAGTGACATAATTAAACTTCAAATTTAATAAATGTATTATTATCTTAGTTGAAGTCTTGTCCCTTTCATGAATTCACTTAGAGATTAAGGAAACTTCTAAAGCATATATTTGGTCCAGAACTTGGACAACTACTTAATTAATTAATTAATAATTAACTTAATTAGCCAGTAGTAGTAGCCTAGGTGAGTTACAATATGTTTTAAGAATATATCAAAAGTATTTAATGTGTGCTAATCTTAATAAAATCAATCATAATCATTTCAAGCCGTTTGAATCGACCATTAATATTTGCATTAATATAAACTGTTATTAAGGATGCATTAGCTATATATTTTCAGAGTCGCATCGCACGGAACCTTTTTAAGGAGAACGCACTCTTTAAAATGAAAAAAGAATCATATTCAGAACTCGAACTCAGGATCTATAGTAAAGAGTGGAGAGACACCATTCATCCTACCGCAGTTCTTATCTTCTTGATAGTATTTAATCTGTATCAATATTGACGATGCATAAAGTGTGTAGTAAATTAATAATACAAGAAAAAACGTGAGCGAAAGTTGAATTGATAATAAATAAAATCTTGAGCCGCAAATTAGTAGTAATTCAATCGAAAATGAAAAAAGTGAATTCTTGATTTATAATGACCATTCATTTGAAAATATACATGTAAGTGATAAGAGAAAGGAAATAAATCGTTTAAATCACACATATGAATGCAACGATACTACTGCAACATTCATATATTAGCTGTAATTTCGTAAGTGAAATCTGAAAACTCCAAACCTATCATATCATTTAGTAGTACTAAAGATATGCTTTTGAAAATAATTGGAGTTTCGAATTTAATTTTGTACTAACAAACTATATGCCAAATTTATTATGTTTGAAAATCATTCATACTACAAAACAAGAAAAGTAAGATGGTCATCAATATAAGAGTGGAAATTTAGAAAAATTAGGTAGATGTCAAATTTAATAAATTTAATAGGATTGTACAAAGTAGTAGTAAAATTTAATAGCAATAAAAGAGATGATTTTAATACTTTTCTTCAACTTATTTTTCTTAAATTGATATTAATTAATAATCATAATTAGTAGAAGAATTAACAAATCATCCAAAAAGAGGAATCACTTGTTAACTTAAATTGATGTACTATCAAATAATTAAATTTTGTTGGATAAGTCGATCCATTAAAAAAAAATTTCATTGAGTCGATGAAAATTCTGACGTCATCACTTATACAGTCCACATCATATTATGTTTTTTCTTGGAAGCTAAGAAAGTGAAGAGAAAAGAATTATACAAAGTTGCTTCTAAGCATTAAAAAAATCCTTAAAGGGAGGGTCCACATTTTTATGGAAATTAAAACTATATATTATATACCAAGGTCCTAAATGTATACCCCACAAACACAATAACCTAAACACATTGACATACCCTACTCATTTCAACTCACAATTTGCCCTTTTACAGATTGGTGGACCATATTATATACACTTTTTTTATGTTCAAATTACAATCATGAACCCATCAAGGCCCTAGGTGATGTGGTGCATA
The DNA here is from genome assembly GCA_011800125.2 of Solanum clarkiae. Lineage (NCBI taxonomy): Eukaryota > Viridiplantae > Streptophyta > Magnoliopsida > Solanales > Solanaceae > Solanum > Solanum clarkiae. Next base: position 22,198,399 of record JAABOM020000007.1, read on the forward strand.
ATTAGTCTAATGATATTAATAATCATGTATATTATATACTTTGCTTATTGTGTAATCACCTTGTAGATTATTACTCAATGTCCAATTGACCAACTTTTTTGGGGGGTGAGTTACATGGATATAGGTGGCATTTTACGTGTTTATGCAAGGTAAGGTTGCGTATAACAGACTCTTACGGTCAGGTTTTTTTCGGACTCTGCGAATAGCGGAAGCTTTAGTGTGCCGAATTTGCCTTTTATTGGGTCATCTTATATCAAATTAAAATATTTAAATGTGCATTTTTTAAGTTAGGGTATTTATTTATCAGTTGAAGCCAAATTATAACATTTATATCTACGTATTATTGTCTTTTTGATTTTCTATAGACCAAAAATACTATAAGAAATTTCATTTTCTTTTTCTGATTTTTCGAAACCTACTTAACGTCTGGACTCGACTATTTTCGGATCTTGACCTCAAAATTAGCGAAGATTGGAGGAATTTCAATCATGTCGTCAATAGTAACATGAAATGACTTCTAAAGGAATTATAAACTTTAAAGAACTGTTATTTTGTTCTCACAAAGTTCGATCTATCCAATTCAGATTTTCATTATGTAAAGTCGATTAAAGAAAGAAGTGCTCTTTGGTAGGATTTTTTTAGGAAAAAGTACACAAATTAGAGTTAATATAAAATTATTTATTCTTAAAAGACCCAATATAAACTATTTATCATTAATGGACCCATTACCCAAACTATTTACACCCATTACCCAAACTATTTACCTTTCTATCCCTTTATCCTTTTTTATTTTGCATGCTGACGTCAGCATAAATACCCTGAAACTATGGGTATATATGATTTTTTTTAAGAAACAAATAAAAAAATTATTAAACTCTAAATTAGTAGAAAATATATTCGTTATATACTATGTCGGTATATATATACCATATCGGTATCATATAGTATTGAACTTAATCATCTGTGATACCCTGTTTGTATATGTATACCTTATTGGTATATTATAGAAGTAGATGTTGATGTCATGCTGACATCAGCGCGCGAATTTTAATATTTGGGGGGCAAAATTTAATTGTGTGGGGATGCAAAATGTAAAGGGGTATATGAATATAAATATTTTCATTTAAAGAGGTACAAGCTTAATTTTTCCATTTTCTTATTCACAAAACTCGAATCGCATGACTATTAATCAAGAACAATTTAAATTACATTTTAGGACAAATTAATTTTGTGCATTAGAAAGAAATTCAATGATAAGATTATTGGATTTGGTTTATAGATAAGAAAGAAATACGAGAAACCCAAATGGGACCTTTATGTACCCTCAAAACCCTAAAAAGTCATCATAAAGCCCAATGACAATTAAAAGTATGTAGATTCCCTTCCCTTCATGTTAAGTCAATAATAGTAGTAAGTCATCATGAGCTTCGAGACGGATAAGATTCTTTCATCTTTAACTAAAAATTATAATTTTAAATTCGTTATTTCTTTTAGGAGCCTTACATAGTGCAAATATAAGTCTTGAGTTTGGGTTGTGAAATTAAAAAAATATATTCTGATAGAAACTGATTTCTACTTTCATAAGTTTTACATGATGTAAATTTGAATTGCCCTAGTTTACGATCAGATAAATAATTTATCGAGAGTTCGTACGAGAGTTGATTTGATTGTACTAAATATGCTAGAACATTTTCGAGATGCTAAGGAGAAAGACATACTTCGATTAATCGACAATATGTTTCGTTCAAGTAAAATTGATCTGACTTAAAATGAATATCAAACATCAACAACAATAGATCCAGTGGAATCTCATAAGTAGAGTTCGAGGAGGGTAAAATATACGCAAACCTTACCATTACTTCATAGAGATAAGGACGTTGTTTCCGAAAAACCCCTATCTCAAAAATATTAACCCAAAATAAATATCAAATATCAGACAAAAAAAATAGTTATCCTTTAGCTTTGAGACAAATGATTGAGCATATGACAATGCAGATAGAGACCCTACTAGATGTGGAGTGTGAGCTGTGTTAGCACATGTATTGCTACCTCTACATAACAAAAGAAAACTAAAGAGGAAATTAAAGCCATGTGAGGAATTATTTGTTGAGGATATTTTTGCATTTAAGTTTTGTCTTGTTGAATGGAAACAACTAATGATATGATTTGAATTGTTTTTTTTTCAATTGGGGGTAGGGGAAGGGAAAATCGGGAGGGGGATTACAATGTGGGGAATCGAACCCTCACCAATAAGGTGGGAGTTCAGATAGTTAACCAACTGAGCTAATAAGATTCCCCGATATGATTTGAATTGTGTAATCACATTGCCTAGGTATTTATGATAATTATATTAAATTAATTATTCACTTAATGATTTCTCTAATATCAATATTATAGAAATTTTGTGTAATGGTATATCTAGAGGTTCTTACATTTGCTTAGTACTCCTTCTGTTCATCTTTACTTGGCCTCTATATTAATAGAATGCTAGAAAATAAGTAATCCTCTTGTTTTGTGAAGAAATTATTTTTTAGAAAAAAAACCCATTTATTTTGTGTACCAAATTTACACATATTTTAAAGTAAAATCCCCCAAGGCCCAAGCATTGTCATCCCCAGGCAAACAACTTCTAGGCCCAAAAGAAAAAAAGAAATGAAAAGCCCAAAAGGTAACTTTTGAAGAATTTCCATGGGCTTGGGCCCTTTAACCCAAATCAACCAGAAATAGATCTGCTTTAACTTTTTAGCCACTTTTTGGAAAGGAATATGAATATAGCCACTTTGATGCATAAATAATTAAAAGAGACAGGTAACTTGAGATATGACAATCTACTGTGAATGTAGGTACTTATTGAACAGGCTAGGAGAAGTGGAACCGAATCATGTGTTTAAGGAACAAAACAAAGTGACGGACACATTGGCAAAGTAGGAGCAAGGAAGACAGATTATAGTGACACTACTATTTTTGTAGTTCCTTAGGTGTTTGCCGCAGAACAGACAGACACCCTAGGAACTAGTTATGTTTAGAAAAACAAACTCAAATATTTTGATTTTCATGGATTGAGATGTGGCCTGAAACAAACTTAAATAGTCTATAGTGGGATTTATCAATTTATTGTTTTTGGTATGTGGGCCTTTGATATTTTAGTTGTCTTCCCCTATTCACATTTTAGATTTTTATATATCATGTGACCTCTTTCACATGCAATTTTTGACTATTTCTAGTATAAATAAATAAATAAATAAATTCTAATTATAGAAATAAGATATATAGTGGTAAAAAATATATATTTTTGCATCTGTGTTGAATTTTGAATCTTGCCATGTAAACTAAAAATATGTGAAATAAAGCAAAATATTCTTTAATTTTGTGCTATTAAATATATTATGTTTCTTCATTTATTCATATTTTTAATTATTTTTTAAACAAAAATTCTGTCTCTATCACGAACTGGTATTGGAGTAACAAATTCCTTTATATGGTGGTATCCAACCCTTACCTACCATTGTGGTCCAATGTGCATCAATCACAAAGTCATACAATCATATCCCCTTTTACAAATATAGCAAAAGAAATATTTTGGATGTGTGAATTATTGTTAATTGAGTATATATTAACTACTTCTTGGAGAAAATTGCTTTATATGTCATAAGCAAGTCAAATATTTCTCATAGAACTTCAATGTTTTACCATAAAAAAGAAAAAATTTAAAGAACAAAAAGTTAACTTCTTTTCCTATTGTTCCACCTAAAAAAAAGGAAAACACAATAAATAATTTAAAAAGTCTAGGTCAAAATCTATGTCGTCCAGACTTTTCAAAATTGTTATCATACTCGAGTCGATTCCTTAAAATATGCATTATTTTTTAAAAAAATTTGACACATATTCAATAATATTTTTAAAGAATCTGAACAATACATCAACCAAAATATATGAGCTTCAAATTATCTAATTTATAGGAAACAACCAAAAAAATTGATGTCATGCCATTTCCATCATCTTCTACTATATAGAAAGTTGAAATCATTTTCTTTTTACTCAAAGGGATAAGTTCAATTTTTTTATATTCATTTCTTTAATAGCCAAAAAAGCCTCCTAAATTTTTGGCTCATTGAATTTTTAGTCATTATTTTGTCTTAGTCTTTGATTTATATTGCTACATTTATACATATAATATATATTTTTCCCTTCATTCTTTTTGACCTTTCAACTGCTCTTTGATTAGTTTAATTTCCCATCAATTCTCTGTCCCACACACTTACCAACATGAGCTAAAAGATTTTTAAATTTATGAGTTCTCAATTTCAAATATCAAAGTCATAGGTTCGATTGAATCACAAATTATACACATAGTCAAATCCAAAATTTTAAATTTATAGGTTTTGATCGATTTCTCAACATAAATATATAATTTGTATCAAAACCACTAAGTTCGGCAGAACTATATTGTAGACCTTGCTAACTCACTAACCAACATGAACTAATATACATTTTATTCAGAGAGTTAGATCCAACATTTTAAGTCTATACATAGACTTTGGTTTCCAAGATAATTGATTTCTTAACACAAATATCGAGTCCGTATCAAAATTATTGAACTCGATAGAAATATATTGTAGATTCAAGATTTTAACTTTATAGGTTTTGACTTCCAAGATAGTTGATTTCTCTAAACAAATACATAGTCTATATCAAAATTACTGAATTCGACAGAACTATATCATAGATCCAAGATTTTAACTTTATAGGTTTAGGTTTCCAAGATACTTTCTCTGTTCGCTTTTACTTGTCATTATCTCACTTATCGAGGTCAAACTATATGAACTTTAACTAATATTTTTAAGAAATATTTTTCATCATATTAATATGAGAAGGATTGTAACTAATAGAATTTTTACCATCTAAGTTTTGAAGTCTAATCAAGTTCACCTCGAAAAGCGAATTACAGAGTCAACTAGTGAGTTGGACATAAGTGTTGTTTATAAAATAGACAAAAAGCCAAGATTAGTGTATAGTAGTTATCTTGTCTTATTTTTCAGAAGAAAGAAGAAAGAAGAAAGAGAGATATGGAAGAGATGGGAATGGGCAAAAGCCATGAAATTTTGCAATTGATGAATCATGTCATACAAGGTAGGTGGTTCTCTCTTTTTGCTTCATTTCTCATCATGGCTGGTGCTGGTGCTACTTATCTTTTTGGTACATACTCTAAAGAAATAAAATCCTCACTTGGATATGACCAAACAACACTTAATCTGTTAGGATTCTTTAAGGATCTTGGTGCTAATGTTGGTGTTTTATCTGGTTTACTTGCTGAGGTTACTCCAACATGGTTTGTTTTACTTGTTGGTGCTACCATGAATTTCATTGGATATTTCATGATATGGTTGTCTGTTGTTGGAAAAATCTCTAAACCAAAAGTTTGGCTCATTTGTGTCTACATATGTGTTGGTGCTAACTCTCAGAATTTCGCGAATACCGGTGCTCTTGTTACATCTGTTAGAAACTTCCCTCAGAGTAGAGGAAACATGATTGGTTTATTGAAAGGTTTTACTGGATTAAGTGGTGCTATAATGACACAATTATACTTAGCTCTTTATGGAAATGATGCTAAGTCACTTATTTTGCTTATAGCTTGGCTTCCTGCTGCTGTATCTGTCATATTTGTTTACACGATTCGTGAAATGAGAGTCGTTAGCCTCCCAAATCAGTTGAGGGTGTTCTACTATTGTTTAGCTATAGCGATTGTGCTCGCGCTGTTTCTTATGGTGATGACATTGGTTGAGAGAGCTGTTACATTTTCTCATGCTGCTTATGTTGGTTCTGCTGCTGTGGCTTGTGCTTTGTTGTTTCTGCCTCTTGTGGTTTTCGTTAGAGAAGAGTTGGGTGCTTTTAGTAGAATGAATAGGATTGATCCTCCGCGAGTAGTTACTCCTCCACCAGTAGTGGTGCTAGAGAAAGAGGAGACTAACTGTTTTTCGTTCAACCACATTTTCTTGAATAAACCAGAAAGAGGTGAAGATTATAGTATATTGCAAGCACTTTTGAGTACTGATATGTTGATTCTATTCGTTGCTACCTTCTGTGGACTTGGAACGAGCTTGACTGCTGTCGATAACTTGGGACAGATAGGGGAGTCATTAGGATATCCAACAACAACAATCAAGTCCTTTGTGTCACTTCTTAGCATATGGAACTTTTTTGGGAGAATTTTCTCAGGATTTGTATCTGAGGCGTTGCTCGTTAAGTACAAATTCCCAAGGACTCTTATGATGACATTAGTCCTTTTGTTATCCTGTATTGGACTACTCCTCATCGCGTTTCCATTCAACGGATCAGTATACGTTGCATCAGTGATCATCGGGTTCTCATTTGGCGCACAGTTGCCTTTACTCTTCTCAATCATTTCTGAACTTTTCGGATTGAAGTACTACTCCACATTGTTCAATTGTGGTCAATTGGCTAGTCCTCTTGGCTCATACATCTTGAATGTGAAAGTCACTGGACCACTCTACGACAGAGAGGCATTGAAGGATCTCGCCAAAAGGGGCTTAACTAGATCATCTGTCAAAGAATTGACATGTATCGGATCCCAATGTTATCGACAGGCTTTTATTATCTTGGCTAGTGTCGCGTTTTTTGGCGCGTTAGCCTCGTTGGTTTTGGTTGCAAGAACTAGAAATTTTTATAAAGGTGATATATACAAGAAGTTTAGAGAGCAAGCTGAGGCAATTGAGGCAGAAATGGCTTCAGCAAACAATAAATAGTATACACTAAGAACATAAACAGAATTTTAAGGCCAAAATATGGTGAAAACATTATAGAATTTTGGTTTATGTAATAGTTTTATTATGTATCAATCAATCCTTTGAAAAGAAAAATTGCCATTTTCGATCTTTTTTTTTTTTATGACAAGGGGAAGCTGCAATCGCTATCCTTTGGGTGCATACAGTGCACTATGCAAGCTCGGTGCAATGAGCTCCTAAGTTGCTCGGACTCTTCACTTTTGGTGCTGCACCCATGTCGACACGACATGGGTGTAGGTATGGGATCCGTGTCCGATTTCGAGTACTTTGACCAATATCGATGGGAAAAGTTTGGACGGTTTTAACAATTTCTGTGATCATACAAAAGGTAAGGTGAAACTGAAGAAAATGAAATATCTTTTATATAGAAATTTCTATGTCATGTCTTTTTCTTTAATCTCCTTCCAGGATTTTCTTTAAGTTCTCCACATAATATCTTATAATTTAGGTTTTATCACTCTATTTTTAAATATTTTGATTATTTTTAGGCGAATCCCGGCACCCGTATCCATACATGGATCTATATTTTCAAATCTTAAAAATTTAAATCATGAAGGATCTGACCTCTAAATCCGCACTCGTATCAGACACCCGCACCAGAGTCTGAGCAACTTAAACGAGCTCGACCCAGAAGACAAACAATTGCACACCCGGTGCAACGAGCTCGACTCAGAAGACAAACTCCTTGCTTTTGCTGGCAAAAGGGTTTTGACTTTGAGACCTTCAACATGAAAGTCTGAAGTCCAAACCACTATGCTACCCCGAAGGGTTGTGATTTTCTGTCTCTGTATGCATTCATAGCAATATAGTAAATTATTGGACAGTTGAGAAGAAAATTGAACATTAAAAGTTTTAAAATTTTGCTACAACTTGGTACTAAAAATATAGTGATAGCTAGTTTTGTCTGTTGGGCACACAAGTTAAAATAATCAGACTAATTTGAATATGCATCACTTAGGGTTTATAAGGGGGAAGCACATTATAGGACTCTCTTTTGGGCTCGATTAATTCAAATACATGCCACTTAAGGTTTATTAAAGGAGAAATAACTGACATTCTCTTTGGACTCGATTAATTCAGATACACGTCACATAAGGTTCATTAGAGGAGGGACGATTAATATTCTCATTGGGGGCTTGATCAATTCGGATACACCTCACGCATGATTCATTAAAAGGAGGAATATTTCGTACTCTTTTTTGAGACACGACTCATTCAGATATGCGTCACTTCAGGCTCATTAAAAGCTCTCCCTATAATCCTAACAAAATTCTCTATTTTTGGTACTCTTTTTTGAGACACGAATGATTCAGATATGCGTCACTTTAGGCTCATTAAAAGCTCTCCCTATAATCCTAACAACATTCTCTATTTTTTTGGGTTCTAATTACAAGACTCAAACTAAGAGTTCCAACAAGCAAAGTTCAATTAATCTAAGAGTTCTAGGCACTATTAAATATGATGAACAAATTAGCCCAATCTATATATATCTTATTTCAATGAATAAATATCGAGTTAATTTCGCATAAGATCATCAAATTATAACATAATAGCGGAAAAATCATTAAATTAATCTTGGAAATAATGAAATCACTCAACTTTCATTTAATTTCAAAATCATCATTATTTTTTTAAACGAAGAGTACTTCTGTTAATTAAATAATTACTTCAAATTCACGCTCAAATAGATTATCCATGACTCATTCCGACCCAACATTTGAAACTTTCTACAAACAAACAGAGAGTTAAAAATTATCCATCCCACCATTGTGTTCGAGGTTCATGCACGATAATAGACATATAAAGTAAATTATTTTGACGAGGAAGAAAGTCGAAGCATTAAAACAGTAATACCAAAAAAAGAAGGCGACAAAAAGAAAAACAATGGAAAATTAGCAGACCAAAAATGCAATTCATCCAAAAAATAAAGGACGTAAATGAAAAAGAAACTACATTTTTCATTTTCCCGGGCAAAACCCGAGGGCTATAAATAGAAGTTGAAGGAACAAATTTTTCCCCTTTTTGCTTTTCTCTTATCAAAATCTCAAATAAGCATAAGAGAATTATTGTATAATTCATCCATTTATAGAATTATTTTGTTTAATTTTGTTGTTGTTGAAGAAATTTAGATGGATGAACCGCTGGATTTTGAATTTGAAGAACCATCGGTCGTCAGCCCTATTGTTACTAAGCACAAAAAGTAAGTTTTTTTTTTTTTTTTTGAAATTTTTAACAGTTGTTTTGTGTTGTTTTTTTTTCATGTTTCAAATGCTGATTAGATTGCAAAAATGAAAAAAAAAACCCAGATGCTAGGTATCTAGGGTTTTGAGTTGTGAGGTGGTTTATTTGAGTATCTTAGGGTTGGTTTAGTAGGAGGGATAAAGGGATAATTAGTTTTCGGGATTAATTTTAGGATGAGGTATGGTTGGGGATAAAATTGCGGGATAACTTATCCAGGAATTAGTTATCTCGGCATTGTAGTGTTACTTTTACTCTATGTTGAGTGTTGGGATAATAATCTTGGGATAGCTTGTTTGCAACCAAATGAGTCCTTAGAGTAGAGTTAGAGTCAGGATTTGAAGGTTATGGGTTGGAGATTTTTAGTCATTTTTGAGTTACTAGGTTCTAAATTGTTACTCGGTTGGTTTCAATTTGAACGTGTTTGCATTAACTTATTTTAAGTGCTTTTAAGTCAAAATAGCTATTAAGCACCTTTTTAATGTTTGGATGAATTTAGAAAATACTTATAAGCACTTGATTTTAAGCTAAAATTATAAAAATAAGCCAAAAGTTGATTGTTTGGGTTTTGACTTGTCATGGAGTTTAAGAAAGTAAAAAAGCTTTTGAATCTTGTGGTATTAAACTAAAGATATGTATAATGTACCAAAATACAGTTTAATCTTGTTGTCTAAAACATATAATGTGGAAGTTAGAATTGATTCAGTTGAATTGGTAATTTACATGTCTACACTCTAGAAAACGAAATATGATCAAGATGATTCCTGTGATACTTAGAAGAAGGTAGTTAGCCACATAGCTTACTCATGATAAGCCAAGATTTAGCTGGGTCTCACAATCCACCATCTCAATTGTAATGAATCAATACAACGTCTAGATTTTAACAAAAGAAGGTAAATGTAGGTTTATATATGACAAGTGAGATTTTAAGTTTTCTCCTTAATGACAAGAGGGGATTGTTTTGATGGTAAGCACCCTCTACCTTCAAGCCTAAGATTGTGCTTTCAAGTCACCAAAGGAGAAAAAAGGTGAAAGCTTCTGGGGAGAGGTAAAAAAAAAAATTATTTAGATGAAGATCAGTTCTTTTATTTAATAAAAAAGGCTATCTCCTTGATAAAACTCACGATAAATCACAAATTTCTCCAAACATAGGAATATTTAAAATGATTTTCAAATGAATATCAGGCTTCTTCATTTTCCAGGGTATGAAGTTTGATCTTTTGATCAAACAATTTCTTTCAGAGTTAGTTCTAAACGGAAAACCTGAAAATTGATGCTCTCTGTCCAAGTTTAAATCGAACAGCCTTCCAAATATGGCCCCTAGAAGTTGGTGCCTTTCTTCTTATGGAGGTACATATTTGGGTTTGATTAAAGAATACACATGTTGTGTACAAAAAAATTAGTGCCTGGTAGATCAGTGTTATCTGGCTGACTGCTTTTTCTTGTTTTGGTCAAAATAATAGCTTCTTTTTGGATCAAGATTGATCTGTTCTTTGAATTGAATACTTTATTAAAATAATCAAGTTATTTTTGCAGATACGGGAGTCCTCTAACCGGTTGAAATTAATCAGGATATCTAATTCAGTCATATGCCATTTAAGTTTAAACTGCAATTAGCATTTTTCCACCTTAACTTTGAATCTCACATGTGTCATTCCCAGGCATAATTTCTCCCTCTTATTTGCTTTCTGCTGAGAGACGAGGAAAAAGAGGGGATGCTCCTGGAACTTTGGATGGGATCGACATGTACTTGTGTAAATGTACTTAGGATATAATTGAGATTCTTTTTTGTGTATTTACAAGATTAAGTACTCCTAATAAAGAAAAGAGAAAGGGAATGGAAAAGAAAAGAGTGGTGTAAGTTTAGGTAAAGAAGAGAGCTAGAGATTTTCCTCCTGGTATTGAAGTTTAATTAATATTTGTAACTTAAGTAGGTATATGGTGCTTGATGCAATTATGTACAGTTTTTTAGTTTAATGTACTGTTTACGCTGTTACTCCTTTCCGAATAAGTTCAAGGCAAGATAGGTTGCTGAACTATTGAATATCTCCTTGCTCTTATGTATAAAAATCAAGGTCTTTTTCTTCACTGGCTTGACATCTTTCCATTCCTAAACGGTTCGGTAAGTCATTGCTCCAACTTCATTGAAACACTTGCACACCTCTATAGAGATATTATGTGGACCACATGCTTTGGTGATCTCATATTTATTCATGGCATTATTTACTTAAGCAGACCAATGATATGAGTGTAGCTAAAATTTCTGTGCTGGTGTTTGGAGATCTGTAAAGTTATCCTTGGCCTCTTTTATTATTTGGACAAAAACTGTTAGGACTGAAGTATATGGTGCCTTTAATTTGATATGTTAGGTTGACAATACCAATTGGATTACTTATCCAAAATCAAGAAATATCTATACCATTTGAATCCATAGAGATCGTGGAGAGTGTTGCAGTTATCTGCCATTTAGAGCCACGTTTCTCATGTTAATCCTAGTGATGTCCGAGTTTTCTAATAACAAATGTCGTCTGCTTCTTGTTCCCATACTTTCTAATAGTCAAGGATATCTACCTCTGAGGTAGGGATAAGGTCGGTGTACATGCTACCCTCCCTAAATCCCACTTTGTGGGAGTATATTAGGTACATTGTTTTGAGAAGCGAGAAGCGGAAAAAAGCAACGAGGGCTCGCTTCACAGAAGCGAGAAGCATGAAGCGAAGCGCACACTTTTTTTTTCAAATAAAGCGCTTTTTAGTATAAAACTAAAAAATATTAAATACGCATAAATAAGCAATCAAGAACTCAATAGAGGTAACATATTAAGCAAATCTTTCAAGTTTCAACTTAGATTAAAAAGTAAATAGATAGTCAAATGGCATATACCAAATAACACTGGTACATAACCAACAGACAGAGTGAGCAAAATTCTATTCTTCAGCAAGATCCTCAAACTCCTGAAATGTCATAACCACGGCTTCTACTTGGTCTCATCTTCTTCATCATCAGAGGGCTTATCAACAAGGATTCTACTTCTACTTGAACTTGAAAACAGGGCAGCAAAATTTTAAAAAAATAAAATAAAATAGAGCACTACAAAATATAAACAGAACTTCTGTTACAGAAATGCAGACCGCAGAGAAACTGAAAAGAACTGATAAAGGAAAAACACTAGCAAAAGAAGACACAGAGAAATAGAAAAAGAATTGAGAAGAAGAGGAGAAGAAGAAGAAGGGGAGGAGGAGGAGGAGGAGGGCTTACCTGGAGACTGAAGAAGAGAGACTGGAGTCGCGATAGCAGCAGAGCAAAAATATTTAGCTAATTTAAAGTCTTACCATTTTTAAATAAAAAAAACCCTAAACAGCGCTTAAGCGATGCTTTTGTCACTTCAACAAGAAGTGCGCTTCACGCTTCAGAAGTAGAAGCGTGCGTTTTTTCCAGTGCTTCTTGCTTCAACCAGTTTAAGCGCCAGACCTGCGCTTCGCTTTTAAGCGCGCTTTAAGCGCTGAAGGGAGCCCTTTTAATAACACTGACTAGGTGTGTTGTTGTTGCCCCTGAAATAGTAAATACATAGAATATGCATAATTTTTACCTGATAGAGAATGTAGCACTAGATGCAGGCTAGTCTCTTGTTCATTTCTTCCATCCTCATTATTCAGCCTATTGAATGGTCTTAACACTGTAGTACTTTCTTATGTTTTCTTATTTCAATCAATATTTTCTAGGAAGAAGGTAATCGGCTTAGATGATCTTCTCAGTGATTTCTACCAAGTGAAGGGTGACATACCTAAGAAGGGATCTAAACGCGCAAAGATTCAGAAGTCTGACGAGTCGGATGATGATCTGGATACCAAAGAAGCAGAGGTTTATAACTATGTTGCCAAATGCCAACAACAGGTAGGAATCTTTTCTTTTTTGTTTTTTCCAGTTGGGTATGGTTCTCAATCTGATCCTAATATTTGGCAACAATGAATTTTGTTTTCTTTGTAGATGAATGAAATAAGCACTGATGATCAGATGCCATTATGGGGTCTTCAAGTTTTTGGGGACCAGGTTTTATTTATGAACTAAGAGTGCCTAGCGTTCACTTGACACTGATGGTTTATTGAGTTTGAATGAATTATAACGTATACATTTCCTGTCTGACCTGCAGAAAGCTGCGCCCACACTTACTTTTCCTGAGCTTAGGAGTTGTGTCCTTTTGCAGTCCTTTATGGGGCATGAAGTTAATTCATTGTTAGAACTCAAAACAGAAGAAGGTGTTGTCTCCTCCTCTTCCTCATTTTTTTCCTCAATTTTTGCTGATACTTTTCACAGTTATGCTTTGTTAATGACATCTCTATCTTCAGATTTAACTCTATGCTGAATTTATCTGAGCTATAAGTGTACTAGTGCTGGCAAAATGGATAAAGTACTGAAAGTATCTGCTGAACCCGCCAATGTAGAAATGGATTAGATACATGATTTCTTCAACTTATTAAATGTGATCAAGCCATGTAACTTGTGGTAAAAAATGCATGAACTACTGGTCTAAAAGGGTAAATCGGAATTCTCATCCTGACTGGTGTACAGTCCATAAGTTCCGTTTTGCTGCTACTGAGCTAATCTGGAATGTGCATAGCAAGGTTTTTAATTTTTGTTTTGGGGGGAGTGCATGAAGGGGCTTCTTTATTTGTATCCTATTTTATGTGTTAGCATTTGATTTGGAATGGTGTTTAAGAAAAAGGAAGACTTTTGAAACTTTTGGTCTAAAATAATCCTTGTATATTTTTGGTTGTAAATTATTTCATTAAGGGCAAAAAAAAATAAATTTGAAGTTAAATTATTTCTAGTTATAGTAAGGTGGCATTCTTTTTGGAACGGGTTAAAAAGGAAAGGGTGCCATGTAAAATGAGATGGATTTTTCGGTTATAAAAAGGGTGTGTGTGTGTGTGGCGGAGGGAGCAATATTTTGTCAAACTATTCCATTGATGTTGAATCAAATTTGTTAATGAATTCTTATCTTGTGAAATATGCTAGTAGAACATACGGATCCATATTATCTGTCATTCGATCTGTTTTTTGTGTGTATTAAATATGAGGGTTTGGATGTTTTATCCATTTTTGCATAACTTGTTTTCAACCCGCCCATATTCGATCTGATTCTCCCATTTGACAGCATTTGTTATAACTCAATAACATGTTTTTTAGAATATTCAAATGAGTTTGTAATCAGTTTTATTGAAAATTAACTGTGGGGTTCCGTATCCATGATGCTATTGTAGGAGAAACATTTTTGGAGGGATTGCTTGTGAACGGTTGGCTTTTGAAATTGGTCACTGATCATGGTCAAGTTGAAAAGTGCATAGGAGCATGGACATTTAGTCTCAGTGAGTAGTAATTCTTTCCAATTATTGATGCTGAAGGATTCTGTAGTTACAATTGCCTTATGCCCTCTCAGTGTTATATTCACCAAAAGAAGAGTTAAGGGCAGCAGCCTGTGAATTTTGGTGTTCTATTCTTTTACCTAAAAATCAGGTTTTCAACTCTCCACGAATGAATTATATATTATCTGTGTACTAATGCAAATTTCTTAAGTTATTTTTCTCTCCTCATGCTTTATAAGGTTGATGTTGTAATGTTTGAGATGCAATGGTTGCCAAACCATTCAGAACTGAGGCGAGCACTTGAAGTATATGGCTTTCTTTTGGATTTCCCTTCCAAATCTTCATCCAGCATGGAAATTGTGAATGGAGGTACACAAATTCCACCTTAGTCTGATTCCTCCTTACAGCAATAATTGTCCCCTGCAAATCAAGCTTCTCTTCTATGTAAAATCTTATTTGCTTCAAGCCATACTTTTACATAGTAGCATAAATTCTTGGCTTGCAAGGAAGTCTTCCTAACTACAAGCAGAAGAGCAGTGGGGAAAGCTTATATCAGGGTACTAGATATCATGGCACAAATTTAATGTGCATGCATGTTTTTCAAATAAGGTTTTAGTTATTCACTTTACATATTGGCAGCTAAATTAACTGGTTGTAAATTTCCATAATTTTTGGATCGAACTGGAAATGCGATAAAATGGGAACTAGAGCTTATAAAATGGGCAAGAGTGTAAGGTAATTTATTAATTTAGCACTACGAGTCTTTTTGTTAGTCTTTTAACATTGGCAAACTTGGCTTTAGACCTTTAAGGACGTACATAGTTTCTTAGGGTCTTGGGATTTCATTACTAGTATAGTGTTATTCAGTGTTTAGTATTTACAAGGGCCATATTTCGTACTCATCTATTACAAATCCTCACAACTTTACATGCTGTGCCTATATTTCGTACTCATCTATTACAAATCCTCACAACTTTACATGCTGTGCCTTAGATTCTGATGCTGCTGGACCGCCTCAAAATATCATTTACTGGATAAAGTATGTTTCTGTTTGTTGCCAAGCAAGGTATATGATGTGCCGGTCTACTTTTGAAGCTTTATTTTTGTTTTTGGGATTGTAAATCTTCATTTAACTGTGTCAATTGTTTAGAAATTGGATACTTTGGAACCTACTTTTGATCTTAATCAGTTAGGTTGTTCTGTTAGTCCAGAATCATGACATTATATTAGATCTAATCTTTGCTTTTCGTTTATTGTAGAACTACACGTTCAGTTTTCTCAACATTGGAGGTAGAAGATCTGATTACCTCGGTGATGTACCTCTTCTTAGATAGGCAACTTATTGGCCTATCTTCAGCATTGAAGGAATGCTTGCACTCACTTATTAGCTTCTTTAGTGATGAAGCATTCCATTTTAGCTGTCAGAAAATAGCAAAATCTCTCGCCCGCAGGTTCTTTCTAATAGATTTCATTGATTTCTATATTAGTTTGACTGCATTCTAAATTTATATAGTACCTCCAATATTCAATTGTTTCTTATTCCTCCCCCACTTAGTAGAAAGAGAGAAAGTGGAAAGAGGAGATAAATTTATTGGCAGAATCAGACAAGTTGCATATGAATACGAACTTGGAACATACACCGCTTAAAAGACGGCATTTTGAATCTCGTTTTGTGTGAAATTTAATCCTTTTTTTATTACTACTGTTTCTTTTTTACTTGGTTACCTTTACTAATTTTACTGTCAATACTTTTCTTTCTTCAATATTTTCTGTGTAGCTTTTTTACTTGTGCATTTTTTTCTTCAAAAAAACTGCTTTGGAAAAGTATTTCTTGAACCCAGGGTCTACCAGAAACTTCTATACCCCACAAAGGTTGGTAAGATCTACATAGATCCCACTCGTGGGACTACACTAGGTATGTTGCTGTTGTTCTTGTTATTTGTCCGGGCGACTGATTTGCAAAGCATGTTAAAAGTTGAAATTGTTTTATTCTGACACTTCGCATCTTAAGTATTAGTAGCTACTGTTCGTTCATTTCTGTTTGCCCTTGGAGCTTAATAATTTAGATATCTGTTTTGGTGGATCTTTAGATAGAGAAGTTTCATCTTCTTTCAATACTCCTAGCGTTAAAGTTATATGACAGTTCAAATCATTTCTTCAGAGTCCCTACTGATGTCAACTGCTTGAGATGTGTGGAGAGCGTAGCTGGACTGGATGGTCGGTCCAAGCATCTAAGGAGTGTGCTGGCCTTTCAGTTTCTTGTAGCATGTTTTGATGACAAGGTAGCTTTGATGTGCTTTTACTATTACTACTACCATTTTAGTATCCTTTCTGTGCCCCTCATATACTTGTCATGCCAGCTATTGAAATGTGTTTTTTCTTGTGGAGCTAACAATATTTTTGGTCTACGTTAACTAAATACTCGTGGCAGCTACATGATGAAGAACAGGTCTTGAGATCTCTAATCTCCATCAATCTGAAGGACAAGAACTGTGATCTTCTCAAAATGTATATTCATCTGGTTCTCGCTGAGAACTGGCTGTTTTGCAACCCGTTGTTAAAATATAAACCGATAATCAATCAGATGTGGAGTGTGTTGCTGAGAAACTGTTCCTGTCAAATAACTAGCACAGATTTGAGGTCTTATGCTTCTAAGGTAAACATAACAATGAGGTGTGGGGTGTGTGCCTTAGTTGTTTTTCAGACGACTCCTGATGTTCATTGTTTTTGTTAGGTTCGTAGTAAAGCATCATATCTTCTTCAAGGCAGCGCCACAAGATGACTCTGTCCTAGCGCAGAAAATTCTTCGTCAAGTGAATCTGGGGGTGACAAAAGTAACTAACTCTGAGCATAAGCGATCGATGCATTTTATGTATAATTTACAGATATGAGATGCTTCTTCGATTCGTGATGGAACCAGAAGATTCATCCTATAGCATCTACAAGAAAGTTGACAGTTTTAGATGGCCATCTGCTACTGACAAATTTTTGGTAAGAATGCAGTTTTTGTTGAGACTGATCGTTCTGCCGAGTTCTTTTGTCATTCTGGCCCCCTCACTAGATGGAACATGTTATATGCAGTCTTTGCACTGTATAGTATTTGTACACTGCTTATAGGGGATGTTTTGTGCACTGGGCTGTCTTTTTTCGAAAATGAAGATATCTCCTTTTTAGGTGTCTATTTTGATTGTCCTTAATTTCGAAAGTTGTGCAAGTAATAGTTCTTATCCGAAACATCTAATGTTTGTTCATATATTTCTCCAACCTTCAACTCTCATACGAGCTCCTGACGTTTCATTCATCTGATCGTACAGACATGGAACTGTGTTCTGGTAAGAACCAGGCTTCATGGCCCAAGTAATATTCAACCTTCAATATTTGATTATTACTCACTTTTATAAATAAATAAAAATTGAAATGTAAGACTTTTTTAGAAAATATAGAATTAATAAAATATTTTAGTAACAAATAAAGATATGAAATTGGACTTCTAGTGGACATCCCATAAAGTTAATTAATTAACATGATACAAGAGAAAAAAAAAACTTGTATGTAATTTAAAATAAGTTTAAGTTGATTATATGAGTTTTAATGTCTCTATTTAACTTTAATTGATAGTATAATAAAAAAGTTTCACTTGCGATAACACCAACAACAAATTCAATAAAATTCAGGGAGGATGAGGTGTTAATAGTCTTATTCAAAGATTGTTTTCAACGGACCTTCGATTCATATAAAACTCTCTCAGGATAATTTCAGAAAAATCAATTATTAACCAAACAATTTTTAAAAAATAAAATTTCGTCAAAACAAAACAAAAACAAAATTATATGTAATTTTGACATGATTTTCAAAATTCAAAATTACACTTTTTTTCTACATTTTTGGTTAAAGAAAAAAGAGAAGGAATATGAAAAAAAAAGAAAAAAGAAAAAGAGATGGAATCAAGAATAAAGTCCTTCGAAATTTGAAAAATTAGGCTCGGACTCTTCCCAAACCAATTAATATCAGCTTCGGAAAGCCGTTGGAAGTCCAAACCTAAGAAGTTTTTCTCTTTTTTTCCTCTTTTTTTCTTTCTATCTTCTTTATTTTCCCTCCTTCCAAATCAAAACCCCTTTTCTGAGGAAAAAAAATCAAAGATTTAATCACATTTTTTAAGAAAAATTCTTTACTTCTCAAAGAAAAGCAAAAAAACTAAGAAAGTTTTCAGCTTTATGTTGAATTTGAGTATATGAGAGTTTATTTCATAGAAAAAAATTGTGGGATTTGAGTTTTTGAAGTGATTTATCAACTTGGGTTTCTTGAATTTTTGGTTAAAAAAGCATTCTTGATTGATTATCCAACTTGGGTTTAGAATTTTTTTGCTAAAAAAGCTTTCTTATTACTACTTATAAGAAATGAAAGGGGATAGAATGGCAAAAAGATCATCTTTTGGAAGCATTGTAAGGAAGAGGTTATCAGATATTACAAATTCACTTCCACAAACACAGCAAAAATCACCTATTGATGTCGATAAGGTTTCGCCTGATGTTTCTTCAATGAAGGATTACATTAATCATCTTGCCAAAGTATGGTTCTTTTCTTGTTTTGTTTTTTTATTTTATGGGTGTTTTCTGAATTTATGTTTTGTGATTTAGTTGAACTTACTGAGGACATGAAATTAGATAGGAGGGTGTGGAGGTTACGGATTAGGGTAGAAGAGTAATAGATAAACAGTGTATTGTATTGCTGTCCTTGTTTCGTGTTAGTAGTCGTAGTAATGCTCTTACCGAGGACATGAAATTAGATAAGAGGATGTGGAGGTTAAGGGTTAGGGTAGAAGAGTAGTAGATAACAATGTATTGTCTAGCTGTCCTGATTCGTATTAGTAGTCGTAGTAATATTGTCTAGCTGTCCTTATTCGTATTAGTAGTCGTAGTAATGCTCTTGCCGAGGACATGAAATTAGATAAGAGGATGTGGAGGTCAAGGGTTAGGGTAGAAGAGTAGTAGATAACAGTGTATTGTCTAGCTGTCCTTATTCGTATTAGTAGTCGTAGTAATGCTCTTACCGAGGACATGAAATTAGATAAGAGGGTGTGGAGGTTAAGGGTTAGGCTAGAAGAGTAGTAGATAACAGTGTGTATTGTTTTGCTGCCCTTGTTCGTATTAGTAGTCGTGGTAATGCTCCCATAGTTTCTTGTTTTTTGATTTTTTTGTACTAGCTGATGATTAGTTGTACCTCGACTATCGTATTGTTTTGTTGCAGTTATGTTACTATCTATTGTTTTTGTTATTAGCTGTCATTTCTGGTACTTCGGTTCTTTTTCTGGACTATTTCTCCTCGAGGTGAGTCTATTAGAAACAACTTCTCTACCACTGAGGTAGGGGTGAAGTCTGAGTACACTCTACCTTCCCGAGACCCTATTTTGTGACTACACAAGATATGTTGTTGTTGTATTTTTTGTGATTTGTGTGTGATTTTCTGATTTTTGTGTTGTTCTTTGGTTGCTTGAAACAGGAAAATGTTGCATTGGTGAAAATTGTTCAAGAAAAGAAGTATGTAATAGTGTAGAATAGTAACCAATTTAGACCATGCTGGTATCTTTTTATTTTTTTTAACATTAATTTATGTTTTTTCTAATGTTTTGATTATGTTAACAGTAAAATTATAGAGTTGAGTGGACTTGAGCTTCAAAAAATGAGGATTCATCTTCAAAAATTGCATCTGCAAAACTGGAATCTTGCTCAATCAAATAGTCATATGTTGGCGGTCAGTTTTTTGTCTTCGTTGATGAGTAATTTCTGATTAAGTAGTGTTCTTGCATTGAGGAAAAACTACCGAAATTAATTTACGATCCTTTATTGATTAATTTTGCAGGAACTCAATTTGAACAGAGAAAAGGTAAAATACTTTCTTTAAAAAAAGATTGTCACGGGGAAACTAGAGTTCCTTGTTAACCATGAGCTAGTAATTTGTCTTGTAACAGATGAAATCGCTACAACATGAGCTGGTTTGCAAAGAAGTATTACTTAAATCGCGGAAGTTAGAAGAGGTAAGGATTTTGTACTCTCTCTAATTTGTTACATTCTGCTGAAAGAAATGCTAATGTATAATATTTTTGGCGCATGCAATCTTGTTCATGCCTATGGTCATCTTTGCATAGCATGCAGTTTCATCGATTTGGTTTGAGTGGAATAAGTTGCCTTTTTATGTTCAATTTGGTCATGCATAAGTTCACGAGACTCCATAACGTACTCATAGAGTAAATGATCTATGAATATCATCCCAAGTCAGGTCTTCCACTTAAATCACTTACCTTGACCTCTTGGCAATATGTGAAGTTTCATCAATTTGGTTTGAGTAGAATAAGTTGCTTGTTACGTTCGGTTTGGTCATGCTAAGTTCATCTTGGTAATAGCATGAATTTCCCATGTTTGAGACAAAACCTTGAACAATTGAAAACTACTTCGAAAAATTCTGAACTTGTTCAAAGTTCAGGTGTAGTGTGTAACAAGTGATTGTAGTGATTAAGATGCTTAAAAAACTCAATGTGAAGGAATTGATAGTTCAATGTATGTGTGCTTAAATCGAAGTTTGTCTTTTATGCAACATAATATGACGTCTTCATATACCTCCTTAATGAGCTTGGAAAGTTCCATGCTGCAAATTGGAAGCCTCTTTTTTGCTTGTCACATAGTCTTTGGATGTAAATTGTTAGATTAGCCCAGTGCTGCTTTTCGATGTTGATCATTAGAGGCATAAACTAGTGTCAACTTCATGTAGTTGCAGGAACAAGAAGAACTAAAGGACCAGCCCACGAATGACTTGCAGGTGTGCTACTTGAACTTCCAATTTGTTCTCTACTGCAATTATATTGTGATTCCTCTATCTTCTTTCACTAAGTAGATTTTCGCGTTTTTGGCTTTAGGATGCAGAGTTTATGGATATCGACTCTCAGTTGAACAAACACAGTAGTAAACCTAGAAATGGTAACAGACGCCCGCGTGCTACAAGAAGTCAATGTAAATGCTAGTTTCCACTTGTGCATTTTTCTTGATTTTCCAATTCATCTTCGCGATTACTTAACTGTTAGTTTATCTTTCACAGCTATGGGCCATTCTACAACCTCTAAACAAGCTGCAGAAAAAGAAGCAGCAGAAAACAAAAGGTTAGTTTTCTTTACAGCAGAATTTTATCTGGTATCATAGGTGTTGCTTTGTTGCTCCACATTGGCTTCCACACACGAACGTTAAAAATGTGAACTTGTTTGATGCTATGTTGCTCGGACTCTTCAAAAGTATCAACGGATGCGTGTCTGATTCACCAAAAATAGTGTATTTTAGGAGAATCCGACACGAGTGCGGCATTGAAAGTGAAGAGTCCACAACTTAGGTCTTATGGAAACTTAACATTGTTATTGTATGTTACTCCAAAAATGAGTGTTTCCTCATTCAAAATTCCATAACTTAAGAACTGGTTTAATAAAATATATTGATGTGAGGAGGACGAACATATTTTTACTAGATATATCATCCGTGATTGCTTGTATCTCAAGACATTTTCCGAACAAATCATATCCTTTTCAGGCGATGTTTGAGAAGAAAGTCTACTAATTCCAAAGTCCAGCAGACAGAACCAGCAGCAGAGGACTTGTTTGAATTAGAAGGCCTTGCTGTACCCTTTAACAGCCCGGTTCACATAGACGGTTTTGTTCCATCGCCTTCCCATGACAAGGAAAATGTAGCGCAACTTTCGCGAAGGTCTTCTATTGGAAGGCCATCTCGTAAAGCAGCCGAAAAGGTCCAGTCCTATAAAGAGATTCCAGTTAATATCAAAATGAGAAGAGTTGCATGAGCTTTATTGAGTTTGAAGAGATTATTACAACTCCATATATGTAAGCTGTGTTTATTCTATGTATTTAAAACCAGTTAAACTGTCTCCATGACTACAAATTAGTTCAATCATGTAACCTTGGATCATATCAGTTGGAAATGATTCTCCCTTTGAATTTGTTCGTCTGGTTTTGACTTTACGTAGAGTTACAGAATGTAACGAAGACTTTTAAATTGTGTCTATTTAAATTAAAGATATGTAGAATGTATCAACATGCCTTTCAATCTTGTGGTCTTAAATATGTAACGTGGAAAGTAAGAATAAAGAGAGTTGTCAATATAGAAAACATTCTTTTCTGAACGAACTAAAAAGGAAAATAAGATAAATAAATGGAAGAGGAGGGAGTAGAAAACAACTTTAGAGCAGAATCAAGTTATGTCATTTGCTAAATTTTAGGTAGTCAAGCCTTGTCTAGTTTTTTCTTCCTTGTTTTTTTTATTAGTATTCATAAACTATCTTGTCCTTCGATGTTACAATTGTTGTTTTTTCTGCATCGATTATAGTATTATGTGCTGTTGCTACTGTTTTCTTCTCCATTATGTTTCAACATGACTGCTTCACTATTATATCTTTCTTTCCACGCTTGTTTTCATTATGCTTTACTTGAGAGGTTTTATCAGAAATAGTCTTTCTATCCGCTCCACCTTGGCTTGCTAGGTCATGTATAAATGTTGATTTTTTTGAAGGCCTATAGAACATGAAATAAATTGGAGGAAAAGGTAACCAAATCCTTCCTTAGTTTCCAAAATTTTGTTTTCATTCAATCGTTTGATATTTGTATTAGAATTTGCTTAATTTGGATTCGCACCAGAGAATCCACACTAAAGATAAAGTATTTTCTAATAAATCTAATTTTCATATACGAGGTTTGAGCCGAGACTTTTGATTCAGAATATAAGAATACTTATAACTCAACAACGATGATTGATCTTGTTGTACCCAAAAACTTTTTTTTTTCCTTAGAAGATTAAATATAATGATATTATTACTACTTAACCTATTCTATAATTAAGACTTCAGCTGACTTTCTCTTGCTTTTTGACCCACAAAATTAAAGTATCATAAATCATTTGTTTAACCAACCCCTTATAATGAAATATAAATGAGCATCTAATATTTATTTTATTATAACCTAAAATTAACCTAAGCTTTTTATTAGGGGCAACTACCACTTGGGATTCCAAGCTAAAGTGTAGTGAAGTGACTAGGTAGCTATCTTTTGGGCCCTACTTTCGTGGAACCCAATGGGCCACCCTTTATTTTTTAGCCCACAAACCTACCCTACCCTACCAAAAGTGGGTCCACATTGCATTGAGTTGCGCGTTAAGAATACTTTTTGACTATTTTGCCACTTAGAAAAATGGGCAAATATAAATTTTTTAACTATTTAAGTAAAGATGAAAGTATTAAGTTTTGAGAATTGGTTACCATAACAATATATTGTCTCTGTCCTATTTTGTATGAGTTAGTTTGATTTAACACAGGGTTTAAGAAAAAAAAAATTTAAAATGTGTGATCTAAAATAAATGGTAGATGATTGTGTGACTCTAAATCATTTCAGTAGGATAAAATGGATATTTTAAAGTCAAATTATAATTATATATATATAGTTGGACTGACTAAAAAAAGTAAGCCATATAAAGTGGGTTAGAAGTACTAAAAATTTTATAAGGTGGGGTTCAGATGCAGATTTTATTTTTTTATCTAGTTAAGATGGATAAGTTATTTATGACGATATTTGACTTAGCTTTCGGATTCTGGCGCTGCAGGGGGTCTGGCACAACTTTCCCAAAAAATCATATGAGTGGGTCCACAAAGAGCCCAACAAGAGGCCCAGGTGGCCTTCCGGTGGCAGGGGATGCCTGGTAGGATTTTTTGGACCAAGGAACAAGAAATATACGATTTCAGCAGTTTTCTGTGGGTGTTAGCCAATGGATTATGGTGTTGCAGGGGTCCGACCCAACTTTTTCGAAAAATCATATAAATGGGTCCACAATGAGACTGACAAGAGGCCTAGGTGGGCCACCGACGGCAGGGGACGCCTAATAGGATTTTATGGGCCAAGGAACAGGAAACAAGCGATTTCTACAATTTTTCCTATGGGCGTTAGCCTTGGAATTCTACCGCTGCTGGGGTCCAACATAACTTTCCCAAAATATCATATGAGTTGATCTGCAATGAGCCTGGAAAGAGGCCCAGGTGGCCCACCGGTAGGGAAAGAGAACGCCTGGTAGGATTTTATGGGCCAAGGAATAGGAAAAAAGTGATTTAGGCAGTTTTCTATAGGTATTAACCCACAGATTTAGGCACTACAAGGGGGTCCACCGCAACTTTCCTGATAAATCATACGAGTAGGTCCGCAACGAGCCCGGTAAGAGGCCTACATGACCCACTGACAGCGAGGGACGCCTCGTAGGATTTTATGGGTCAAGGAATAGGAAATAGACGATTTCGATAGTTTTCTGTGGGTGTTAGCCCATGATTTTTGGCACTACAGGGGGGTCCAACGCAACTTTCCCAAACAATCATACGATTGGGTCCATAGCAAGCCCAACAAGAGGCCAAGTAGCCCAGCGGCGACGGGGGACTCTTGGTAGGATTTTATGGACCAAGGAACAGGAAATAGGCAATTTCGACAGTTTTTTGTTGGTGTTAGCCTACGGATTCTAGCGCTGTTGGGGGGTCTGAAGCAACTTTCTCGAAAAATCATACGAGTGGGTCTACAATGAGCCAGCAAGAGGTCCAGGTGGCCCGCCAGTGGCAGGGGACTCTTGGTAGGATTTTTTGTGCCAAGGAACAAGAATAGGCGATTTTGGCAGTTTTCTGTGGGTGTTAGCCCACGGATTCTAGTGCTGCAGGGGGGTCTGGCGCTGCAGGGGGGTCCGATATAACTTTTTAGAAAAATTATACGAGTGGGTCTGCAAAGAGCCCAACAAGAGGCCCAGGTGGCCCACCGATGGTGGGGGACACCTGGTATGATTTTATTGGCCAAGGATTAGGAAAAAGACGATTTTAACAGTTTTCTGTGGGTGTTAGCCTACGGATTCTAGCACTGCAAGGGGTCTGAAACAACTTTCCCAAAAAATCATATGAGTGGGTCCGCAATGAGCTCGGCAAGAGGGATAGGTGGACCACCGGCAGTCAGGGACGCCTGGTAGGATTATATGGGCCAAAGAACAGAAAACTAACGATTTAGGCTATTTTCTATTGGTATTAGCCCACAAATTCAACTTTCCTGAAAAATCATACGAGAGGGTCCGTAACGAGTTCCGTAAGAGGTCTAAGTGGCCCACCAACCGCAAGGAACGCCAGGTAGGATTTTATAGTCCAAAGACAAGAAATAAGCAATTTTAATAGTTTTCTGTGAGTGTTAGCCCATGAATTTTGGTTGCAGGGAAATCTGGTGCAATTTTATCAAAAAATAAGTTGTTTGGGTCCGAAACGAGCCCAGCAAGAGCCCTAGGTGGCTCGCCGATGGCTGCGGACACCAAATAGGATTTTATGGGCCAAGGAAATAGAAAACAAATGATTTGACAGTTTTCTGTGGGTGTTAACCCATGGATTCTGGCGTTACAGCTGGGTCCAACGTAATTTTTTCGAAATATCATATGAGTGGGTCCGCAATGAGCCCGACAAGAGGCGTAGGTGGCAAGCTAGCAGAGGTGGACGCGTGGTAGGATTTTATGAACCAAAGAACATGAAACAGGCGATTTCGACAGTTTTCTGTGTGTGTTAGCCCACGGATTCTTGCGCTGCAAGGGAGTCTGGGGCAACTTTCCCGAAAAATTATACAATTTGGTCTATAACGGGCCCACCTAGAGGACTAGGTGGCCCGCCAGCGGTGGGGAGTCCTGGAAGGATTTTATGGGCCAAGGAACACACAACAGGCGATTTTGATAGTTTTCTATGGGTGTTGGCCCATGGATTTTGACGTTGCAGGGGGTCCGACGCAAATTTCCCGAAAACTCATACGAGTGGATCCACTACGAGCCTAAAAAGAAGCCCAAGTGGCCCGCTGGCGACGGGAGACTCCTGGTAGGATTTATGAGCAAAAGAACAAGAAATAGGCAATTTCGACAATTTTTTATGGGTGTTAGCCCACAGATTCTGGCGGTGTAGGGGGTCCGACGCAACTTTCCCAAAAAATCATACGAGTGGGTTCGTAACATGCCGGGCAAAAGGCCAAGGTAGCTGCCAACGACTGAGGACACCAAGTAGGTTTTTTTATGGGCCAAGGAACAAGAAACGGGCAATTTCGGTAGTGTTTTCTGGGTTTAGCCCACGAATTATGGCGTCACACGGGGGTCCAACATAACTTTTCTGAAAAATAATACGAGTTGGTCCACAAAGAAACCAACAAAAGGCCCAAGTGGCCCACCGGTGAAAGGGGACGCCTGATAGGATTGTATGGGCCAATAGAAAATAGGCGATTCCAGCAATTTTTGTGGATGTTAGCCCACAAATTATGGCGTTATAGTGGGTCTGACAAAACTTTCCAAAAAATCATACGAGTAGGTCCCCAACGAGTCCTGCAAGAGACCTAAGTGGTCTACCAGCGGCGGAGGACGTCTGGTAGGATTTTATGAGCCAACGAACATGAAACAAATGATTTTAACAGTTTTTTGTGGGTATTAGCCTACGGATTCTGGCTCTGCAGGGATTCGATAGAACTTTCTCGAAAAATCATACGAGTGGGTCCGCAACAAGCTCGACAAGAGGCTCAGGTAGACCGTTGGTGGTGGGGGGACGTTGGTAGAACTATATGGCCAAAAAATATAAAATAAGCGATTTTGACAGTTTTCTGTGGGTGTTAGCCCACGGATTCAGGCGTTGCAAGGGGTCCCTGCGCAACTTTCTTGAAAAATCATACGAGTGGATCCGCAACGAGCCCGGTAAGAGGCCTAAGTGCCCCAACGACAATAAGGGATGCTGGTAGGATTTTATGGGCCAAGGAACAGGAAATAGACAATTTCAACAGTTTTCTATGGGTGTTAGCCCACGGATTCTGGTGCTGCAGCGGGATTTGGTGTAATTTTCTCAAAATATTATACGACTGGATCCGCAATGAGCCTGGAAAGAGGCCCAGGTAGCCCGCCGATGGCTGGGGATGCCAAATAGGATTTTATGGGCCAAGAAATAGGAAACATATCGATTTCGACAGTTTTCTGTGGGTGTTAGCCCTTGGATTCTAGCGTTGTAGGGGTGCAATGCAATTTTTCCAAAAAATCATACGAGTGGGCTCGCAACGAGTCCGAAAAGAGGCCTAAGTAGCCCGCTAGTGGTGGGGACGCCTGGTAGGATTTTATGTGCCAAGGAATAGGAAATAGGTGATTTCGGCAGTTTTCTGTGGGTGTCAACCTACGAATTCTGGTGCTGTAGGGCGGTCTGGCACAACTTTTCTGAAAAATCATATGAGTGGGTCCGTAATGGGCCCATCTTGAGGCCCAGGTGGCCCGTCAGCGGTAGGGGAAGCCTTGAAGGATTTTATGGGTCAAGGAACACGAATTAGGTAATTTCGGCAATTTTCTATGGGCGTTAGCCCACAGATTCTGGCGCTACAGGGGGTCTGATGCATCTTTCCCAAAAGATTATGTGAGTGGGTCCGCAACGAGCCTAGCAAGAGGCCTAGGTAGTCCGCCGGCTGTGAGGGACTCCTAGTAGAATTTTATGGGCCAAGCAACAAGAAACAAGCGATTTCGACAGTTTTCTGTAGGTGTTAACCCACAGATTCTAACGTTGCAGGGGTCCGACGAAACTTTCTTGAATAATCTTACGAGTGGATCCACAACGAGCCTGCCAAGAGGACTAGGTAGCTCACCGACAGAGGGGGACACCTAGTAGGATTAATGGGCCAAGGAATAGGAAACAAACAATTTAGGCAGTTTTCTGTGGGTGTTAGCCTACAGATTCAGGCGATGTAGGGGGTCCTGTGCAACTTTGCTGATAAATCATAGGAGTGGGTCTGCAACGAGCCCGGTAAGACGCCTACGTGGCCTACCGGCAGCGAGAGACGCCTAGTAGAATTTTATTGACCAAGGAACAGGAACAGACGATTTTGACTGTTTTCTGTGGGTGTTAGTCCACAAAATTCTGGCGCTACAGGGAGTGCAGCGCAACTTTATCAAAAATCATACGAGTGGGTCCACAATGAGCCCTATAAGAGGCTCAGGTAGCCCGCTGGTGCAGCAGGACTCTTGGAAGGATTTTATGGGCCAAGGAACAGGAAACATGCGATTTCGACATTTTTCTGTGGGTGATAGCCCACGGATTCTGGTGTTGAAGGGGGTCCGACGCAACTTTACCAAAAACTCATAGGAGTGGGTCTGCAACGAGCCCGGTAAGAGGCGCAGGTGGCCCTGCAGCAGCGGGGGATGCCTGGTAGGATTGTATGTGCCAAGGAACAGGAAACAAGGGATTTTGACAGTTTTCTGTGGGTGTTAGGCCACGGATTCTAGCGCTGCAAGGGGATTCGATGCAACTTTCTCGAAAAATCATACGAGTGGGTCCATAATGAGCCCGGCAAGATGCCTAGGTGTCCCGTCGGTGTCGGGGGATGCCTGGTTGGATTTTATGAGCCAAGGAACAAGAAACAGGCGATTTCAGCAATTTTCAATAGGTTAATACTAAGACAACGTTTGACTACTTACTAACATTCTATCCTCATCTGCAATCTCCACAGCCGCCTATCTATGTTCATATTCTCGTAAACTGAAGAGGTGTCATATTTTGTCTAATCATCTCTCTCTAATACTTCTTTGGTCCACCTCAACTCTCCTCATCCCAATTATATCCAACATATTACACCTCCTATTTGGGACATCTGGCATCTCCTTTTCTAGATTTCTAGTGTCCAAACTATTTCAACCTTCTTTCCTCATCTTGTCCAAACTTTGTCCCAAATATTATCATTTCTAGTTAAAAAATTTATTAATATTTTTATTAAAAAATTCATGGGATATTTTGTTTGAACAAAACTATTTAATTTGTACTCATATTTTTACCTTTTTAGCACTTCTATTCATTTCAAGACAATTTTAAACATGTGGTGTTTAAAGCTATATATATGATTAAAGTTCAAATATTTTTCTTTTGAAGTTCAAGCATAAATGATTGAACTCATATGTGCATGAACTTTACACAAAAATATATGAATATTACTCAACAATGACTGAATTTCCACCATGTTGCTCATGAAATTCAAGCCACATGATAGAACTTCAATTATAATACCTAAACTTAGTCATATAAACATTCTACCATCTTCTCAAGCCCAACTTTAAATATCGTATGTCTGAAGTTATTTTAAATTGGATAGATTCGTAATTTTCTTATCCGCGCGAAAAATAAATTCTTATCCAAGAATGAGTACTTTTAATCTGGGCCTTATCAAGACTTCTCCTCCTGATGAAATTGGGTTTGGCCCATAAGTGATGAAAATTTTGGGACATAAATAAGAACAAAAAAGTTTTATACTCCATCTATAAATAATTTTGGCGGGATTGATAGTCGATTAAAATTATAGTAAATTTCACTTAGATATTTGAATATCCATATTTTGACTTAAGACATAAACACACATTAAAATATTATTATGACACACTACTTGTTCAAATTTTGAAAAAGTGTATATGTGTTGTGCTCTGGAACGTCTAGTACGTAATAAGGTATTCATTTAAAATATCTCATATACTCAAGCTATATATATACAGATTAATCTCAATAAGTCATAAAATTCCAGGTTTGTTCATTGAAACTGGTGTGTATAACTACACGAAGCGACATATTTCATATAGTTAACTTATCTATGTAAAAAAAATATTTGAGCACACACGCAAAAACTATTTCAAATTTTGAGCCAAAAGTGCTTAACGAAAATAGTTTATCATAAGTTCAGACACTTAACTGAAACAACATATAATTTGAGAACTCAAGTAAAATTAACTGACAAGTTTAAGAAACTTTCAATATGTTTTGTCAGTAAATTTTTATTCACAAAATTTTCTGAAGGTAAAAGATCGACCATATATATTAAATTTAAAAATTATTTTTATTTGACGAAGCAATATCTCGTGATACCCAAAAATCATTTGGCTAGGAAGGGATGAGGCAAAGGTTCAATGACTTCCCACAATTGGATAATTCCTATGAGAAAACAACTAATAAAATTTATAGTAGCACACCTGAATTTAATGTGTGCAAATAAATTGTATACCAAATCTATTTATTGTTCCAACCTTCAATATAAATAAAGTGAGCTTACAATAATTACTTAAAAAGTAATCTATTTATATAAATATTTTTTACTCTTATTTATCTATTATATTAGAAATAAATATGTCATTTTATTTATGGACATTAGGACATTAGGAGATAATAAAACATCCATTATTTCATTAATGAGTGGGGCAAACTCATGATATTTACCTCTAAACTTTTTCTCTTCTAAGTACCACAAAGAGCTTAAAATTCCTCTATCAATGATTTGATGGAATTATATACTAATGTTGGTTAAAGCAATAAATTAATTATAATTGATGTCCCCATATCTTTTTTTTTTTTTTTGCATGTGCAATTAAAGTAGTCATAGTTTTGCTCTTGTAATCATATTTTTTTTTCCATTTTTGTCTTTAAATCATGTAGTACTATAAATTTTAATAAATATCAATTTAAAAGACGTATAAAAGACTTACAAATCAAAAAGAAATTTGTCGATCTTCAAAATTTATATACTGCCATTTAATTTGAAATGAATGAAGTGAGATTATTTGAAAGGCGAGTGAAGATAATTTTATTTAACAATATATAATTTATAAAAAATGACAATTCAATACATAAAAGCGCTCGTGTTCATACAGGACCTGAAAAAGGTTCATACTCCAAAGGGTGTGATATAGACAGCTTATCTTGAATTTCTGATACAAATACTAATGATTATCTCCCCAACTCAAACTCATGATCTATAGATTATTTTCGTAATGATTTTATCATTGTTTCTGTACCGATTCTAATTAGTTAAATTAGAAGAACATGCCTAGTAGGGTGATGTGCTCCTTTGATTATACATGTTGCTCTTAGACAATTTGCCAAACCATGCCACATGATGTTGGACTTATTGTTATAGAAGAAATTTAGACACAACATATTTTAGTTGAAATTGGATAAAAATTATCCCTCAAATTTTATATTTCACTTTTCTAATATAATGTTTCTTATTATTTAGTATTTATATATCCTATGGTAAGTGTGAAAAACTTGTATCTTTTTTTTATTATTATTTTTAATATGGAATGACTAGATATTTTTTAGCCACATGATCCAATAACCATTGATCTCTCTCTATATATACCTTGAGATCTAGACCTTTTTTGATCCACCTTATCAAATCTTCTAAAATTGACATATATTCACAAAAAGTGTTGTTTTATTTTGTTGTGCTTTTATTTTTATTATTATATGAAAATTAAGATAAGAATAAAGGTGTTACATATACATTATCCTCCCCAAACCTCAAATTTTATTATATTGGTTATATTATTATTGTTATTGCTGAAAAATTAAGTTTTCGTAGGATACTATTTATGGTTGAATGAAGGAAAATCTTGGAAGAACAATAAAGTTATATCCGCGTAATCTATATATAAGTCAGAAGTTTGAGTTATAAAACATGCACGAATGGTTGAAGTAGGAGGTTGTCTATATCACACGATTCATATCCCTTAGGGTGCGATCCTTCCCTAAGTCCTTCTGACATGAAATGTTTTGCACACTAAAAGTCTTTTTATTATTTATTAGAAATCTTTTTTTTATTGAATGATGATAACGTTAAGTAATTTTATCGAAAAATATATTATAAATAAAATCTTAATATGAAGTACAATCAATCACCTTATGCTATGAAAATCATCCCTTTTTAGAACATATGGCGTATTGTAGGTGAACCTACCTCCATTTTTCTCACTATATTGATTTTAAATTTATATGTTAACACTATAAAAATAAATAAATATTTACACGATCAGATTAATAATTAAATTTATATGTTAACACTATAAAAATAAATAAATATTTACACGATCAGATTAATAATTTTTCTTTCAATCTTTAAACTTTTCATTTCTAAAGAATTTGAGTGATGTGTGATGCGCTAAGATCGCGATATAAAGAAGGTTATCTTTTTCTTTTGCTGTCTCTCGAGATATATATATAGAGAGAGATATTATTTTACGATAATTACCAATAATCTAAAGACCTAATTTTCTTGCTTGTGGAATGGAAGCTTAACTTTTTCCCATCAAACAAGACTTTCTCAACATTTTTTCAGCTTCTTTTTCTGACTAGTTATAATAAAACTATTTTAAAGTTGACTCCATAAATAATAAAACAAAATTTCATAAAGAAAATGAAGTTTTAGAAGAAGAAATTGGAAAAATAAGTGCATGTTGGGTTTAGAAAAACACTTCTTTTTGTGAAAAAGATGTGCACATGCAAATTTTTATCTTTTTTGGTCAAATATGTAAAAATATAAAATTACATTAAATTATTCTTTGGATATAATTCACAAATAGTCACTTTTCAGTATTATATAACTAAAAAAATAGTTATTATTTTGCAATTTCAAATTTTGTGTATAAAATTAGGAGACAATGAAATTTTAAATTCTATATTATTGGCACATAACTAGTAGAGTTTCACTTGTGAAATTTACAATTCTACGATTGTGATTATTTTTCAATGACATGATCAGAAAGTGACTATCACTTTTCAATATTAGCATTTTCATCTTATCCTCCATGTATCAAATTTACGATATCTGTATTAAAGCTCAATTAAGTTTGAATTCGTATATTATAAGACTCATTTTTAGGAGCGACGATACTTTTAATAAGATTTTTTTCATTCTCAAATAATTTAAACTTGATCTTAACCTCTTAAGGACATATGCTTCTATAATCAAACGATGTTATATAAAATGAGAATCATAGAAAAAAATATGTAATTTTGAAATGTTCACTAACTAGCATTCCCTCTTTGAATATTTCTATTATATTGGTTAAATTATTTATAGATATTTACTTTAGTCTATTATATATTAAAAAAAATTCTTACATGCAGAGTGATCTAGAATGATTTGGTAGTTAATTGAGTATTTAATAAGTCTATTTATTTAAGAATAAATTAATGTCTATAGTACAATTTTTTAATGGATAAAAGCAAGATTGATTTTTTAAACAAAAAAAAAGAAGAAGATATTTTTCTTATGTGTACACACTAATTAAAGAAATAACTAAAGGTCATCTCTACTTAATTTTTTGATTTCTCATTTGATGTCTAATATTTGTATTAAGATTTAATTAAAAATTTAAATTTATGTAAAAAAATTCACTGTGAAATATAACTTCGTGTTTAATTTTTCTGCTACTAACGAGGTTTCAACTGATTTCTTTCCTTTAACTATTAAGATGTTGAAAAAGTGCGAAATAGACACAAAACTTAGGTATGATTTTCTGAAAGAAAATTCACGAACCACAAACAGTATCTTTTTATAGACTTTTAAAAGGCGAAGAGTAGCGTTTTCTAGTTATGAAAATGATTTCATACTTACAATTGAAATTTGAAATTTATAACTAGTATTCTATAAAAGAGAAGTTATCATTTCATTATAACAATTATCGATTGAAATAAATCTGCTTAAAAGACAAAGCAAAAAGTATCTTAACTATTTATAGAAATACAGATATCGATTCCCGCTATAGATGACACTTCTAATCGAAACGAGGGACAAATGAACATATTTTTTTCCTTTAACTATCAAGATGTTGAAAGAGTGCAGAATAGACACAAAACTTAGGTATGATTTTCTGAAAGAAAATTCACGAACCACAAACAGTATCTTTTTATAGACTTTTAAAAGGCGAAGCGTAGCATTTTCTAATTATGAAAACGATTTCATACTTACAATTGAAATTTGAAATTTATAACTAGTATTCCATAAAAGAAAAATTATCATTTCATTATAACAATTATCGATTGAAATAAATCGACTTAAAAGATAAAGCAAAAAGTATCTTAACTATTTATATAAATACAGATATCGATTCCCGCTACGGATGACACTTCCAATCGGAACGAGGGACAAATAAACAGATTTTTTTCAGAGATCTGCAACTATTATCCAGGAAAGGCACATTAAATCAAAAGTAAAAGACCCTTCACCTAATTTGCATTGTTGGTATATTTTAATTATGACTTTTGATTTGATATTTTTAATATAATAAATAATTTAATAGGGCAGGGTAATCTTTGTAGACATATTTATAATAGTCTTTTAAGACTAATTCAGTCGTAATTTTATTATTAAAAATTATGGGATAAATTAAATTAATTAATGCATGGATTTTTTATATAATCATACCATTGCCAAAAGTGGAAAAAAATGAAAATTATGATAAAGTCAAAAAAAGTGAAAAAGAAGGAAAATTATGATAAAGTCAAAATAATTCAACTATAAAATATGAAGGTTATATTTATTTTTTTTAAAGAAAAAGGGTCAAGAAAATAAGAATTTAAAACATGAAAAATTAAACCCAAAAATATTTGCTAGGAATCTTAAGAATAATTAAATGTAAAAGGTAAACAATACAAATTTTATTAGTTTAGTACTTAAGTATCTCCTATCGTGCAAGTTTGCGATAGGAGGTAATTATTTGAAAGTATTGGAGGAATTTATATATACGGTATGGATATATATATCTAATTAGATAGTTTTCTAAAATGTAAAATAAGTAAATTTATAAAAAGATCGATGAATAACTTCAACCACATATAACTGAAATTCAAGCAAAAATAAATAAACTTCAATTATATAAATATAATTTTACTACGTGTTTTAATTTTATAAACTTTTACCCACTAAAAATATAACTTAAACGATGATCCCAAAATCGAATATATATGCACTTCAGCCTGTAAATATTCATATTTAATAATCATATTAAATCTTGATTTCTACAAAAGAAGTTTCTATTGCAAACAAAAAGTCACCAAAAAAAAAACATGTTTTCTAAAATTTCCATCTTATATTCTGTCTGTTATAAGGGATTCAAACATATGAGTTGTCTCTCATTTGGAAAAATACAGAGAAAATATTTTAAAATCTTTATACGGTTCGAATCGTGAAAACAATCATAAATAATTATATTATGTTAGATATTTATTTTTCACCCCTTTTAGGCTAGAAACTTGGATAGCTTTTTTTCGAACTCTGTATAAATATAGAATGCTTCGTGTATGAGATTATCGTTTTTTTATTATAATTTTTAAAAAATTAGCTCACGTCAATATTTGTAAAGTGAGTGTACGACTTGAGTAAAAATTGGATGTCATTTTCAAAAAGAAAAAAGTTGAAATTCTTAAAAATTAGGTAATTATCACAATTTTTTCAAAAAAAAATATTGCTTTTACATTAGAATTATGTTAAATTATTTCTTATTTTCCAAAGACTTACTATAGATGTGCTTATGTCATTGCTTTTCTTTTGGTTTATACTTGTAGAAAAAGAAAATAATAATGACTATTAATTAGCTAGCTAATTATTAGGTTAATAAGGAAACTAGTGTGGACTAATGAGTAATGATTATGATTAATTGTTAAACCTTGATTTTACTTTTACCATATATAGAATAAAATATATATAGTCATCAATTTGATTAAAGATACAATGTTTCAATGCTTCCAAAAAAAAAAATTGAAATTATGCTATATGGCAAAAGTACTTGATTCAACTGAATCTGTTACTTTTACGTACTCTTGATCTGTCTCTATAGTTAGGATATATTTTTCAAATCGTGTCACTAGCAAAATATTAGACGTGTATAAGCCATCATTTCTAATTCAGAAGTTGATATGGGGAAGAAGGTATTAATTCAATTGAATTCGATAGTTTTAATTAAAATTATGTATTTATCTTTCTTTTTTTCTTTTTAATATGTACACATTATTTACATAAAATTTGTAACTTAAAAAATACTAAAATTCAAACTGTATATATCTTAAATTTTGATTAAATTCTATATTTATATTTGATTTTTTTATTTTTTTTTCTTTTGTCCACTAAGTTTACACTTTAAAAAAAAAAAACATAATGGACCCACACGGTATACTAGATAAAGTAAATTTATCCAATAGGTTGTAATAATAACCATATTTCTTTGACTATTGGCCACTTAGAATAATTTTTTTATGAATAATTATTTGTTTTGTTCCAACTAATATATAATTAAGAAAAAAATATAATCATTGTGACCGTTTAAAGATTCTCTCAATGAATGACATATATCGTCTAAAACTTTTAATTTAACGGTAGAAAATATTAAGAATTATCGTGGAGTGTACGTAGGTCTTATTTCAAATTTGTAAAGTAAAATATAATTTTTGATAGACTTTTGATTCAAGAAAGTGTAAAAAAGAATATAATTTTTCTCTCCCTGATAAGTTTTTTGAATATTAACTTATAATTTCTTGAGTTTGATATTCTGGTGGTGCATTTCCATTATCGCGAAGGAAAAAAAAAACTCCCAATAGATGGATGACTTCCATTATTAAATAGAAGAACTTTTCAAACTAGTTGATAGTTGTTCCCTAGTTGGGGCAGAAATCCCCTCATCTTCCACATTTTGTTGAGTTGCATGTGGCCGGTGTAGCCAGGTTAAGGTAGGTAGGGTTCTCGTTCATTTGCTTCCGAAACTATAGGAGAAGATCTTGTGGAATCATATTGAATATTTAATGATATCATGCTAAAAAATCGATCCTTAATTGTTTACTAACCATATATTGACTAACCAACTCCAGCGGATATTTAGTCAACCGCGATTTCGCTTACACCAAAAACTCCTATTCTATTGCATTAAGAGTCTATTCAATTGCAGTTGCTTAACCATTTCGCTGGAGGCCTCGCGCCTTATTGGCACAATGTGCAATCATCTTATTGAAAGCATAAAAATTCTTCTCTCTCTTCTGTGAGACGTAGTCATCTCGTTCTGAAACATTTAAAAGAATAATTCTACAACACGTACCCCTTTATCAAAACCTTGTATTATAACATTGCGCTAAAGGTTTTTAATTTGCTGGTTTTGCTTCCTAATTATCAACCTCATTTTTCTTATAATACAACTAAATCATGGTATTAAAAATTAAAACATGTAGTAAAATACTGTTAGGCATTTATTTGAAGTGTGAGGCACTATATATTATCCTATTTGTCAAAATAGAAGCCTAACTCTATCCCATCAAACAAGACTTTGCCAACCTACCAAAAAATATATTGTTTTTAAAAAACATGTCTTATTATTTATTTTTTGACTAATTTTTTGAGTTTTCATTTGACGTTCAACGTGAGTTTGTATTAAAACACGATTAATTTAGATTCGTGTTGCATAGGACCTATTTAGAGAAAGTTCTTCGTACAAAGAGTTTCTTACATATTCAAGACTCAAAATCGAAATTTTTATTAATAAAAAAATAAATTTATTTATTTCACCACATCGTATAATTATATTAAAACAATCTTAAGTTGACTCCAAAAAAGAGTGTAAGTTTGAAGAGTATACATTGGGAAAAATGAGTACATTTTGGGTTTAAAAAAAGCAACATGTTGTGAAAGATAAGTGCACATGTGGATTCTTCTTTTTTATTCAAATACAAGTGCCATTCTTTGTGGTGTTTACTTACTATATTTTTTTATATATCCTAAATTATTTTTCATTTTATGAAAAAGAAATTATATAATGTTTGACTATTTAAATTTTAATTTTAAAATTCTTACTAAATTCTGATATCAGAAATAATATTTCTACCTTTACAGGATAGAAATAAGACTATATGCACATCATCTTCTCAAAATTTCACTTATAAAATTATATTGAATATATTATTATTAACGTTAATTCGGATAGTTAACTAGTTGTGCTAAAAATATTAATTAATTTGACTCTTGAAAAGAGTGTGCACCTATTTTGGGACTGGAGGAAGTAAGAATTAGTAAAACTAACACATAAGTACATTTTTGGAATGTTGAATTGCCAATAAAAATGTTCCCTTTGCTTGAGGGTATATTTTTTAAATTTCAAAGATAGAAAATTCTACTCATTAATTAATACATAATTTTAGATATTGATGTTTATAGTTCTAGTAGTTTTACTAGTACTCCATTGTTCTTATAAATTGTATAATTTGTACTTTATTTGGGAAATTCACTTTTCTTTTCCAATTATAAATAGTATGGTCCGTTTGCTTTTGGCTAACTTTTTATTTCAACAACAAAATTCTACTCATAAAAACATTGATATATATGTGTGTCATTAATGCATATCAATATTCGCACTAATGGTATGTAAATGTAACTTGGTCAAATAACTATTTAGATAATTTTTAGAGCTCCTCGTAATGAGCTGTAACAATCCGGCCTACTAGTGATATTGTCCGTTTTAGATCTAGGTTTGCACATTGTCTGCTTTAGATCTAGGTTCGTAAGATTTTTAAAACGCGTCACTAGTAGGTAAAACTTGTTTACTATATACCGAGCATCTCTCCTGTGTTTTGCCGATGTGGGACTTCTCATCTCAAGATAGCTTGTTAAATACATCTCTTCTATGAACTCAGTGTCCTCGCTGAGGTTTGCCCCCACTGTATGGGATTCGCCTAGACTCAGCACTAAAGTTTGTCCCGCCTCACCAGGATTCATCTAAACTCAGTTGAACTCTGGTCTATATTGACAAGGCTGGTGCAAGAGTAACTCAGATACTATTTGTAACTACCCAGCCTGGTGGTGATATTGTTCGCTTTAGGCCTAGGCCCGTACTACTTTTAAAATGCGTCACTAGTAGGTAAAGTTTGTTTACTTATATACTCAGCATCTCTCTTGTGTTTTACCAATGTGAGACTTCTCATCTCAAGATGGGTTGTGTTGAACCAGCGTGCTCTTAGCCTGACAACTTATTAGGTCCCTCAAAGGACAACAATCAAGAACTCAAAACAGAAGTAACGACAGAAGGTAAAATGTAATGACCCGTTAGGTCATTTTGAGAATTTGTGCTCTTGAATTCTACAAGAATTATCTTAAAATATTTTAATGGG